>OZ025289.1:12118092-12454849 GCA_964019185.1 Maratus speculifer
ATTACTATACTACTCACTACCAAATTTTTAAAATATTTATTATAGCCTCCTTTCTTTTTGGCCATGGACACTGCTCTTCTTTTTTCTCGAGCCGTTTACTTTCTTTTAGATATCTAAAAGTTGCTTCACTTTTTTAATTACCATTTTCTTTCTTTTTTTTTGTTTACTTTATTTCCCATCTTCTCTATACATTTATTGTTTTATTTTCACATAATGATGTTATTGGTAATTAAATCAAAACGGACTTTGTGCTTAATTAAGCATGGTAAAAATGAAAAAAATGCTACAGATACGGAAACTTCATAATGGAGAAACTGCAAAGGAAAATATATTTTTAATGAGATGAGAGAAAAAAAAGTTGATTCATTGTTTATTTATTGTTTATTTATCGGTTCATTGAAAGATGCTCATTTTTCTTATGCTAACGAACAATAAGTAAAAAGTAAAAATAGATTTTTGGAAAATACTTTTTAAAGCATACAATATTCATCTTGGTAATCACGGACATTTTTTTTAACTGGAGTTCATGTTTTCGTCAAAAATTCCTGATATATTATATCAAGGCGTACTAATGAGAATTGGTATGGTTACATAAATCGATTATAAAAAAAAAAACACTATTTTTATGTGTGTTCGTAATTATGTAAATACTTACCACATATAGCCGTTGTTCAGTCTGTCCGTCCGCATATAACAGAGCAAAAACTGTACATCCGAATAGTTTGAAATTTAAAATATATAAATATTATATAATTTTGTCAAGTTATTTCATATTTTAAGAAAATTGGAATCATAGTTTAATTACAGGATAGTTAAAAGTATTCACTTAAGCCCAATGGGAAAAAATAGTTTCAAATGCATTTGAATGGTTACACTCTTCCAAACAAAAAAAAATAGTATGCATCTAGTAAGTATGTATTACATTCTATATTCTGTGCAATCTGTAGTGCAAAGAATATTTGTTATTCATTTACATGGCCCCACAAAACTATTTTATTACATAATTGTGTACATGGAAACATTGTTTGGTGAGCATTTTAATTACATTAAACTACTTCTCATTTTCTGAAATTGTTATACGTTGCTGAAATTTACTACAAGTTACTTCCTGTATAACAGAAAACAGATAATATTTAAAGGAACACACAAATAATTTTGTATGTTTTCATATTTTCGTATACATAATTTCGTATATTTTTGCTATTGTACTGTATCCGAAATACTTTATTCTATTACACCAGGATATGAACATTTTAAAAACTTCGTTATGGTACGAACGCACTTCATTTGTAAGGCTTTACGTGCAAATCCCAACATTTTTATTTTTACCCTTAGTAGAAATAGCGCATAAAGTAGTACATTTTATGACAATGCATTGACAGAGTCGTATAGAAACCGAATATTCAACATTACAACACAATGCATTTTTATGAAAGTAATCGCTCACTTCTTTTAACGCTTTTACAAGATGATTTGCATCAGAGGCAGTAACTTTCTATGACAAGGGTACACAAAAGCTCATGCCCCACTACATTATAAGCTTCAACAATGAAAGAAACTCTGTCGAAAAATAATCTAAGCATAGTACTTCATTATGCAGTAAATTCTTTGTTGAATAACCATTTTATTGCTTAATGGAACTTTATAAAAAACCTGATATATACATAAATGTAAAAATCTAGAAATAGATGCCGAGATGTCCATGTATAGCTTAGACGCATAGGTGTAGATTATCTATATAGCTATGTAATTCAGATTCATGTGCGTAGATACATATGTGTAAATATGAAGGTGGATTTCAAGGGAAGAGCGTCAAAATATTAATGTGAGTTCTTATATTCAAATGCGTTAATTTAGAAGTTTCATAACAAAAGTATATGTAGGTACGCGTCTATTGAAATATAGATGTTTAAATAGAAATATAGATTTTTAGGATGATGGCTGCTTAAGTGGATGATACAAATGCTTAAACGTATATGTAGATATGTTGTTTCAAGAAAAAATAAATTGTGACACAGTATGCGTAGATGCTGATTTGTGCGATGTGTTGATGTAAAAATACGCTTTTGGAGGTAAATGTCAATATGCTAATGTAAATGCTTTTACAATCTGTATTTGTGTGCGTGTATTCAACTTAGATGTAAAAAAAGTAAATAAGTTTGTGTAGAAGGGATAAATTGTAAACAAATTGTACGTCAAATGAGATATGACCTCAATAAATAGTTCAATAACTCTTCTGATCTTGATGGAACAGCTGTGGCAAAAATGAATAAAATTTATTACCATTATATCTATTAAACTCCACAAAATGGAAATAATTGTACTCCATCTTAAATAGGACATAATCATTATTTCTAGAATCATTACCTATCATTTGATATTATTTAATAAGTTAAACCTACACAGAATAATGTAACATTTAATAGAATGAAGAAATATTTTATTAATATCTTTTTTAGTTTTGATTCTATTTTTATAAAATTTTAAATAACCTGACATATTTCTGCAATGATTTTGTACATTAAATTTCAAATCATTCCGTTGGGACGTTTTGCGCTGTTATATGCCAGTTAAGTGTAGTGTAGAATTTAATATAATTCATAACAGATTATAAAACATAGATTTAAAACTTTTTTACAATCTTAGGTTATGAAACAAAGCCTTGCATACAATACAATAGTAAAATGTAAAGTTCTTTTAATGCATCATCTAATTCGGAACACATTGTTTGTGATACTTTATTAGTTTTGTCGAAAACCCAAATAAATTGCATCTCCCGAACGAAATAATCTTTATCATTTACTTTTATTGTCCTTTCTAAGCAGCAAATCTCGTTAAAATATCGTGGAAGCCCAAGAAGAATGAGTTCATTAATAGAAACTGATACTCCATTATTCATACAAACAATTCATTTTTACAATTGTTATACTCCTTTTGAAGTTGCATCTCTGTAACAAAAACGGGTAATGAAATTAGAAGGAGGATAATTGAATGCTTTGCTTCAAAGACAATAAATGTTTGCCCTTAAATTTTACGATTGATTTGTAATACAAAAGTATCTTTGAACATTGCTCCTCAAATTGTCTAAATGAATTGAAGTAGTTTGGAGACAAAGTGTAAAAATTTGTTTTAAGCGCATAGTAGTTTGCAATAGAGATTTGTGTTTTCTTGTAAATGGATAAAATTGTAAGTATTTATTAAATATATTTACTTTCATGCATAATAAAGCGCAATTATTAATTTCTAAATGGTGTAAATTGAAACCTTAAAAACAGTAAAAATAGGTTTCTTTGACTATTTATATATTTCGATTCTTCTCGAAGAATTTTCCAAAACAAATAAAAAAAAATATTCTTAAGTGTTTGGTCTATAAATCGTCATCATTCAAACTTTAACGTACCCAATTTAGATTTCGAATTCTAAATTGGGTAATTAGTTACGAAAGTAGAAATCATTAGTCGTTAGTCGTAGTAGTCGTTTTAGACATATAAGCAATGCATTTTGGATAAATATTCAAAATAAATTAATTAAGATTACGTACAGTCATTATTTTTTTAAAAAATACCTATTTTAAATTAATGCACAATCTTTGTATAGTTTTTGTAAGTTATAGCTAGAAAGTTTTTCTCCAGCTGTGACAAGCACATGTGTACACGCTATTTTTCTAAGATCGAAAACAAACCGATTAACGATGACTTGAATGTTAAGAAATGTTGGCGCTATGTGCCAGTAGAATATCTGTCGTTTGTAATGCCAAGTAGCTCCGAAATTTCATAAAATGACTTGGTGTATTTCGGTTGCAAGTATTGGATTTATTTTAGTTGTAATTGTCAGATCATACAGAAAACAACTTTATGTATAAAATTTCAAATGGATGCGGAAAGAATTTTATCAAAATAGCATTATAATTTCCCCATTTTAAACAATTTTCCAATTTGAATTGCTTACGTAATTCTAACAGGTCGAAAATTAAAGTGTGTTTCAGTCATTTACGAGACACCACGTACACATTAAAAACATAAAAAACACATATACAAAGCGCAATGTGTTTTGTTTTATTCGGATTCTGTTCTGCAGTACTACAACTATCTCTTACGCTTATAGAATATGAAATACACCATTCTGCATTATCGACTTCATCAGTTCTATCAGTTTCTTAATCAAAATGTTTTTTGAATATATAAATAATTTTTGATTTGTTGATTGACAACAATGGCAATCACATCATTTGTGTTTTCACAACCTGAAATATACTTCAATGGATTGAAACATCCCATCTTTCATCCCTTTAATGTCGGATTTCAATAACGAAACAAATTCATCCATAACATTTTTTTTTCAATTTTTGTAGCCTTTTACTTTGTGACATTATACCATGTCTAAAGCATCCGTGATTGCCACTTTTTGTATAAACACAAGTGCTGAGAGTTCCAGGTCTTCGTTTAAATAAAATTTCAAATATTGAATGCACATTTCATAGTTTTATGCATTCAATGATCCAGTGATTGTAACAAAGAAGATTCGTTTGAAGATAAAACTATAGTTCTTATTTTTTCACAAACAAGTTCACCATAAGAATTCTAACGTATTCTATTGCAGAATTTGTACAAGTACCGTTACTTTCCAAGTAAAATATCAGTGTTATTTATTAAAAAAAATTATAATAAATCTAGTTCAAACGCGCGAAATTTCACCGTAGTTAAAAGGGGATCTTGAAATTCCAGAACTATTACGAATCCTCTGTATATTTAAATGTTACATATTTTATATTTCAGTAACATTAAGATTTGTATAAAAAATTGCAATAGTTTATAGATTGGATAACTGGAAAGATCAGCGAATTCGAACTAGCTTTTGTCCAATTAGTTCAGATGACGAGGTGTTAGTGTGTATATACATACGTGTTTGTGCGTAAATGCTGTCAGTAAGTCATTTTCATTAGTAAAGATTTCAAATCACAAGCAAAGTTTTTAATTAAGAAATTAATCAAAAACTTCTAAAATTGCTTAAAAACCAAAGACCTAATAAATATGTTTAGCTTTAGAAACGTACGTTTTGGAATCTCTTAATTACTTACGCTAATTTTCTGTTTACGAAATTTTAAAATAAATTTTCTTACCTTACTAAGAGTTTTAGAAATATCAGACAACTTTAGTACAAGAGTTTGTGACAGAATAAATTAGGTTCAAAAGCTTCAATTGATTAATTAGTAACGAAAGTCGAAGTAGTGATTAAAATAGCTAAAATTAGTCGATAAATTGAATTGAAGTTTGTCTTGACATTTTTGATAAATTATCTAAAAAAATTAAATTATTAAAAATAATATGTGTAAGTTGATTTCTTACAGAAAATAAATTTTATACCATTTATATCCACTATTCTTTAAAAAAAATAGAAAAGTTTTAAAACTCCAATGATAGAAACCAAAAACTAGAAAATAGCTTTAGATTCTGCTTTTTCAGAATCTATTATCGCCTTCGATGAAATAAACATATAAATTTAGGTACTACAAAAGATATTTCATTTTTAGATTTAAAATAAATGCTTTTTTTATATAAAATAATGTCATTTGCATCCTCTGAAGAATTTGACATTTACGATTGAATTTTAAACAACATCTAAAGAAAGGTGACATTTCATACGGCGTCACAATCTCAGAATAATCCAACCAAAATGATGTTACCATTCGTGGAATTCGAAAAAAAAACGAATATCGAAAATTTCATATGCTTTTATTTTATTGCAACATTAATACGAATGATAAAAATTAAATATAGTTTATAATCTCTCCATGTTTTATCAGCAATCATTCATTAATATCGCTTTTCAAAATTGGGAAATTATTATTACACACTGCTTAAAATGCATTGATTATTTCACAATAATATGAATTAAGTAAATGCGAAGAAAAGAAAAGTCACACAGATATTCTTTGAAATGCATTTTTATAGCAGACGATTTTTTTTGGTATAGGACATATTTTAATTACTTTTTTCAGTTTTTAGAGAAAATAGCAAGAATAATATATAGTATTCTATTATTTTACTATTACATTCTACAGAAATGGAATTAAAATACAAAAATAATGCACTTAACAACAAAGTTAATTGTAGTTTTCAAACTTATTATATTTAAAAGTACGTTTAACTCAGTAACGATGGAGTAAAAATTAAAAGTAAGCGATGTTATAAAGATTACAAATTTCCATTGTCATTTGTGTTTCAAATTATTTTGTAATCAGTATTTTTCAAAATTATATGTTTGATCATTAAAGTATTTGCATCGATAATATGCTGAAAATGCCTCCTTTTACTAGTCAATATAAAAGCCCCGCGTAAAAGAAAATTTCATTATTTTTAAATTTCGGATCACATAATTTAATGTTAAATGATATTTATCTTCATTATCATTAGTAAGCTGATATTTTAGTGTCTATACATGGAAGATTAAAGTATATTTTCATTAAGTTTTTTGCTTAAGATCTTAACTTTTTATAGCTAATTATTTAAATTCCTAAATATTGCTTTTCAAATTTTATACCAACGAATAAGGATAAACGGTATACTTTCAGATGCAATAATATGTCACATTTTGTTTAATTGTATCGCAGTTTACTAATTTTTTATGCATCTTCAAGCATATTTTTTTCAAACTTATCTTTTATCCAGGCAGTTACGAAAGATAAATCCTTTTGCACTTAAATTAATATCAATTGCTCATAATTTTTTTTAGATTATTTCCCATAACTAGATTATAATATTCATGGATCAATAATTAAATCAAACAAATATAAATAAAACATAAATTTAAGGCATGTAATTGAATTTCATGCTTAATTCTTTAAATGAACAGAATCAAAAAAGTGGATTGTAAATAGAGATATTTGAAGATTTCTTCAGCAGCTACCTTCCGACATGAGGCCAAAGTATTGATTTTAATAAGTTTCAAAACTGAATCAGATTGCATTATTGCTATTTTCCATATAAGTACGATTCTTAGTATTTTTTCTAAAAATATATGATATATAAATACGTGCTAGAGTTATCAATAATAATAATAATAATAATAATAATAATAATAACAAACAGTACACCTAAGCGAGATTTTTTCACCGCAATCTTTGAGATTATTTGCTGATACCTTTTTTCATTCATTTTAGATGAACTGCAACTCTTTATATGAAGAAACGTGATTAAAATGCATGTAAGTATGCTATGTCAAAAGAGGCTACTGTGTAACATTTCAATAACTTATTTATGGCTGTGATTTTAGTACATGAAGATAAAAAAAAAATGATGTTAACATCAGAAATAATATACGTAACGGTTCTCACCTACATTCAGTATACTGCACTTTAAAAAATCTTTATAGGAAATAATAAAGAATCTATGGGTAATTAATTCATTATTTTAAGTCTTATGTAAAATTAAAGAGATTAGAAAAAAAAAGCTTATGTTAAATAACACAGATGTTAGTCGGTAAATATACAATAGACTCTATGAATTAACATCTTTAAAAATACACGACTTCGTACATTTACTTTTAATGATAGTAAAATAATTTAGTTTAAAAATAGTGAATTAATAAATCTTCGATCTTTTCCATTAAATTCCAATCTCTAGACAGCAGAAAAACACCTTAAACTGTAAGCTAGGGAAGGTGGTGTTGCTACTTACAAAGTTTGTCTTTTAGGATTTAAAGGTTACACATAAATTAAACCTATCCCTAGTTAAAAGCGATTGCCAGAGATCAGATAAGAGTAAGAATTCAGACAAAGAATGTGTCTGTAAAATGATGACCTAGAATTTGAGTCGAACGCATTTAACAGAGAACTAGTGCAAATTTACAGTGAATTTTGCATTTCTTCCTGTGATTTTCCAGAAATTTTTAACTATGTGGAAAGAACTTGTCTACGCCATTGTACTTTCGAAAACAAGTCATTAGCAGCTCCCACCTTCAGGTGAGTAGGAACAGAGGATTCTTAACACAACAAGGTTAAAACTTTAAACATCTTCTGTAAAGAGAAGTTAATTTCAGTGGAGTAAATATTGACTTTGAATAGTTATAAAGATTAGTACTCGAGGTAATCACTAAAGCTGCCTGTGAAAAAGAAAGAGATTTCTAGAAATGATTTGTAGAATAAAAAAAAAGTCACCTCCATTGATTCATTGTTTGGTTAACAACGCTTTATTACTCTTCACCTAAAGATGAAATATGCTGAATAATTGCTCTAGAAACTGTGTCATATATTATTAAAAACCATTTTAAGGTTAAAGAAGTACTATTAAATTTCCATCACCAATATTTTTAATCATACAATATTGTTATCTATGGTTTTGTTAAGTTGATAAGAATTAAACAAAAAGCTTTCAAATAAAGTTATTGAATTTCAATAATTGCATTTGGAAATGAAACTGTTTCATGGGTTTCGTAAAGAAAAAAAACAATTTTACAAAGTAAATAAATTTTACTATATTATAAATTTATTTTGTATATCTTCATACATTTATATTAAATTACACATGTATCTAAATGTAAAAATTATACTTCGGTAGCACCAATAAAAACATATTTTACTGGAGCATCAAGTTATAGTAATTCATTTTTAATTCTCATTATATTTTATTATTTAAGACACCGATCACCGCTGAGTATTTAAATTGACGTTCACACTGTATTTAAATGAAGGCATAATTTTGTTATTTAGCTATACATAAAACGTTTTATCTTACAAAAACAATAATAATTAGAGATCGACCAAATATTCGTTTTTCATACGAAATCTGAGTTTGGCGAAAATTCTACCTGAAATGTAAGTCCGGACCAGAACTCGGCTAAGTCATCTAAATTTAAAAAATCTATAAATTTTTCAACATTACTCATTAATTTGAGATTTATCAGTATAAATTTCACTGTTTATAACTATTCGTCATTACTGACTCAAGACGTGAGTATAAATTATAGTACGTATTTCCACTCTCGGGCTTGTACATGGAAGCTATAAAGATTACTTATATTGAGCGGTTAATCATTAACCATTAAAACTCTTTTATAAACCTGTTCTGAATTATAAACTGCCATAGGAAGGAAATTTATTTACCACTAAAAAGACATTATACTTTTTTATAATAAGAAGTAATAAGAACTAATTTTTAAATACTTCCAAAGAAAAATCAACCCACTATTATGTTACTTTTTTTCAATTTCTTATTCATGATTTAATAATAATAGGGCATTTTCTACAGCAATGAGTTCTTTGAAATATGCTTTTGTTATGATAATATAGCACGTCTAAAATTAACTCCTGTCATAGAGGCGCTTATCGAATATATCTTTCGAAATTCAATTAAAACGTAAACGCTTTCTCGTATAAATAAAGCTTATGAGTTCTTAATGGGAAAATAAATTAAAATCTTTCGTTCATAATCTGCTAACAAATTTTTCATCATCAGAAGCTCTCAGTAAAATTAAATTCTAAGATTTCTTTTTTTTATCTAATCGACGCAGCGAATCAAGAGACCCTGTGCGGTCCGAAGAGATTCGGGAGCACCAATCAAGTCCACTGCACCAGAACCGTACAGGTTGACCTCATAGACGGAGAGACTCAAGGGACTCTGGCCGGTCCGACACCGTTCTGGAACAACCCCCCCCCCTAGTGGGCTAACGCCTCTCAGGCTTTCAAGTTGACCTCATTGACGCAGGGACTCACGGGACCCTGTGCGGTCCGAAGAGCAATGGGAAGCAACCTACTAGCCCACTTACCCCGAACCGCACACGTTGACCTCATCGACGCAGAGACTCAAGGGACTCTGTGCGGTCCGAAACGTGTTCGGGGTTTTCCTTTTTCGTTTTTTTCCCTTGTTTTTTTCTAGCGACAGTACGCCTCTTTATTAGGTGCATTTGGACTCTGTGCGCGCGAGCTACCGGACCCGCTTCAATGGGACAGTCCATGGAGCATCTTTTTTTTGGGGGGGGGGTACGGTAGAAAGGAGGGGTCTCGTCACCACCAGCAGCGATTCGACTGCCTTGCATTTCTGCCCAAAAATTCTCCCTTTTCTGGCAATACTTAGCATTTCGGCCTTTTTAGTTTTGGTTATTTATTTTTCTAAATCTCCCTCAAAACTGTCCCCCCTGTTGTCTGCTAAGGACATGCCACCGTTTCGGCTCAAAAACATTTTAGCTCCAGCTCCATTTTACCTGGCACGGCGAGTGGGAGTGATGTGCGGCGCCAAACTCAGTACTTTCACAAAGGCAATAAACTACTCAGTCCAGCAACCGTTAGCCACAATCAGCCAACCTCGGCACTTGTCTGCGTAGATCGTCCCCATTTTGCCGGCTAAAATTCCATCATGTACGCTAATGGCGCCTGGTGCATGTAAAATCCGTCGTGGGTGCAAAATCCTCCAAGTTACCTGTGAATTATACCTCCGGAGGTGCCTTGCCAGGTGAAGGTCTCGTCACCTGATCAAGGCTCTAAATTACGAGACCATCTTGCGAAGCCATTTGCAGTTCAAACAACAGGATGTACCATTAATTAACAAGCGAAACAAATTATGCTCAACTCCAAGCAAATACTGCAGAAATGATGCATGCGAAGCAAAGTTTATTGCCACTACGTGGCAATTAGGCGATCGTCCGCCCCGATACCAGGTATTTAACCCGTTAAGCTGAGAAAACTCGGCAGGTAGGGGCCTGGTCATCGGTTAGAAAGAAAGAAAGATTCCCTTTTTGATTATTAGAAAGCGAAATTTAGCACTCCGGAGGAAGATTTAAAGCAATTAGGAGTGAGAGCGAGATCTAAATAAATAAAGATAAATATTAATTTGTTGATGATTTATATAGAGAGAATGAAATGAAAAAAATGCATTGTGCAAATGATAGACATTATTTGCACATTATTTTTATGTAAAATTATGTAAGTTACATTTTTGGCGTAATCCTTAAAAAGAAAAAAAAACGTGTTTTTAAATCACGCTAACATTTTAACATTAGCATCACCTAACGATTCCCGGCTGTGTACGATGTGTACAATGTGTAGATTGTAAAGCATAAGGGATAATGTTTCGCACATTTTGTGATATGTGATTTTAAATATTATTGAGGTTTGAGTCATCTCCAAGATACACAACGGATTTTAAGTAACCCCGAAGCCAAAAATCATATAGTGTCGGATCAGGGTATCGAGGTGGTCACGCTATAAGTATACACCGACATATTATTCCAATGCAAATGAAAAATATCTTAGTTTTTACAAATTTCAAAAATTATTCCATTTCCGTTTATTACCTGTATTTCTTCAATCTTACTAATTAATAAAATTGCTATAGTTCCTTTAATTAGGATATAAATAGTCTATTATGTTTTGTTTTATTAATGTAACATACTTTATAAATAATTTACCGTACTTAAATTATTACTTAATACAACAGATCAAAATACTAAAAAAATGCAGAAGTAGAATATTACAATGTATTTAACTTCTGCAAATAAATATATGCATAAATAAACAAAAACTTTTTTCAAAATCTACCACAATCGTTGCATTTTTTTCTTATTTAGATTATTTACTTGCATACAAGCTTTTAATTATATGTCAGAAAATGGTATAATAAAATTTGCATTAGCCAATAAAATATTTAAAAATGATCAAGTACCCTTAATTTCTTTTATGAAAATGTATTTATTTAAAAAACAATTTAAAATCTGTCTGTATTTTATTTGATTAAAATAACTATTGAATAATTTCAAAATGATTATTAATTCTCAAATGTAATCCGCTTAACAGAAGCATGCTTTTGCTGATTTCATTTCCCATTCAACTCTTCTTTTGTTTCAAAAAGTCGAATTACTTTCACAAATTCTTAGTCAAAAGCCAATAGATTTAACTTCCCGATAAAGAAGCTAAACTTCCTTCGTGCCTCAGGGGTCAAGAGCATCATAAAACTTTCAAAAGTTATTGAGATGTCTGAAACAAAGCAGTTTGCCAAACTTAATTTAACTAAATTTTCTTCTTCAAAAACTTTCGTTGCAGAAGTTCCCTCGCTATTTATTCCCAACTTTCTTGATCTTCTATTTCCTTTAAACGATTCTTTCTCTACGAATGAACACTCTTCAGAACTGCGGTTAAGGATACCCAGGTAAAAAAATCAGCAAAAAACCTTTAAATATTTTGAGATTTTGCAGGCATATTAAAGGTTTTTGCGGGTATTTATAAGGAAAATGAAAGCTAAAGGTTTCCCTAGAAGAAATATACAGCTTTTAAAAAGTTTTCATACAGGTTCTTATGAGTAAATTATTATCTTTAAATCACCTTTATTGACTTAGAAGATTTTCATGAAATCACTTGAGGTAGTTTGAAGGAAAGTGAAAACTGTTTCTCACGCAGGTGATATAAAGGTTTTACTTGAAGGTTTTATTGAGGTTTATCATTGCACATTATGATATCTAAGATTTTGACATGTTTGCATTTCCTCATAATATTTATTATTATTATTATTATTTTAAATTAATATTTTAGATAATTCTGAGAAATCTAATTTCTTCCACCGGTTCAATAAAAAATTCTTAATTATCCTTGTTAACATTTTTAATTATTTTAAATTATAATTTGAAATAGCGATATAAAAATTCCGTTCTAAGAAAGGAAAAATCTTCAAATTATTTTAAAGTCCCCTCATTAAGATTCTTAATTACTATTTAAATTACAATTTTCCAATCCCATCCAAAAATCCCGTTAGCGGTTAAATGGAAAATTCTTAACGCCCTTCATTCAAATTTTTAATTAAATTTCAATTTAAAATAGCGATATAAAAATCCCGTTCTAGAAATGAAAATATCTAAATTATTTTAAGGCTTCCTCGTTAAGATTTTTAATTACCATTTAAAATTATTATTTTTCATTCCCATCCACAAATCCCTTTAAAGAAAACAAAAATCTCAAAATTATTTGAAAGTCTCCTCGTTAAATAAATAAAAAAAAAAAATAAATAAATAAAAAATAAAAAAAAAACCACGAAATTTTCTTGAAATCTATTTTTTACCATAAAATTTTTCATAATTTTTCCTCAAATTTCCGCAGTAAAATAGCCCCTCGAATTCTAATACATACAAAAATTTCAACTAACAAAAATTCTCCCTAAGAAAACCTTCAAATTAATTTAAAATCCCTTTCATTACTATTTAAAATCGTATTCAAACACGCACGAAAATTCCCCCAAAAAAATTCATCTCACCTCCAATAAGAAATCCTTTTGAAATTTCTATATTTGATAAATAATATTTAACAGAGAGATCCGTCCAAAAACTGCATCTGAAGTTTTAAAAATATGTTCCCCCCCACCCCTTTTCATGCCCCGAAATTCAACTCTTGTCACATAAAATGTCCATACATTTGCACCCCAATTCTGACAGCCTTCGAGTTCGAAAAGAGGCGGAGCATAGCTCGTATGTTACATCATTTTGACGTCAGCGTTCGATAAGGTGTATTCTGGGGCACTTCTTTTCGAACTTGGCGAAAGTTTAGACACGAAAATTTATTTCGAATGTTTACATTTTTTCGAATGCTATTATCGCCATCTCAAAGTAGGCGAAAAGCCAATTTCG
This sequence comes from Maratus speculifer, assembly GCA_964019185.1. NCBI lineage: Eukaryota > Metazoa > Arthropoda > Arachnida > Araneae > Salticidae > Maratus > Maratus speculifer. The sequence goes on from OZ025289.1 coordinate 12,131,695, forward strand.
AACGCGAGTTTTACGTTTGTTTACATGTGATAGGACATTTTAATAAGTAAATTTTTAGTATTTTTCAATGTTAAAACATTTTTATTGCATTTGTGAAGAATATTATAATATATTTGGTAAAATTTTCGCTTAAAAAACGAGTATTTATTCTGTTATTTTGATGCGTGGTGGATTTATTTTTAAATAAATTATGTACATTATAAAAAAAAATATATTTTATTTTTTGAAAAACAGATATTTGGAGATAAATTTAAAGTTGCAGAATTCGTTGTAAACTCAGATAAAATTATACACTATTACTTTCTTGTATTTTTGAAACATTGTGAAGAATAAAATATTTTTAACTCCATTTTATTTATTTATTATTATATGCTACAACTACTTTTTCATGCATTATACTGTTTTATCAAATTAATCAGAAACTGTCAAAAAGAAGCTTTGTTACTGACTAATAATGTATTAATTTGAATTTCATAGATATATTTATAATATGCTATTACTGATGACATATTTTTTTCACTGCCACTATTTCAAATAAATTTATCCCAAATATTAGTAGAGATATGCCATTATCATTATAATAGTTGTGATCACAATAATAAAAGTAGTTGCCAGTGGCAGTGCTGTGTAAAAGTGATATTAGAGGATTGTTTTCTTTATTTTTAAATCCCCCATAATACATCTATTACTGTCTTATATAACTTCTGCCTCCTTTTTAAGTTAGCTTTTAAACTACATATACACATTAAACAAATTATTAAATTTTTATATTCTTCTTCAAATTTTAGTATAATAATCAATGTGTCAGATTTACATTTTAATAAACATGATATAAGAAAATAAAGTTCATGAATGCCTCTTTTAAAGATTGTAGCAATTTAGTTCTACTTTTATTGCTACATTTGAATGGCTTTGTTATTAAATATTTATGTATTCCTAATAACATTAAAATAACAAGGCAAAAACTGAATAATAAATGCATGGCAGAAATTAATTATTGATTTTTTTTATATTGCATATTTATATAGTAAAAATAATTTAAAAATTAAAATACAAGTGAAAAAATACTCAAAAATATTAATTTTGATTAAAATCTTTTTTATTACAGCTTCAAAATCAATTTCATACCTATATAAATAAATTTTTTATTGAATAATAATAATAAAGCATGTTATAAGAATTTTTCATTAAAGATGTTAACTGATTACCTTAATTTTTGCAGTTTATATTCCTTCAAAATGTTTGTTTTTTTTTTCCTTTTTGGGAGAAATTTTTAAATATGTTTATTAAGAATGTAAAACTTTTATTCACGTGCTTTGTACATTAATCACATACATATAAATATACTAGAAAAAACTTTTGACTGTAAATGTAGAAAATTTTAACTTTAAATTAGTCATTAAAGAATAATAATAATAATTCTTGTTAATTTTTCAGAAATTGTTCAAGTAATATCAAAGGCAGACAATTTTTTACTTGGACATATTTATAAATTGAATATATATATATCAGGACTGCAAAAATCTAGAAGCCAGCAAGCAGTCTGTCACCACTAAAATAAAAAAAAAATTCTTTGCTTGAAATTTAAAAGTATTCTTACATAAATTAAAATTAAAATTCACAAAATATTAGATGAAAAATAATGAAATAAATTAAGTGGTGAGAGACATCCTAGTATGCCTAGATTTTTGCATCCCTGATATATATATATATATTTTAAAGACAGTACTATGTTTTTTAAAAGTATGTGTATCTGTTTTTCAAAGTTTTGAACCACTATTTTAATAAGACACATGATAAATAAGAATTAATTGATGTTCCTGTAAAAATACCAGCAAAAAGAAATGATGGTTATGAAGTATTGTTAACTAAATCAGTATTTGAAAACTTGAAAATTTAAACTTGCAGGAATTTTGTTTCATTTTGGGAGGTTAAATTTTTTCTTTACTCATTATTTTTCATAGAAATCTTAATTTAACACGAAGGTAATAATACAAACAATAATTATAAATAAATAAATAAAAAGACAAAGCATTTTAAATATATTTGTACAAAAAAATTGATTTCAAATGATTCTTTTTTGTTGATGGGAAAGGGGGGGGGCATATCATTTACATTTTATTTCTCTTTTTTATAAATTTACTGCTTTTAACAACATGCATTTTTTAATCTTATTTGCATGTTGTTTAAATAAATATTTACATTGCCAACCTTACCTTAATGACTGTGAATAGCTTAAATAAGTATCTCAATATATCAATTGCACAATTAAATTTGTAATTGTTTACGTCCCTGTCACCCAGTTACAATAAATATATTTTATCCTGAAGCAATGCAATTTAACACCAATAATGTATAAGATATGAAATGTTATGATATAACATAAAAATGTGCTTTTATTAATGTACTGAAAAAAAATCATAAAAGCATGAATTGCTGAAAAATAATATAAATATTATATTACCAGTGAAAACAATTAACATTGAAAGCTTTTACTGATTATCTCTGTATAAAGTCAAACAGCTCTGATGCTAAATATAAAGGTTAAATTTTTTGGAGATTTTGTTAAAGCCCTTTTTTTTTCCATTTTAAAATATGCCCTATTAATTAGATTTATAATCATTAATTTATATATATCAAGTAAAAGCTAAGTTGCATTAATGAGCTTTTTGATTTTTAGAACTATCAATAACTATTTTAATAAGATGAAAGGGAATGAAAAAGCACTTGTTTACATGTAAATATGATGTTAGGGTTAGAGGTAGTAGGGGGGATGGGGGTAGATATTGGTGTGCTGTGATATTGAATTAGCGATTAGAAACATTCTAAAAATCTGACTTGCAAGAATTTTATTTCTTGCAAATGTATTCAGTAGGAGAAAATGGGGGGAAATGGGACAGTAGCAGTGTTCTCGCTGACATTTGGCCAACGTTAGTAATTTGGCTAATTAAAAATGAAAAACATTCGCCAAATGAAAAAAGTATTAGCCAAATAGATTCGCCGTATAGCACACACACACACAAAAAAAAAAAAAAAAAAAAAAAAAAAAAAAAAAAAATTAATCCTTTAATGTACCTTTTTTTTTTTTTTAATATGTTCTAAAATAACCTAAGTTTTTTTTAACTGCGTAAACGATTGTTATTAATTTCAACTATCCGCTCCATATATGAAAATATGCGTATGTATGAAAAATGAAAAGGAAAAGAAAGAAAAAGCAAAAATTGAGCTCTAGTAATTTGGCGAATCTAATCGCTTGTTTACTCGCCAAATGAAGAATTTAGTCGCAATTTGGCGCAATGGCGAGCGACAGCGAGAACACTGGACAGTAGGGTTTTCTCTTTATATTTCATTCTAAACATTTCATTAATTACACATTAGATGAAGCAATGCTATCTAAGTCTTCAGTTGTAAAAAGTAGTAGATCTGCTAAGCTTGCAATTATATATAAAGAAAAAACATTATTTCAAGAATGTAAACCAAATTTGCTTCATATACTTTTTATGCTTTATGTATATTAATGATTTGTTTAGAATAGATGTAACAGCTTCCCTACTTATATAACATTATGCTGCATATTATTAACAACTAGTGTAGATGCCTGTCCAAGGACGGTAAGTAAAAATTGTGTTTGTCTTATAAATTTTAAAAAAACTCATTAAAATAATTGACAATATGAAAGCATTTAGATGAGCAAAGTTCGGCTAGTTTATGTTCTAATAAACACACTATTAGCATTCACAATACTTCTGGGTAAACCAGATTTTGTGGCTAATATACCATAACAAAATTAAGATTTCTTATTAAAACAAAATTTTAAGAAACTTGCAATAAAACTGCATAATTAAAAATGTTTGTTGCAACTATTGAAACAATATTAATAATTATTGCTATTTTTATAGCACTTTTTATTTTACTTTAAAATTTTATTCCCCCCTTTTGTTAGCAAATTTCTGTTTCTGCTGGCAGGCTTCGGATGCACAGAGACGAGATACTCGTCTCAGTGGGAGCGTCAATTTCATCGACAGTTTTTGGAAGGAAAAACCAGTTAGGCATGCTATGCGGGTACACTGTGCTTTATTATATAGAGATTTAAACTATACCTAGAGACAGCATTTTTGTTTATACAAGAAGTTAAACATAAAAGAAAGTAGGGGGAGGAAAGGCCTAACCTATATGAGCTATTTTTACAAATGAATAAGCTATCAAAAGCTTTTGTTTTGGGGGGGGGGAGGGGTGAATTTTATTTTCAAATCTAAATACATTCGAAGGGATACCTTTGGGGAAAAAGTAAAAAGTTTATTTTTAGTTTCTCTTAATGAAATACTTACTACTCAGAAGCAACACGTTCCACTCACCACGTAAATATTTTGATTCTTTAAATATATTAGTCATCTTGATAAATTCATAAATAATAATAAGATTTCTTTCAACTCTTTAAGCAGAATTATTGTGATTTTTTTAAAATTTCAAAATTTAAGTTTAAAAGTACAATTTCAAAGTAAAATATCCTTCATTAAAGTTAATAATTAGAGAACCTTATCGAAATTTATCTATGAAAAAAAAAAAAAAAAAAAAATCATTCACTAGATTAATCTGAACTATTTTAAGCATATAAAAGTATTGTTATATAGTAAAACAAAATAAACAGTATAAACAGAGATCTAATTTAAAAATGTGAATTTACTTTTACTTTTGAAAATATTAAATAAAATAAATGTCTTGTATTGTACGAGCATTCTCCTTACTAATAATAGTTACAATTTAATAAGTATCCTATCTATTTATTACCTTAACTTACACTTTCTCTACTAGTGATTTTATTTTTAAATGTTATGTTCTGGGTTGGGGAAATACATCATTTTATTCGCCTCTGGCGAGTGAGTTTTCTGATAGGTCGAGTACATTTTTAGGTAATCTTCGAAAAATCCAAACTACAGAGATATGCCAAAAAGTTATTTTTTTCTTTTCTAGTTAATTTATATTTTGGTAACTTTCTAAATTACATTATATGAAGTTTTATTCTATATTAAACTTTCCTTTCTTATATATATTTCTTAATTTTATGTATTAAAAAAGCAAAAATGCATTGTAGTAATAGAAATTAGCTATTTTTGCAGTGACGTAAATTTTTTTTATGACAATTTTCAACTCTTTGTTGCATTTTGCTGGCTGGTAAGAATTTCAGAAAATTCTCCACCTCTAGTTATGCTCGATTTTAATAACTTAAAAAAGCCTCTCCCACTTTTAATATTTACAATGCATATTTGAACAAACATATTACAAGATATATTGATAAAGATTTAAAATAGTTTTTTTTTAAGTTAATCTAAATCATTTTTTAATAGGAATATTTGAATCTTGATTAAAATTAAGAAATCCTGCCATTTAAGTAAAATATTTATTATAACACTAAATATTAATGAATGAATAAACTTTTTTCTTTACCCTGTCAAAAAATCACCAATTTAATCCGAGCATTTCCTCGATTCAATTAGGCAAAAATTAGGGATGCACCAAATAGTGATTTTGGCCAAATATCGAATATTCGGCCGACAGATGAACCGAATACCGAATATTCGGCTAGCCGAATAGTAATTGTTGGGCCGAATAGATAACTATTCAACCGAATACTGAATATTCGGCTTTCCAAATACTTTTTATATTTCAAAATTTAAAGGTGTTAAAATGTTACTTTTTAACCCTCTAAGCGTTTGTCCCGTAATATTCCGTACACTAAGCTCCAGGTTTCACTGCAATATAAGCAATGTTTAAGATATTATAATTCTATAGATTTAATGAATTTTCAAAACATTGAAGAATGATTAAGACTCTCAAGGATTACATTTATATTCCTAAATAAGATATTTTATGTAATATTGAAAGAATCATATTTTATTAGCAATTAAGACAAAATGCAGAGAAAACAACATTACAATTTTACCCATTTGCAAGACGCTTGGAGGGTTAAAAGAGTTTTACATAATATTTAATAAAAGAAATTTACATTTTGATAAACAAGAGCTTTTTATAAGAACATTTAGTATTGAAAAAAATCTGCCTTGAGTTATTTAAGAAGTACAATTATGAAACTTTAATTAATAAAATTTTCTACGAATCAAAACAAACATCTTAAAATCAAATAATGAAAAAATGGCCGAAGAAAAATTTTGCAATCTGATATTGTCTTTTTTAAATAACTCAAGGCAGATTTTTTTCAATATAAAGTACAAATACTTTCAACTTAATTCTGAATAAAAGCATGTTTAGCTCATAGTTCTTTTCTTATGAATGGTGGTATTTTCCACCCTTCCCATCATATCATATTTTACAGATACCAAAGCATGTGAGTTGAAATTATGTTATCTTATTCATTGTTAATGTAATAAACGAACACACAAGTTCTGACCTAGAGTGAGATGAAATACAATGTACTTATGACTCAATAAGTTGATTATGATTATGGTTTCATGAACAAAAATTGTCTGCCTTGATAGCTATTACTAATCTCAAAAGTTTTTCTTTTTTTTTCTTTTAAAGGACTTTTATTTGGGGAAAAGCAAGAAACAGATTATTTACTAAACAAAATTTAGAAACTTGTATCTGCACATAATTTATTCTTAAGGAGAATCCTAATAAATCACCATTTTAATCCTTCTCATGGTTAATTTTCTTAAGTTATACTTTACAAACAGCAAATAATGAAAAAACATTCTATTTTATTTAAATATGATTTTGTTTCTAATTATTTTAAATATAAATTAAAAAATTGACAGTTACATGTAGAAATAATGAAAAGTTTTTAAAAGGTTTTTTAAGTATTGGATTTGGCCATACCGAATAGTTTAATATTCGGCCTAACCGAATATTCGGTAACATGGCCGAATACCGAATAGATACTGAATATTCGGTGCATCCCTAGCAAAAATTTCTGTTTTAAAAAACAAATAAAATATTAAAAATTCTGTAAAAGATGCTCATCCTGATCCCGAAGGGGTTAAATGAAATAAAAAAGCATTTGTTTACATGTTAAATATAATGTTAGGTGGGTAGGAAGGATGAGTATTGATGTAGTGTAATATTGAATTAGGCATTGAAAGCTTTCTAGAAATTAACTTTCACAGAAATCATACGCATAGTAACACCTCTCCCACTTTTAAAGTTTAAAATGTATTTTTGGACAAACATATCTTTTACAAAATATCTTAACATTGATTTAAAATAAAAATTTATTGCCAAGTCAATTTAAATATTTTTTTAAAATTGGTTGATTTACATTATGATTTAAATAAACTCATCCTGCCACTCATTATAATGAATGAATAAAAAAATATGAACTTTTATCCTTACTCCATCAAAAGATCACTTCATCAGTGCTGAGTAAATTGATTGAATTCCTCACCTCCAAGCATACACATTTTAGTTTCACTTGCAGAAGTTTACAAACCTCAGCATCAAGACAAGAAAACCTTCAATTTGTTTTAGTAAGCAATTTTTGTTACATTGTGCAATACTTAATAAACAATAAATTAATTACTTTATGGATTTCTCTCAATCAAAACTACATTTTTCTTATACTATTGCATAAATAAAAGTTGCATTATTTATTCTTGTAAAATGCACAAGTCACTAAAATTCAGTGCTCTTCAGTTATTCAAAGAAGCGATTTGAAAATATGAAGTACTTTCATTTTTTTTTTCCCATGATTATACTTTCAAAAAAGAAAATAATATGTTAAGAGTTATGAAAGCTCAATGCATATTGTTTTCAGAAAGTAATCTGCATTATATTAAATTATTATAAAAAGCATTAAATAAATAATAATTTTAAAGTAATCTACAAATTCAAAACTGATAACTTAATCTACTAACAATGATCATTTGAATGTTTATAATTCCCACATTGTATTTTAATTTATTTATTTCGTCTAAATTGAAAAATTACTGTTATTAAGCAACGCTAAAGTAAAAAATTTCTCCTACAACAGCAAGATTTTTCAGCTGTAAAGTAATAAAAATGCATGTAACTTACTTCCTACCTATTTAACAAGTTCTTAGATGGCATATAACATACTCCACAATGGAGTATAACATTTCAGACTTGCATCTGGTGCTGGAGATCCATTTTTTTCACCTTCGATCAAAAATTGAAATAACTGAATTTTTATTGCCAAAGTATGTGGAGTGTTTAATCAACACACATACATGAGGCAATATTTATTCAGTGAAAAGTTTGTTTAGCAAAAAAATACTCAGTACATTATACTTCAGTCAGTATGCAGACACTCTGGAAGAATCTTTTCATAATAATAACTTCAATTAGAGTAATCCGATTGTAAAAATTAAATAATTTTACACATCAAAATTATCCTCGCAACGCGATTTATTTATAAACAAAACACTCAAGCCGCCATTGAAAATGTTTGAGATGAAACTACGATTCGATAATGATTATATCGATTACTTTTTAAAGAATTTCCATTGGATATCTGGATCATCTTGATCATCGTAATCAGTAAAAATGACGTAAATTTGGGAGGAGCCATTCACGCCTTTTCGAACGGCATTTTGCGGCCGTAATCACTTTCGAACATACGAAAGCCTGATCCCAGAATAGCATTTTTTCGAACGTGCGAGTTAGCATACGACACGAAAAGGGGCGTTCACCTGACGTCATCTCGAGCGTTCGAATTCTTCTCGTGTGCTGCGGGAATCGGCATCTTAGTGTTATATATATCGATATTTTAAAGAAAATCCATTTATATTAATAGCTCAGTGGGTGGCGCCCATGATTAAACTTCTTTTCTATCAGACATGATCAATTTTACTTTAAACGCTTCCAAGATGGTGACGTCAGGACAATTGCTATCTTTAATTTCTTCTTAAATATAAATTTAAATATAATTTGTAGTTTGATTACTAGCGAAATCTCATGACTGATGTCGCGACTGAAATCTTCTCAACTCCACTCCACTTTGTAAACAAACTGACCGCTCGTTTGGCGGGATGATAATCGCTCTCGTGTCTAGTCGCGTTGCGTTCGTTTGTTTATTATTTTGTTATTCTTTTTTAGCTAATATTGGAGTCATTCTTTGTACTTTTATTAATCTTTTTAAATGTATAAACCGACAAGTTTAAAATTAATACTTGGCGAAAATTTAAGCATGAAAAGTCCCACGTTTCTTAAAAAAATCCCTTTGGAGAAATGAACATTTAGTGTATTTTTAGCTATTCAATATTAAAGACTATATATAAGAATATATAATATAATATATAAAGAATACTAATAGTGAATTTTTAGATTAAGTTTTTTATTCTTATTATTTAATTTTAGATTTGTTTTTTAATATTTTAATAGAAGAGGAGGTAATTAAATGTCAGTTACAGGGAATTCAAATAACCCATACGTAATTTAGCCCTGTTCATTGCAAAGAATTTCATGTATATATGTATTTTTTTTTTTTTTATTTTTTTTTTGTATTGATATTGATTTTACTTCTCCGATGTATTAAAAATAAGTGTCAATCAAGTTATCGAAAATATCTTAATCTTTTTATGCATATTATCAAATATTTCTGGTAAAATTATTAATCTGTAAATAGTTTTATAGATAATTGAAAAAATAATGATTTAAAGTAATTGTGTTGTAAATAGTCAGCTTATAAAATATGATAAGAAATTGCCTGCACCTTCTGTGTAATATATTTTTTTGTAGACTGCAAATTATTTCAAAAAAATATGTTCTATAATATAAACTTTAAATTTTTTAATCAAAATTGTTACAGCAAGGAATATGTAAGCCCTTTTTTTAATGCAAAAGGGAACTTTTTTTTTTTTATTGAGAGGTTACAAGCGTGCAAATTTTTTAAATGAAGGACAGAAATAATACTATTTTGTAAAGCAATGGGCAGGTAGGGTTCAGCAGCTGCACCCTTCTAAAACAGCGTGAGAAACAAGGGCGGATCCAGCCCAACCTCCAGGGGGGGGGGGGGGTCACAACTTTTGTCAGATGATTTAATGAAACAATTTTAAAATACAGTAAATCTTGTGAAAATGGAAGTACGATAAAAAGTGGCAAATTTCGCCAATCGGGCATGAAAAAAATTGCGAATTTTGTCGATTAGGCACGAAAAATCTCAGATTTCGTTTATCGGGCAAGGAAAAAAAAATCTAATTTTTTTATAATACTTGAAATAGGTTGCGGAAAAGTTGCCTGTTTACTGCACAAAAAAAACGCGAATTTCGTTGATCGGGCGCTGAAAAATCGAAAATATCATCAACTGGACATTGAAAAATTGCCAGTTTTGTCTATCGGCCTTCAAAAAATCTCGTATTTTGTCTGTATGTCTCTGAAAAGTCGCAAATTTTGTCGATCGAGCACAAAAAATCACTGATTTTGTATATCTAGTACAAAAAAAATCGCAAATTTCGTTACTAAAGCAGGGAAAATCTCCAATTTCTCGATCGCTTCGTAAAAAGCACGAATTTATTCGATCGGGAACAAAAAAATCGCGAATTTTGTTGATTGGGAATAAAAAAATTGTTAATTTCGAGTTGATATGGAATGCAAAAATTTCCAATTTCGTGAATCGGGAAAGAAATTATTGCGAATGTAAGTCGATTCTCTTCATAAAAAGAGCGATTTGGGAGATTAGGTACGAAAAACTCATGAATTTTGTCGATTCGGAACAAAAAAGTCGCTAATTTCGTTGATAGGGCATGGAAAAATCGAAGACTTTGTCGATGATGCGAAAAATCAAAAATTTTTTCGAGCGGCTGCAGAACAATAGCGAGTTTCATTAGTTTATCACGAGAGAAAAAAAAATCAGATTTCATCAATTTACGGCAGGGAAAAAATGCAGATTTCATCAGTCAGTTAAGAAAAATGCGTATTTCATGGACAAGAACGGAAACAGACTCGAATCTCATCGATTGGGCACAGAAAAATCCTGACTATTGTCGATCGCTTTCGTAAAAAGCACAAATTTAGTCGACCGGGAACGATAAATCGCTTTTGGTAGGGCACGGGAAAAACGCGATCTTTGTCAATCGGGAATGAAAAAGTCGCAAATATGGTCGATCAGATTCATAAAAAGCGCAAATACAGTCGATCAGGAATGAAAAAAATCGCGAATTACGTTGATATGGCGAACAAAAATTGACAATTCTATCGATAGGGAAAGAAATTATCGTGAATACGGTTGATCGCCTTCGTAAAAAACATGAATTCGCGTGATCGAGTACAAAAAACTCCCAAATTTTGTTGATAGGGCACGGAAAAACCGCTAATTTTGTCGATGATGCGTGGAAAAATTAAAAAAATCTGAGTGGCTGCGGAACAATCGTGAGTTTCGTCAGTTTATCGCGAGAAGAAAATCACGGATTTCATCAATTTACGGCAGGTATAAAAGCAGATTTCGTCAGTCAATTAAGAAACACTTATTTCATAGTTCATGTGTGGAAAAGTTCGCATTTCATCGAACAAGAACGGAAAAATTTGTTAATTTTGTGGATTAGGCCGGAAAAATCGTGAATTTTTTCAACCAAGTGAAGAAAAATCTCAAATTTCGCAGACCATTCGTGGAAAAAATCTCAAATTTCGTCGATCACACCCGAAAAAATCGTGAATTTCGTCGATTAGGCATCGAAAAATTGTGAATTTCGTGGATCAGCTTTGCAAAAATCTCAAATTTCACCAATTGGGTGTGGAAAAATTGTGAATTATGTCGATTAGGCGTAGAAAATTCCTGAATTTTCTTGATTAGTTTCGAAAAAAGCACAAATTCTTTCGATTAGACATTATTTTGCGTTCTTGTTTTAGCACTTTTTACTTACACTGTGCATCACTCTTTGAAGAGCTCCAGGGGGGAGGGTCATGACCCCCCCCCTTAGATCCACCACTGGTGAGAAAAATTCTGAAATAAAATTTTTATTTTGGAACAGGCACAAAACAGACTTCAGAAAAACATTTATCGGTTTCATTCGTAGAAGAAAAAAAAATTCAATAAATGAACCACATATACAATATCTGAATTCCAATAATAGTAATAATAGCTGTTTTTATTTATTGTGTGTTAAACGTTGATTTTAATTATTGTAACCAGAATTCCACTTTGTATATCACTGTTAAATTCAAATACTTTTTTGCAGGAAGGGATTTCTGTGCTTGTGGGCAGGGACATTATAGAGTTCTTATGTGTGTGTGTGGGGGGGGGGGGGGGGGGGTGGAGAGAAATATTTCATTGCTCCAATGGGGAATGTCTCCCGGGCTTGTCCATGAGTTCAACACTGCTTTATACACTTAAATGATTTTGATATGTTTGTTTTCAAATAAAATTATATCTGTGCTAGATGTTGATAATTCGATAATATAATGAATAAATATAAACTTGAAAACAATGTTAATTACATGACAAAAATCTAAAAGTAAGATTTTAGAATGCATTTTCTAAAAATTTTTGAAAGGTTGTACAAGTATTTAAAATAAAGGTAAGTGAATTTTTATTTATTTTATAAGATAAATATTGTATTTTTGGAATTAGCGAATTTCCATGTTTATGATTTTATTTTTCTTTAACCGATTAACAAATTTCACTATATTTAAAAGCAATAGACTCCAGAATTTCTTTCGATGAAATTTGCTGGTTTTTTTTTTTTTCGTGATCTGTTTACAAAATTTGTTTTTTAGGGATTTTTTGTCAAAACTTGCCTTTTTTCGCGATCCGTTGACGAAATTCACATTTTTTTTTGCGATACATGGACAAAAATTGTGTTTTTTCGCTACCTCTTGACGAATTTAGTAGTTTTTTCACAATATTTTAACAAAACAGTCATTTTCTCATCGTTTTTTAATGAAATTTGCCTTTTTTTAGATTTGTTTACAAATTTTGTCTTTTAGGATTTTTTGTCAAAATTTACTGTTTTTCTGAGATTTTTCACAATTTTTTAACGAAATTCACATTTTTTTCTCCGATACCTATAGAAAATGAGGTGTTTTCTCATGATCGTTTAATGAAATTCACCTTTTTTTTTTTGCAATCTGTTTACAAATATTGTCTTTTTTTTTCAGGATTTTTGTTGAAATGTGCCGTTTTTGGGGGATTTTTTTAACAAAATTTATAGTTTTTTTTTCCAATTCTTTGACAAAATTAGTTGTTTTTGTAATCTTTTTACAATATTTACCATTTTTAGCAATCTGCCTAGAAAATTTGCAGATTTTTTTTCAACATCGCTTGTTGAAATTTGTCTTTTTCTCGGGATCTTGATGAAATTTGTTTTAAATTTTCCATTTTTTTCACGGTCACTTATCAAAATTTGCATTTTTTACAACCCATTTTATAACATGGTGAGTTTTTGGATTTATCTTTGTGGGTTGACTTACGCATACATGCTACTTTTCTGCAGAAATGCTGAATTCCGCCTTTTTCGGCGATGAATTTTATCATCCCTGGGATCGATGCAAATATGCATTATAATTTGTTGGCCTTCTTATTGAGGGAAGGAAGGTGTAAATACAACAAAAACATGAATACTAACCGCACCAAATTGAGAAAATTTCTTCAAAGGACTGTAGGAAAAAATGCAAATTTCTCTAAAGGATCGCAAAAAAACCTATAAGTTTGTTTAACGATCGTGGAAAAAAAATAGTCAGTTTCAAACAGTCAATTAGCGGAGTTTTCTTCAACAGATTGCGGAAAGAAAAATGCGATTTCGGTCAAAGGATTACGGAAAAAGATGCAGCTTTTGTTAAAGGATTAGGAAAAATACTCAAATTTTTGTTGAAAAATCGTGGAACATACTCACACTTTTTCGGAAGATCGAAGAAAATATTCTAATTTTGTCGAAAAATCAGGGAAAATATGCGGTTTTATTTGAAAGATCAGCAGAAATATGAAAATTTTGATGAAAGAACTTGGAAAATGCACGAATTTTTCCAAAAGATCACGGAGAATTGCAAATTTTGCCGAAAGATCGAGGAAAATGAGACTTTTGTCGTTAGATCGAGGAAAATAGAAGTTCTTTGTAGAAAGATAACAGAAAATAGACGTGTTTTGAAGAAAGATCAGTGGAAAATCATGATTTTTTTGAAAGATTGAAGAGAACTCACTAATTTTATAGAAAGATCGTGGAAAAAAGGGAAATTTCTCAAAAGATCTCAGAAAATATGTGGATTTTGATGAAAGATCTCAGAAAATATGCAGATTTTGACAAAAGGTCTTGGATAGTATGCAAATTTTGACAAAAGATCACAGAAAATACACGAATTATGGTGTAATATCGCAGAAAATACTCGAAAGATTGTGGAAAATATGTGAATTTTGTCAAAAACGGTGAGAAAAACTGTGAATATCGCTAAAGGATTATGGATAATATAAATTTCATTGAAAAAATCGTAGAAAAAAGTGCAATTTTTGTAAAATGTTCACAAAAAACACCAATTTCATTAAAAAATTACAGAAAAGTGCTAATTTTGTTAAAACGCTGCAAGAAAATGCTAATTTTGTCAAAAGTCCGTGAAGCTGTGAAAGTTCAGCTTTTTTTTTTTTTTTTTTTTTTTTTTTTTTTTTGCTGAGCCAGTACCATGTCTGCTTACATATTGCATTACTTATTTTTATTTATTTATATTATACCAACACTTGTATGACTTTTTTCCTTTTTTTTCTTCCCACATGTGCCCATGGTGGCAAAATGAAAGTCGGGGGGGGGGGAGTGGTAAATGAAGAATATGTTAGTCATTTCATACAAAAATGTATATATTTATGATATACAAAGAAACTCGCAAGCTAATGTTAAACCTATGGGAGCAACCTTTTGAGGTATGTGAAAGTAAAAGTAATTATATATATAATCTGTAATAAAAATCAAAAAGCATTCAGTAGCCCAATTATAATTCAATCTCAGCTGTTCTGAGCAAGAAAAAAAAAACATTTAAAATTATCAATATGCAAGTGAGAAATTTTTTTAAAGAATGCTCTCATAGGTTTAACATTAGTGATGCAATTTCTTTGCATGACCAGTTTCGATTTTTAATGTTTAAACTAATGTTAATCTTATGGGGAAGTTTACATATTTTTTGCTAGCATTTTAGTTATTATTACATTTAGTTATCACATTATTTATTTTTTTGGGATTTTTTTTTCGATTAAGCTCTTACAGTTGATCAATTTTATTGTGTATGAGGACATGGGAGGTGCTGGTTCCCCACCCCTATGCAGATGGTCAACAAATTTCATTTTATCTTGTAAACAGCTGCCGAATTTCCCTATTTTTCTGCACAACTTACTGGATAAACTTGTGAGTTTTCTTTCCACATATAATCAATAAGTGAATCAGCAGGGTTGTTATGATTTTGCCCAGCCCAAAAAACCCGGGTGGGTTTTTTCTGAAAAAAACCACTTGAAAAAACCCAGAAAAAAAACCCAAGTGGGTTTTTTTCAAAATTTTAACTTTAAATTACATATATAATGTATTTATATTACATATATAATGTATTGTAATACATTTCTCAATATAAGTACACAACTCACAAAATTTATAACCATCACCCCCTTACCCCAAAGAAAAGAAATGTCCTAATTATATCATCACAATTTTTAAAAGAAATAATTGTTAGTTAATCTCTGTAGCATGTGTAAGAAACACAAACAATTTTTTTCCCATTAAAAAAATACTTTGATGTGTAATGTGTTCTATGTTATGCAATAGAAACTCATAACAAAATACCATATATCCTTAGAATCCTAATTGAATCATGTAGACATGTAGAATTACTTGGCTTATTCTATTATTTAGTAATAACAAAAAATAATTTATAAATTATTACTAATAATCAATTTATCTAAAAGCAAAGCATAATTTTGATTACTGTCATTGATTTATATATATTTGTAATCAATTAGCTACTTTAAATTTAGTAATAAGTACATTTTTTTCAAGCATTCTGAACCACCTCCCATAACCCCCAAAAAACCTCGAAAAGCCCTGAAAAAACCCGAAAAACCCTGATAAAACCCGAAAAAACACCAAAAACCCTGATAAAACCCCAAAAACCCTGAAAACCCCCCAAAAACCCTGAAAAAACCCAGTGGGTTGGGTTTTTTCTGAAAAAACCCGGGTATTTAACAACCCTGTGAATCAGGCATTTTTTTTTTTTTGACAGATTGAAGAATGTTTTTTTTTATCATTTATATTTATGATATACAAAGAATCTCACAAGCTAATGTTAAATCTATGGGAGCATCCTTTTGAGATATGTGAAAGTAAAAGAAGCTTTATATATACATAATCTGTAATAAAAATCGAAAAGTAAACAGTAACCCAATTTTTAACATTAGCAGTTCAATTTCTTTGCATGACTATTTAAGATTTAAAACACTCAAGCTAATGCTAATCTTATGGGAGTGTTCACATATATTTTCCTAGCATTTTAATTATTATTAAAAAATTTTTACTTTTTAAGGTTTTTTTTTTTCACATTAGGCTATTACGGTCAATAACTTTAATTGTGTATGAGGACAAGCAAGGTGCAGATTCCTCTCTCCCCCCCCCTCCCTCAGGTGGTCCAAAAATTTCATTTTAACCAGTAAACAGTTGGTGAATTTCCCTGTTTTCCCTCGCGACTTACTGGCAAAACAAGTATTTATTTTTGACGGACTGAATAATTTTTTTTTCATCATAGCCAACTGTTTGGTGAATTTCTCGATTTTTTCACAAAAACGATTGACAATTTTGCAAAGCTTTTCGGCAGCCTAATGACAGAAATAACATTTCTAAAAAAAAAGCAAAATTCTTTATTTGATTACAGGCAAAACAATCGCTGAATTCATCAGTGAATTGGGAAGATCTCCAAAAAATCAATCAGTCACAGAAAATATTAAAATTTATTGTGAAAAATGAACTTAAAAAAATATATATATGTATAAATTATTTAACAAGATACAACTGCTCCCTTTTTTGAAAATTCTCCCCCCCCCTCCGATATTTTTATCTCAAATATATACTAAAATTATGTTGTTTATATATATATACAATATAAAAGAGCTGCTCTAAAAAAGAAAAAAAGGCATGAATTTTTATAAAAGGGCTATTATGTACCTTGTTCAGAAAAAAATATTTTGAATTGGTTTGTTTACACTTTTTTTATCAGTAAAATTTTGAAATATTTTCCTGTGGTAGATGAATTTTGTGACTTTTCCCTATTTAAAACGTTATTATGCAATATTTTTTCTTTACATTAATTATTATTCATTATGCAATATTCAGTGTGACTCATTTAACGATTTTTCACCAAAAATCGGCTTAAAATTTTTGCATTTTTTTTCTCCTGCCACCGACTAAAAAATCTCAATATTTTTTTTTTTTTCCTCACAATTCACTGGTGAGTTTCTTTTACTGCAGCAGATTGTTAAATTTCTCATTATTTTAAAGTAACGGAATAAAGAAACTCTCTCTCTCTCTCTCTCTCTCTCTTTTTTTTTTTTTAAATAATTGACTGGGAAATATTGTGAATTTTTTTAAAGAGTGAAATATTGTATCAATTTTTTTCGCATTACTGATTTATGAGTTTTGAAACATTTTATTCCTACATGTTAAAAAAATTTGCAGCTGTAATTGATTTACAATTTTTTTCATTGGGTCAACGGATAAATTTCGCAGATTTTTCCTGTGGACGAACGAAGAATTTCATTATTTTTTCTGCTTTTCATATGCTTTTGAAATTGTAGCGTTTTTATCATTTTAGATCCTTTTTTTATGGTGTTCTGATAAATATGTATAATATTTAAAAATTTCAAAGAAAGGGGGAAAGAGGACATTTCAAGGGGCATAATTTTTCGAGGGATTCAAAGCAGGGCTCTTTTGCTGATATCCCTGTTGTGACATACCTTTTGAAAGGCATGTAACTACTTAATCTTGTTATGCATCAACAGTTTCTCTTTTCTCATTTATTCCCCCCCCCGAAGGGGACAGTTTTCTAAATTTTGTTGCCCCCCACATGTGACATATTGTTGGAAAACCTGTGACTCCTTATACATGTTATGCACCTCCTTTCCCCCTACCCCCATTTTGCCACCCCCCAGGAGGACATCTCTCAGGGTTTCCCCTAGTGGGGGTAAGCGGGGCTAAAGGCTAACTTCAGGTATTTCGGACAAAGTGTCAAGGGTTTACGCAGGTTTTATTACCTTCAGGGAAGCTTAAGGTATTTCGGACAAAAATGTAGAGGGGAAATACAGGTTTTTTACCTTAAGGTAGCTTTCAGGTTTTTTTGTCCGAAATACCTTGAGCTTCCCTGAAGGTTTTTTTTAAAGGTTTTTTGCTGACTTTTTTACCTGGGTAATTCTTTCGAAAATCAAAATGTCAATTTTTATTATTATTTTCTTAAAATTTTAGTTATTATACTTACAGATAAATCACCTACAGAATAGTATTTTCGATCGATTCCGTTAAAAATATTTTTCGTATAAAGGAATACTAAGTGGACATATTTACAGCTAGAAATTTTTTTAATCGTATGATGGTTAAACTAATAATGGTTTATGTAGTGAATATAATAAAATAATAATAAAGTATTAAAGAAATTAAAATAATAATGTCCTGAAAATAATAATAATAATGAAAAAAAAGAAAATTACGAATTGGAACTGCAAATTGCGTGCAATTTACAGTTTCTGTTAGTAAAATGATTGGTTTTTATTTTAGTTACTTACTTATAAATGACAATTTGTCAGCAATAAAATTGCGTTGTTAATAGGATGGTTTTGAAGTTATAATCCTATGTTAATTGGGAAATTGTATATAAATATATATATATATACATATATATATATATATATATATATATATATATATATATATATATATATATATATATATATACATATTTATTTATTTATTTATTTAATCTGTAATCTATATAATATAATATGTATATATGTTACAGGCCAAACCCGATTTTAGGCCAAACTAGATTGACCTAGGCCAAACTAGTCTATACTAACGCCCATCGGATAAACTAGTTTTTCCTAGACCAAACTAGTCTATACTAACGCCCATCGGATAAACTAGGTTTCCTAGATCAAACTAGTCTATACTGACGCTCATCGGATAAACTAGTTTTTCCTAGGCCAAACTAGTCTATCCTAACGCCCATCGGATAAACTAGTTTTTCCTAGGACAAACTAGTCTATCCGAACGCCCATCGGATAAACTAGATTTTCTAGGCCAAACTAGTTTGGCCGAACGGTCATTAGATAAACTAGCCTGTTATTCATTGGTTTGAACTAGTTTATCCTAGACCCATCTAGATTGTCCTAGACCAATTCAATTTGGCGTGATTTTATTAAATCTAAAAACCGCCACGGAGCCAAGTTTCTAGATTTGATCTAATTTATCCTAGGCCGATGCAATGTAACGCGATTTTAGCTCACAAATTATCAAAGCCTAAGAACTAATGTGTTCGCAGATTCTGTGTGTGCGTATCTAACCATGTACGTATGTATGTACGTAATGCGATAACTCCTGATAAAAATATCCAGTTTGCTACAAATTTTGGACATACATTTAACCTGATATCAAACTTCCTTGATTAGTTTCAGGAGTTCATTGAATAAGAATAAGTGTAGGGGAACAAAAGGCTAATCCGCACCCCCCCCCCCTCCTTTATTTAGTTAAGTCAGTTTTTCAAGCAAAAGTATCAGATTTTATTAAAATTTTAGGTATAAGATCATTTTGATAAGGCACTTCCATGATTAGTTGTGGGTGTTTATTATTTTCGTATAAAGAAAGAAAGAATGGGAGGTAACCCCTTAATTTATATAAATCTGTAACATGTATAAGGGAAAGAGAGGGGGGCGAAAAAAATCAGGAAATATAACGGAAATTCTAGTTTGATCTATTTGGAACTTTAAGATAGTTTATGACACATGATATAGATTTATAAAAATACATTCCGCGTTAAATGCCACTATTTACGAATAGTGATTTTTGCAAAAATCTTAAATTTTTGTTTTGAAGCGCCGTGACATCGAGTAACATATCTACTGATAGATTGTTTAATGGAGTTACCTTCAGATACAGTTTTGTTGATTATAGGGTACGTTCCCTTTCGTAATGGGCTTTTTTATAATTTTTTATCATGTGTCATAAACTATCACAAAGTTTCAAACTGTTCCAACAAGAATTTAACATTTTTACAAAAGTTACTAAAAGAAAATAGTGATATTTGACGCGGCATCCTTTTCTTAAATATTTAACGTAAATTTTTATTATGTTTCTAAAAGTTTTAAATAATAATAATATTTAATTAACAACTAAAACGTTAAAATACTCTGAGTTAAAAAAAAAAAAAAATTCTAGCGTCTCCTTACTCTACACCCCCCCCCCATCCTAATTTTCAAGTGTCATGCTTTATTTAAGCTTTTCTTATTTTTAAAAGGGTTCTGATATTTAGATTTTTAATATGAACAATTTCGCGTGAAGAGATTTATTGGAAAACCAATATATGTTACGAATTAATAATCTTTTCATAAAACCAAAAGTTTTTATCCGATTAAAAAATAATCCGTTCATCCTTTATATTTAAGCTCAAAACCCCCAAAATTAATCAGGTAAATGCCTTATCAGAAGGAACCTACATCCAAAATTTGAAACAAATCGGTAAATTCGCCTTGAAAAATCTATTTACATACATTAAGGGGTTACCCCCCCCCCCCTTCCTCCTTTCTTTATAGTTAAACAAAGAACACCCACAACTAATCATGGAGGTGTCAAAAAGATCTTATACCTAAAATTTTAATAAAATTTGATACTTTTGCATGAAAAACTGACTTAACTAATTTAAGGAGGGGGTGGGGTGCGGATTACCCCTTTGTTCTCCTTCCCTTATTCTATCCAATGAACACCTGAAACTAATCAGGGAAGTTCGTTATCCGGATAAATTTATGTACAAAATTTGAAGCAAATTGGATATTTCTATAAGGAGTTATCGCATTACGTACATACGTACGTGGTTACATACACACTCACAGAGTCTGCGAGCACATTAGCTCTCAGGTTTTGATGGTCTGTGAGCTAAAATCGCGTCAAATTGCATTGGCCTAGGATAAATTAAATAAAAACTAGAAAACTAGCGCCGTGACGATTCCATAAAATCACGCCAAATTGACTTGGCCTAGGACAATCTAGATTGGGCTAGGACAAACTAGTTAAAACCAATAAAAAGCAGGCTAAACTAGTTTATTCAAATGACCGTTCGGCCAAACTAGTTTGTCCTAGGAAAATCTAGTTTATCCGATGGGCGTTCGGATAGACTAGTTTGGCCTACGAAAAATTAGTTTATCCGAAGGGCGTTCGGATAGACTAGTTTGTCCTAAGAAAAACTAGTTTATCCGATGGGCTTTCGGATAGACTAGTTTGGCCTAGAAAAAACTAGTTTATCCGATGGGCATTAGGATAGACTAGTATCGCCTAGGCCAATCTAGTTTGGCCTAAAATCGGGTTTGGCCTGTAACATATATAATCTATATAATATATAATATATATAGTCATGTGATTATCATTACCTGTTCCATGCTGACCGCTTCATTTTTTACATACCAAGCAGCCATTTATGTACTTTTATGTTAGCCGGGCAAAGGTAATAAATCGTCAAATATTATTCTATCGCAATGATTTCATTTAAAATACATAACCTTCATTTAAAACACACGAATTTATTATTTCTTATATTCAAACTGCGTAAAGGATATTTATTATTTTTTGCAATTAAACTGTATAAAGGATGCACTTTTAGAAAGATAGTCGAAAAGTAAATAATATTTGAGTGAAAAAATGTACCCATAAAGGGATGTATTTTGAGATAACTTCAGTTTCAATTAGACTGGCAACTCATTAACTCATTCCCTCAATGTAAACAAACAATAGAGGTTCGTCTAATTTGAATTCGTGATAGTATTAAACCACAAACGCAAAAATTGATAAAGGGCCATTCCATGGTAACTTACGTTATATTTAGAACAATTTCATTCAGTAATTTTAGTAATGTAACTTTAAAAAATGTTCAAATGCAAAATTAACATGATTGGTCAATGAAACCTATGTAAGGGACAATTTAATCTCCGCATTAGCTATTGTGTTGTCATGGTTGTAAATAATTCTTGATTTCTCTATCAGAATTCCCTGTTATGGCGAAGTATGATTAAGCAAAAATACAAATAAAAGTAATATGTTGCAATGCTCATTTCACATTTAAGGAATACCAAACTGGTCACCAGAAATGGCTAAATAGCATTTAATTAGATCGTGCATAAATTGTATAATGCAATCATAATATGTATAATATAAAACATTATAAAGTAAAGCAGTACACCTCGAAATTTTTGCATTTTACCACACAAAATAAAGCTTGA
This sequence comes from Maratus speculifer, assembly GCA_964019185.1. Classification (NCBI taxonomy): domain Eukaryota; kingdom Metazoa; phylum Arthropoda; class Arachnida; order Araneae; family Salticidae; genus Maratus; species Maratus speculifer. Next base: position 12,154,094 of record OZ025289.1, read on the forward strand.
CAAATCACAAAAAACATAACTCACAAAAATAATATAAAAAAAGGCAAAATTCTTTTTTTTGTTAGTTTTTTTTTTTTTTTTTTTTTTTTTTTGTTAATGAAATTACCTTTAAATTTAGCCATATTCTGGCAAAGCAGAATAAAGAATTTTGAATAGATTTCAGGTAAGTTTAAAGATTTTTACAATTTTAATTTTAACTCTGTTTTCCTTGTCTTGAAATATAAAAGGAAATAACAAACAAAGAAAAATTAATAATAGAACTAATAACCAAACTCTTTTATAAATATAAAAATTTATAAAAGTATGTATTATTTAAATGTAAAATTCCAAATATGATCTTTTACAAAAAATATCACTGTTTATGTTAATAAAAATAATCATTTCAACAAAATATTTTTTATTTATCACTTACTTTGCTTTTTAAGATTTCTAATAATTCCAATATTTTCTAAAATGCTCAAAATGTCAAAGTTAGACGTCAACGTAGCTTTTACGGCTACAGCGGAGTTCTGCTGGTTCTCATAGAACGATTTTACTTGTGCCTTTTTCTTTTTCTTGCAATGTAGGTATTGTGTGCAGAGAAGTGACTAATGCTCGTTCAGAATCCGTTTTATTTTTAACTAAAGTATAATTCTAATAGGCATTTGCTGTAACGCAAATGATGTTTCATATTTTGAATATAGGCAAATAAATACAACTTGTGTTACAACACCGTCTATTGGTGAATTTTCATAACAAAGTTTTTCCTTTAATAAATGTCAGGCGCATTTTTTTTTAATTATCGCTTTTCAAACTTAATTTCACTTGGACCAAAAAAACACATCCTAAAGTCCTCTTAAGTTTTTGTCGAAAAAAAAAATATTGTCGAAATATTTGTCGAACCAATGCAAAATCATCAGCCCCTAATTACCTTTATCGCCACATATAACATTTAGTGTTTCATCTTTGCACTAGTCAAAACCAGTTACAATATGCGACAAAAAGATTTACACACACAACAAATATAGAAAATATAAAGCCGCAAATAAATTGATAAAAAATATATTGAAGTGGATTAAAAAAGAATTATATGAAAGTATTTTATGAATTGAAGATTCAACCGTAAGTTAAAAAAGCAAAATAAATAAATGAATAAACTAGCAAAAGCCATGCTTTGTTTGGATTCGCGAATTATTATGCTATAAGATAAATAATTGAAAGTAATAATATATTTTTTAAATTACTTTTGCATCTTTATTAAGCAAAAATGTAATTTTATATTTCGGCGCATTTTAATTTTAAAATATATTTCAACCAAATAACTAAGAATTTCCTCAGATTGTTCATTTATGATATAAGACTAGTATAGCTAAAAATATTTTCGAAGTACAATTATACAAAATATTAATTAATTTTATTTGTTAACAATTATTTTATTGCCACTTTACAAAAATATAATGCAATTCTTTTAAAATTCATAAATATCGTCTGCTTAAATGATTTTACAAAATAACAATAAATTGTGTATTTGAATTCCTAACACAGGAAAATACTTTTATAATTGAATGTTAATAAGAGAATTTTCACAAATTTTAATTCATTAAAAATATGCTATAATTTTTCTAAAAAAAAGTATTTTATAAATTTTATAAAAGAAATCATGAAGCTATACATAGGTAAAATGAATGAGCATAGTTTGAAAATCTGAAAGCAGTTTTTGAGATATTTTGTCAGAATAATGAAAATATATTTTATTTATTTATTTATTTAGTGATGATTCTAGCTATAATTACTGACCCCATGATTTAAGTTTTTCTTCTGAAAACGTACATGTTTCACTTTTTATTTAAAAAAAAATGCGTTTGTAATAGAAAAACATGTAAAATAAATTAATTAAAATAATAACTTTTTGAAAAGTATTTCTGTAAAAATAATAATATTCTGCAAATCTACAGATCATAATTTATATTTGTGTTTAATTTCAAGTCAAAATATTGTATAATTTTTTTGTAAAGTGTACGACAAAATGTCATTTGAGAGGCCTAGTAGAGGATTTGCTTCGCTCATCCTAATAAATAATAACGGGGATGTAATCAAAAATAACTGGAAATTAAAATAAATTCGGGCAAAAAATGTATCAGAAATTATTTGCACATATTGCGAAGAAAATTTTAATAAATAATATTAGGACCAAAAACGTATAATATAGAAGTGAAAAAACTTTTTCAAAACACCATAAAATAAATTAAATTGCGCAAGGTCTTTCGAAAGAACTGTCTTTCTTCGTCAGGCGCAAAAAGACGTGCATCTACTATGAATGTAGCAACACGACTGAAGTGAAAAGGTGGGAAAGGGATCGAGATGAAGAAACAGACAATAGGAAAATAGGAGGCAACAGCCAATCACGTAATCAAAACGTACAAGAGGTACAATGAAGGCGGGAAAAGAAAAAAGGAAAATGGTAACAATGGGAAAAACGTAAAAAAGTAAGGAAAAAAGTATTCAGTAAAAAGAAAGATTATATTAAAAGTAAATACACACAACAAATAGTTATAATAATAATAATTAGTAAGTAAAAAAAGTATTTGTTTATAGCTATAAACACACATGTATATATCTAAAATATATATATGTAATTAATACAAAAAACTAATTAGAAGGCAGTGCTGAAAAGATTTTTTCAGGCTACGTAGAGCGTTTTAGAATCAGATTTAGCATTAACAATAATTTCACGTGTTTTTCACTTCAATTGATTTACATCAGTTTCAACTTATTATATTGATATAATGTAGAGTATATGCAGTTAAAAATATTATTTTTTAAAAAAAAAGTTTTTTTTTTTTTTGGAGAAGATATTGGCAGAGACCATCTATATTGCACTTGAACGTGATTTCCGTGTATTAACCAATAAATTTTTATGCATATGTGCATAGCTTCATAAGCATTTAGACATAATTTTACAATGTGTAACAGAAAAAAGAATATTGATTTTACGGATTCATGTGTTAATTATCACACATAATAATATATATAATATTATATAATAATTATGAGACCAATTTTCTCTTTTGTATGATTTCTAAAAACTAAAAAGTTTCCTTACTCTAACAAATTATCGCACATTCAATTATAACTTGGATTTACTCTTGTTTATACATAATTAAAAATTCCATTTATTCTAATAAAGCATTGTTTGTAAGTGTAATAGCTAAAAAATTTTCCTTCTACTATATTTATCTTAATTCCGTGCTTTCATTCATCAACAAAATCACTCCTAATCACCTTTAATTAGTTTACTCAATTAAAGTATACCGAGATAAAGGGCAAATTAAACGAAATTTCAGGATGACGATCACAGTTATTTTTAGTTCGTAACTTTTTTCGCTTTGTTTAAGAATTTTAAAAGTAAAAGATAACCAATCTGATAATTACTTAAATACGAACTTCAAATCATCTATTTATAATTAGAAATGCATTTTTTAATGACTTAAACTATATTTATCATCTGTTAACTTAAAAAATCAGTGATTTTTTTAATGTCAAATTATTTATTTTAAACTTTAACTGTTAGGCAGTCGTTATTATTTACAATAACTAGATAAATATAAAATCCAATAATTTAACATACTTTAACGGACTTGGTTAATTTTATGAAATAACTAGGTATTTTATGACACAACTAAATTATACGCTTTAATGGTAACATATATCTATATATTTAAAAATAAGTTTTTTTCTACATTGATCACAATTTTTTTTTCAAGAAAATCTTCTAGTTAAAATTGGATTCTAAGACTTGAAAATAAAATCTCGATTTACCATGCAATTACTAACTACTTTTTTTTTACAAAACATATTATAGCGTTTAATGTTTACATTATATAGGGCAATCTTATTTGATTCATGACCGATTCTTTGTACGCAAGTTTCTATTATATAAATGAAAATATTATAACGTATGAACATGTTTATACAAACATAACAACATAGTAATTATCAAAATTTATAAAAATTTTTATTATTACATTTTAGCTTTAAGTATTTAAATTATGCTAAACTGCTAATCAACTGCAAACTGCTAACAAAACCTAAAATTTATTATAAAAATAGAATAGTTTGATTTTAATCATTGCTCTCGAAATCTGTCATACAAATAATATGACATGTTTCATTATGTTTGATACTTTTCTGTATGTAACTATCATCTTTCATTAATATGTATCAAAATAAACCATAAGAAATTTTCATAAACAACATAATTATTATTATCAAAATAATCCATAAGAAGACTTCCCAAATACCATAATTATTATGATCAAATTAACATAGAGGATTTACCTTTCGACTTTGTTCGCTTTCAAAATAGCCTTTTCCCTTTCTGTATTTTTCTACCAAAAATATTTGCTTCTAAAAGAGATTATCACTTAACAGGCGACGGATATGGGGAAACAGTGCTTTAACCCTCAACTTATCTCGGGGCAACCGGTGAAGTGGTTAGGTATGTAGATCCTAATAATTAAATAAACCAAGACTCATATACTTACATAGGATAATGAAGTTGAGGTGGGAAATTAGTTTAAGAGAATTAGAAAAGAGTTTGGAGGAAAAGAAATATATCTTTTACCTATCTAGCTATGATATATTTCTGCGCAATATAAGTAATAAAGAAGTAATTGAAGTAATGACTTGCACTGGTGATTAAGAAAATATTCATTAGTGAGCGGTGGTTGAGATTAAATGGAAAATAATTTAAATGTTAAATTAATACGCTTTTTTTTATTTGCTTAAATTTCAAATGATTTCTCATAATTAATGAAAAATATATCTGTGGCGTAATCTACTTATTATTGAAGCCTGAATTGTCATTCCTTCACTGATTTCGACCAATATGTATAGTTACAACAATGCGGTACTTGCCAAGATGCATTTCGTGTATGGAGTTGCAGAAATCTTTTAAGCTTATTGAAGGACTTCTCTCTATTGTGCGAAGTTACTGCTTCTTCCACAGGAAGAATTCTGCGATTTCTTACAGTGCTCCTATCAGACCTGAAAGTATTAAACGATCGAATCGCGTTGAAACCCTAACGGACCGACGCTCAAACGTTCGGCAATCTGATATAATTCTATCGGGAATCGTTAATCTGAATCATTGAAGCAGTCAATCTATTTCCTTGCACAAGCACATACATGAAATGCATGACGCCAAGATTCGCATCGTTGTATTAAGGCATATTCCTATAAATTTGTGCGGAAAAATGACGGTTCAAACCAACAAAAAACAATCATTCGCCGCATTCAACAATGTCATCTACTACCTAAACACTTCACATCCGCACCTATATATTTTTGACAGATTGTTCTAAAGCATTCTGTATTTCTAAATTTTTTATTAGATCATAAAATATATCAATAAGTCTCATTTCACAGCAATAATTTGTCTTCAATAAAACTATTAGACTCGCATTTTTGTACCAAGGTAATGAGGAAAACATTATTGGCACACTTATTCGAGTGACAAGCAATTCAATGTACTAAAACTTGTTTTCGCATAGTACGTCGATATAATAGTGCAGAATTGTCAAATAATAGACTCATTATATGTGTATTATAATTACTATGTTAAAATGGGACACAGAATATATAAATCTGGAAATGTCGTGTTTGCACGAATAGTTTACTGAACAAAATATTATAAAATAATTATTTTTTTTATTCAGTGATTAAAGCATTTTAACATAGACAAGTGGACATATAGAATAAAAGAAGCAAACTTTAAAAAATATAATAATTTTGAGGCATGTATCAATTTCATTGGATTTCAGTGCAAACGGCATAATTTCATTGATTTTTTAAAATCTACTAAATAATTAATTTTAGTATCGAGAAGGATTTGTGAACATTGCAACTAATTTTGATTTCACAAACTGACATATTAGGGATAAACTAAAAATGACTGCAGAGAAAAATGTTAATTGCTTTATCTTCAAGATTTTTACCTTCTTACTTTTTTCAGATTTTACATTAATTTTACCTTTATTAGAGTAAAATAATACTATTAGTTAATGACTTTTTAAAGTCAATAGTTGTTTAGATAGCATAATGTTTTCCATTTTTAAGTTTATCAATTATATTAAACTTCCTTTTACACTTTTATTTTTTTTTATCTACAAGTTAAATTGTAAATTAAACTAATCTTCTTTGTGCTGTTAATATACATCGTACAAGTTTTATTGCCCTTTTCTATTGAACTAGAAAAATATTATGAGATACTACTGATTATAAGATTTTTTTATGATTAAGTAAACAATTACATCAACAATTTATAGTTGGTAATTTTTTCTTGATTAGTTTATCTAAAAATGCTTTTCGGTATTATTTTTGACAAAAAGGGAATAAATAAAAATTAATAAATGGGTAAATGATAATAAATTATAGGTAAATGTAGCTAAGTTTTTAAGTATTTCTTATAATTTTGGCCGTGTTAAATTTAAAGGCGCGTCAAAATTTCTATAAAAAAATTCTCATGTTATACGACCATAGATTTTTATAAATGCACATAAACTTTTGACACAATAAAATCAGCAGAATTTAAACAGTAGACCTCCCGTTCTGAACTGAAGACTTTATCTTTGCCTACGATTGCTTGACCAGAGTTTTGAATTATTTCTTAATTCTCCGTGACATTTTCAGGATAAATTTTCCTCAAAAATTGGCAAAATCTTTAAGAAGTACTTTAAAAATTGATTCAATAAGTCGATCAATTTGTATAAAAATGTTTTCAATTCTTGTAGCAGTGATATAAACAAAACTAAAGCTCCAACCGAATTACAATTTAGAAACTATCATTTGTCACTCTCAAACCATACATACACAGAAATCTTAATTTTAATGCTTTCCTTGGACAACATGTTTAGGAAGTAAAAATGACAATTACACAAAAGCATTTTAAATGATAAATTTAAACTTCCATCATGACATCCAAATTAATGCCTAGTACATCATTTTTTAACTAATTATTTAACAGATGAATTGCGGAATTAACATCTGAAAAATAATTCTAATCATTGGAAATATTAAAAGTGGGCTGAAAAGTCGTTAAAAAATAGCTCAAAATGTTTGTTTGAAATGTCTCAAACACTCATTTAATCTCACTAGGTGCAATTATCAAAACAATTTTTGAATGCCTATGCAATTTTTATCTTTGAAGACTTCGAATAATTATGTCAAGAACATCCGTAATTAACTTCCAGTTTTTATTAACGCCCACTACTCATTTGTTTAATTGGTTAAAAGTTAAATTACCCAAGTAACAACTCTCATGATATTCCAAATGTTCGAATCGTCAATACAGTCTCACTGATGAAAACACAGTAAAATATACTGAAACAAATTTACTGCAATGTCTCTATTGTTACTTCTAATTAACAAATAAAGTGTTATGAAAAATCTTCGATTAAATTATTTTTTTTCTTCAAAACATTGTGAATTTTCTTAATTTTAGATAATCAAGATTATGTGTCAAAACAATACATCTAATGCAAAAACTTTAAATTATCAATAAATGAAAATAATTATCCTTTAGCAAAGTATTCCTATCTTGAATTATATTTTCATCATTACGTACTAATTGACGGTTAACAATTCTTTCTTTAACTGTTTATTTATCAGTTAAATTGCACAAATAACTTTTTTCACAACAATCTAATCATTGGCACTAAGAACACTTTCTCTTTGACATAAACGCCTTAAAAGTATGTCGAAAGAAACCTTTCTGCTATCTCTTAATCATTCATGGGATATCATTATTCAAAATTAGCAAAGGTATTTGAAAATATCTTCTTCAAAATCAATTTTTACCCTTGAAACATTGTGGAACATTTTAATTTTACTCTCTCAACTTGTTATACAAATAAACACACCTATACATTTTGTGCATATTTTGATGAATTAGTATGTCTTGAAGCAAAATAATTCAAAACAAATAATTGTTGCCAGAAATAACTTGTGTTAGTTGATGTAATTTATATTTATTGCACGTGAAATTACAGATATAGGAAAAAAATATCTCTTAAGAAATTTAAAATTAAAATCGTCCTTTAACCATCGTAGTACGAGTTTTAAGACATAGTCAATTGTCCCCATCTGAAATTTGTGCATTATTATTTTTTTTATCATTTAGAATATATATGATAAATTTATTTTAATCGAATTAACCTACAGAGGTCTCTTATATGAATATATATACTTAGCAAGTATCGCTGAGATAATGATTTTTGATTATTTGTAAAAATTGCAATTGAGGTCCTCTGGCGTCCATATTAGACAATGAATAAAAATTTTCTATCATTTTCTATCAAGAGCAAGAAATATGAATTTTGAAAACCTTCCAATTATAGTTCGCTATGGGTACAGTACTATCATGCAAGCGTGTGTATGTGAATCCCTCATTTCGTTATTTCTTTGTTCTTGTGTTCAGTTGTGCGTAAATTTCGATTTTCAATAGAATGAATCGTTGCATGGCATGACAATTATAATTACTGTGTGCGTTGGGGGGGGGGAGGTAAATTACCTATAGGGTCAGTCATTTAAACCGTAGGCAATATTCGGATCTTAGTAGTACGATAATTAATTACTTACTTTCAATGTAAATAAATTTAAATTATCTGTAATTATACAATTTTTGGAATTTTGTTTAGCTGAGTGTTTTTTTTTTTTTACTTTTGTTTAGTACAAACAAAATATTTAATAACTTTCGAGTTACGGAATCCATTGTCTTTTTTCCAAAAAAAATAACATGGATGTTCTTGTGTCTTTTATATTTTTATTTATACTTCAACAGGAAATAAATTAGATACATTAGAAGTTAGTAATGAAAGAAAATGGACTAATATGTCAATACAATTTTAATGTCTTTAAAGTAAAACAAAAATTAATATCAATATGAAGCTTTTAAAAAAATGTTATGCTTTTCAGTTAATTGAAACCAATCGGATAATACGGAATATTGTTAATAGAAAAATAAAAAGTCGAAAAAATACACGGTTGAAAAGACTAATCGATGGAATTTATTTTATGAGTAAACCTTAATTAATCATATAAATCATCACATACTTATTTTTTTTTAGGCTTGTTTTGAAACAGTTGTCAACCTGATCATTCAATAAAAGTGGACACAACATGTGAAAAAGCATAATCTTGTGGTGGAAAACTAACATAGCAATAAATATGCGTACTAAACATAGTACTGAACTTAGTATCGCAGGGTATTTTCAAAAGTTGTAAAAGGAGTCCAGTATTATTTTTTAGATAGATTTCGTATGAAATACTACCTATTGCGATCGCTCCCATGTTGGAATTTCTGAAAAATTTTTGCAGATCTACACCGATCACGACCCCTACACCCCAAAACTACCATTAGTAAAAAAGTTTATCTATCTATCTATCTATCTTTCGGTGTATATCACTTTCTTCTGTATACGATAACTTCCATAATTATGGTCAGATCTTCTTCAAACTTTTACACAAAATCAAGGGGCATAAAATCTCGGTTAAGTTCGTTAATGGGCAAAATCGGAACAAGGGGGTGGAAGTTAAGAGGGTTTTGTGAAAACAGAAAAACGCGAAAACTTCTAAATTAAAATAGATATCGAATCAGTTTAAAATTTATATTACTTCTAAAAAATGGGCCAAAAGTTTATGCATGAACGATTTTTAATAAAGTTAAAAATGGACTCAAGCGGCGAAAAAAACAGGGTTTTTGGGGAAAAAAATCATAACTTCGTCAATTCTCAAGATATCAAATCCAACTAAATTTTTTATAAATGTTCTCAAAATTATCTAAAACTTTTGTATTTACAAGTTTTTGATAGGAACAACTTTTACCGATGAAAAACGATGAAAATGGCGGTGAAAAAAGAAAAAAAATCCATAGCTTAGTCAATTTTTAAGTATCAAATCTAATAAAATTTATTTTAATCTTCTCAATAATATCTATGACTTTTATATTAACAAGTTTTTTATAGGACCAATTATTATAGCAAAAATAAATTAAACAAAAATAGGAGTTGGAGAAAAAAGCTCAAATCCAAACTGTTTATATTCTGAATCATTTTAAAATTCACTTTTGATTTTAAACGCATCCAAATGGCAGATCCTCCTATTTAGAAACTGTATAATGTGACGTATTAGCCAGTATTTTGATAAAGGCAGAATATTTTTCAAAAAAGACTGCCAAATATGGTATTTTGAACAGAATTTCTCAAAGTGATGGTGATTGAAAAATTGAGGAAGTATAAGAAATTGCATTTTTTCTGACTCATTTTTAAATCCATTTTTGTTCTCAAACGCATCCAATTTACAGGTCCTCTTATATAATAACTATATAATGTGATGGATTGGTCAGTTTTTTGATAAAGGCAGAATATATTTCAAGAAAGGCTGCCAAAATGGGCACTTCGCACAAAATTTCCCACAGCCGTCATGATTAAAGAATTGAGGATGTATTCAAATAAAAAATTGGTTATTTTATGACTCATTTTTAAATTCAATTTTGCTCTCAAACGCATTCAATTGACATTTTTTTATTATTTAGGAACTATATAGTGTGAGATTTCGTCAATTTTTTGATAAAGGCGAAATATATATTTTTTTAAAAGCTGTCCAAGTAGGCATTTTGCACAAAATTTCCTAAAGTGATCATTATTTAAGAATTGAGAATGTATTCAAATAACAAATTGGTTATTTTATGACTGAGTTTTAAATTCAATTTTACTTTCAAACGCATTCCATTGACAGTTATTTATTATTTAGGAACTGTGTAATATGCCGTATTGGTTAGTTTTTTTGATAAAGGTTATATATATATATTTTTTTAATGCAGTCAAAATGAGCACTTCACACAAAATGTACCAAAGCGATCATGATTAAAGAATTGAGGATGTATTCAAATAACAAATTGGTTATTTTATGACTCATTTTTAAAATCGATTTTGCTCTCAAAAGCATTCAATTGGCAGTTTTTTGTTATTTAGGAACTATATAATTTGCGTATTGGTCGATTTTTTAATAATAATGGCAGAATATATTTCAAAATATGTTGTCAATGGGCATTTGAGCCGAAGTTCGCTTAAGATGATTTTGATAAAAACCAGTTCTTACATAAAAATAAATTAAAAAATTTTCAAAAGCGGCCAAAGAAAATTGTTAAACTGGATTTATCTCTAATCATATTTTATTTTTTGTTGTTGAAATGAGCACTCTTCGAAATCTACTTCCGCCTATATGCCAAGCCGACAGGGATTTTTTTAGATCAATATAGTATTGAGCTATTTTCAATTTGGTATGGACGTCATTTAGCGATTATTTAATTTTTCTGAAAATCTTTATTAATTTTTATTAAATTATTCGAAAATCGTAAAATATTTTAAAGTCTTTTACAAATTGTTTTGGTAATTTTTAACATTTTTAAGATTGCAGCATTTTTCTCATTTTCGTATTTATCCAAATTCAATATTTTTGTTCTATTTAATAAATTTTGTCTTCTGTAAAATAAAAAAAAATAATGCAGAATTTTTTTCAAAAAATTTATAGCATTTGTTTCAAATTCGAAATTTTTTATATTCTTAAAAGCAAAATGGTTTAAAAATTTTAATACAATTTAGTAAAACTTCTTCAATTCCATGTTGGAATTGTTATCAATTTTTTGTGCGATTTTAGCTTTTCATACATTCTGAAATGATTGTTTGACATTTATAAAGATAATTTGGTTTAGTGTAAGCATCATTTAATAAAATTTGTCACCTGTAACTTTAATTTTTTTTTTTAATTTAGGCAATTTTGATTTTTTTCCTTTGTTTTATGAGGATTTTTTTTTTTGCAATTTTGTTTTAACATCTTCAACGGCGGTAATTAATTTTTGGATCACTTCATTTTAATTCCTAAACGCCACACTGGAAACAATATATTCTAATAATACTTTTCCTTACATGAATTATAAGAACAAGATCTATTATTTATCATGGAAAAACTTTAGATATTTTGTATATTCGGCAGTAACATTTACTCATTTCAGCATTTTACGAATAGAAATACCTTGCCTCTACAATAGTTAAGCGAAATTCATTCACTTTTTAGTTTTGCTATTGCCATGAAAAAAATTCCAGCTGGACGAATGTCGAATTGGTTCCCGGGGCAACGCGAAACACTTTTGCGATGAACATTTGATTTTAATTATTTATAGTATACAAAAATCGTCCAAATTACAATTTTTATTTTGATTTGGCGCAGCTCGCATTCGATTACGCTACGTAACTATGGCATTGTACGTTTTTCCATTAACAAGTTTGTCTAATTCAAGACTTATTGCGGAAAACACGGCACGTAAAACAGGCAAAGCATTGCTATTTTGAAATAAAAGTCAATTTTTCTTTTTATTTTATATAGTTGTTTTTTCTTTGTTTCAATTTATTTTTCAAAGTCTTTTTGAAAAAACAAGAAAAAAAATGAGAAAGAGAGAGAAGTGGATCGGGTAATATGATTAGGAAAGCAGTATGAATGTTTGCTGACAAAAGGTATCCAGATATATTATGTACAAATAATTGACCAATATATTTTCTTCCATTTTAAAGAAAAACATATAAGGTACCCTGGGGTAATAACGCCAGACGGGGTAATAACGCCAATTGCTAATATTTTGCATAATTATGAAATAATCTGGTAAATGACACCCATGTGCTCTGCGCAGAAGGGTTTTGAGTCATATAAATCGCAAAAAATAGCTTCAAGTTAATTTGTTTCATTTTTAGGTGTTATTGTTTTTACAAGCAGCTAAAAATAACGCTTGATCTAAAATTTGCGAGATACGTTTTGTGATGTGAAGACTATTTTTTTTATCCGGAAATACTTTGTTAATTACATAAATTTGTAGTACATTTCATGGACTTTCAAAATATTGTTGAATATTTTGGATATCTTCTCGAGATAATTTGTAATTTGAAATGTACAGCGCAAAACTATAACGGGGTAATAACGCCAATCCTTGCAATTTTTACCCCGGTTGATTTCCTACAGTGGCCGAGCTACATCCTAAATACTGATTCAAATAAACACAGTTAAAACTGTGCAATATTTCTAATAATTCTATTTAAGCGGTCCTTTTTAAGCAAAAAAAAAGCTCACGGTCTGATATTCTTTTGCCTCACCCCCCCTCCCACACACCACACCTTTATTTTTCTTACACCTTCACAAAAAAATGAACATTTTCAATAGCTTAGGATGCAATTTGTCAATTTCTAGAGCTGAGAGTTTGTATTTTTAGAATTGGGCAATCTACATGCAATTATTCCATCTTATTTCATAGTTTTGTTTACATGGCGTTATTACCCATATAGGTGGGTAATAACGCCAAATAGCATTGGTCAAGAAATCGCGCCATTACATTTTATGTATTCATATCTGTTAAATTATTTTTTTTATATAGATAGTCAATGAATTGCTCTATCAAATCATATATTTGTTTGAAAAATACAAACTAAAACTGAGCCGTGAAAATTGGTAGAACCTTAACATGGCGTTATTACCCCAGGGTACCTTATGTATGTATGTATATTAACTAATGGATTTTACACTAACTAATTGCAATAACCGAAAAAAAATACCAACAAAATTAAAAAATATCTGGAGTAAAAATGTTTCTTTTACATACGCAAATATATAGTTAAGTGTTTTGTCAAAACATTTGTACATTCCAAATCAAATTAGTACATAGGAAAACATATTAGTGTCCAAAAACTTTTTAGGTAACTCCATTACAGCTGCATGATATACAAGAACATTCTACCAGAGAAAGTAAATTTCTCTAATGGAAGTTGCGTGAATTCTTTACTCAGTTAGTAGACGTAACAAGATGATCTGTTTAGGGCTTAGCTGGTGTAATAGATATCTTATATGAATGAAGAATTTTCAAATCTAACGAATAAACACTTATATTTTCTGAAAAATTTTACTCGTAAAATTTATATATTTATATACATCCTGTGTAGAATACTTTGTTCGTTTTTTAATTCTCTTCGATAATGTAGAAAACATAACGCGGTGATAACGCGGTAAGTTTTAAAGTATTTTTTTATTTCTAAAAACTATACTATAATAGATACTATAATAGAACATTAGAAACAAATATGAATCTGATATTTGACAAAAAAAATCAAAATGCAGTGCAGAATTTAAATGTTAAAAAATTGAAATAATGATAATTAATAATTAATTAAAGAAGTCTGAAGTCTGGGACACATTTTAAAATAATTTTTATTTATTGAATTAAAATTTAAAAATACTTTCTGATGATTAACCATATTATTAGTAAATAAATTCACATGATAAAAATTATCATATTAAAAAAAAATATTTAAAATTTATTAAAAATTGGGTTAAATTAATATCGTTATAACTTGAAATATTATTTGTAAAATTTCCTTTTTTACATATAAATAAAAAGAAACATCTAAGCTTTAATTTTGATTCAATATTTTTAAAAATAGCAATTTAAAGAATAATTAAAAAAAATTAAAGCAAAAATTTTAAAAAAATGTAACTCTAAAAAATATATATTTTACAATAAAATACATTTTTTTAAATTTGCTAAATTAAAATTAAAGTAAAACAATTGAAAAAGATATGGTGTAAGTTTGGTCCATTTATCTTAAATGATTCTTGAGTTAAAAATTTTAATAATCGTATTCATAACAATTTTAATAGATGATGAAAAATCAATTACGAACAAAAGGAGAATTCTAAAAAAAAAAATATTACCGTAACAAACATTGCTTTAAAGCGAGATATTGAAAAGAACAAAAACATAAACAAATACTATTTCCCGTGCTAATTAAGACAGAAACATGATTTAAATGTCCGTTTAAACAGATAAAGTTAAAAAAAATTTAATGCAGTAAATTTTTGTTAAAAATTTTTTAAGAACTTTGTGTCTCACATTTCCTTAATTAAAAATAATAAGTATTTTCTTATTCAATTATGAAACTTTCGAATATTTTTAATCGTTTTTATGTTTTTAATCTTTATCAGTAAAATTTTTCATCACATTAATTATTTCAATAAACTTTTAAAAACTAAGATGTTCTTTATTGGCAATAGAAATGTGGGATGCCGTGTACGTGCCAATGCATTTTAAATTTAGATTTGCTGAAAATATTTTTTTTATGTTATGCGGAACATATTATTTAAGTGCTAACACAAATACTTAATAAATATAAACAATGAGTTTCTACGTGTAGTATAGAATGCACGCATTGGAAAGCAAATATTTTCAAAATAGCGAAATGAATGTTAATCTAAATGTACAAGGAAGTTATGAAATCCATACATGTTGGAAATAAAAGAAATAATATCATTTGGTAGAAATAATATCATAAGAAATAATATCATACAGGTAAAAAACAAAATAGAAAGCACTTCAAAAGATGTATACTACTATATTTTTTTGCTTGAAGAAAATAGTGTGAAAAATAATCATTAAAAAAAAATTCTTTCGAAAATTCTTCCGAAGAACTTTAATAAACATTTTAAATAATTTACTATAGCTAAGTGATCTTTATACTTCTAAATTTAAGTTTAGATTTATTATAATTTATATGCATCTCAATTTACTATTCTTTGTCATAGAGGATGTTTTTAGGTCTTCTTTAATTTTGTAAATAAATGTAGTGCATAGGAGTCCTATATCATATATCGCATGGTTAAATATTACTATTGTGCTTTGGAGAGAACGTTTGCTTTCTAATTTAAATTGATTTTACACTAGCTATACATTTTCTTTTAATAAAGGTTTTAACACATGATTTTTAATATCGATTTGAAATGCCATGAATTCTTTAAAAATATTAAGAAAACAAAAATAATAAAACTCTTATACAGAATGCGTTTCTTCTCAAAAGTTTTTTTATTTATTTATTTATTTTTTTTTTAACCGACTTCACTGTTCAGGAAATTATTTTGCATGAATCATTGAAATGCAAAACAGAAATTTCACTTAACTGAACTTAAGTACACAATAGAATAATATACGAAAGTTTTTGAATATTCATTTTCGAGCAGAATGATGTAAAAAAAAAGATCTTGGCAAGTACATTGGAAATGAATTTAATCTTCCAAATAGTTCTCTTATTAAATATTTATAATATTTATTCAATTAACTAAATATCTTGCAATGAAAGGAAAACGGATTTCTTCACAAAAGAATAGACAATATGTTTACATAATTTATTATAATAAAAGTTTTTTTTTTCAATTTATTTATCTTTCAATGCAGTAAATTAAAAAAAAAACGATAATTTAAATAATGTTCAGTGCAATAATAAAATGGAATTAAGCTTTTTTGAAACCCAAAATTACATATGAAATGGCAGTTTATACGTATTGCATAAAATCGTTATAAACGAAGTTCCATAGAGAATTTCCAAGATTCCAAGATTTTTTATGTTCAAAAGTGTAAATAATTTTTTACGCATGAATTCGCTTTTTACTTCTAGCTGTAATTTTAGAAGAATGGTAATGTCTATCTATTTCAAAATACCATTTTTAGAACCCCTTTTTTAAGATCTCGTTATCTTAGTAAATAAATGTAGCTCTTTGGAGCTGTTATATTTTGACTTCTATGGTGAAATATTTGAGAAGAAATGTTATTAATAATATGTTTTGGAGTGAATGTTGTACTTGCTAATTTAAATTGACTTTATATTAGGTATAGAGGTTGCATTCAATAATAATATGCAAAACAAAACTTAATCTAATTTGAAGTGCATGAGTCATTATAAATATTAACCCTTTAGAACCAAGAAAAATTACAAATTTGTATTGTTGTTACCTTTGTAATTTTTAAGTGCTAAAAATACCGGTTTTTCCAACACATGTTTTTTATTTACAAATAGGAAACTAAACAACAAATATAAACCTATCATCTTAAATTGTTAAAACTGGATTACAGCTGTAGAATTATACTTAGTTAAAAAGTACTTTATTGCATTCAAATCTACTGTTTAGTGAATGAATATATGAGTTCGCGGCAGTAACAATGAATATTCATTTAAGGGGTCTAGTACCTTTTAAGGCTTCAAAAATTCGATTTTTCAATTTTTACTTATTATTATAAAACAATTCATCAGAAGTATTTTAAAACAAACCGCGTGCAAAAATTCCCATTAGTACTGAAGTTATAGCAAAAATAAGATGCTGATTTTGCATGGTAATTAACTTAAGTTACAACTTTGAAACAGGTTTTTGAAAAACTACATTTTTAGACATTGCGCGCATGATATCTTGAGAACATATGTATGAATTGTTATGAATTTTTTTTTAGTTGATAAACACATACGTATGCTTAAAATGAACTACTTTTATGTATTTGTAGCGATAAAATTTTTAGTTATGAATAATTTTATTTATTAAAAAATGTAAAATTTTGATTTTTTTTAATTTAGAAATTTCTTTTACAAGGTTAATGAAATAATTTTTAATTAAGAGTAGTTCATTTTAAAAATACATTATTCTTCTTTACAGAAAAAAATATATATGCAAAAATATAGATTTATAGGGTCGTTAGGATGCGCGCAAGCCACGGCGGAGTAAAAAGTAGAGTTTTTAAATTTAAGTAATGCATATATTATATGAAAGACTATTAAATGTTTAATGACAGTTTTTTTAAAAGCATAATCT
Organism: Maratus speculifer; assembly: GCA_964019185.1. NCBI lineage: Eukaryota > Metazoa > Arthropoda > Arachnida > Araneae > Salticidae > Maratus > Maratus speculifer. The sequence continues at coordinate 12,171,797 of OZ025289.1, forward strand.
TTCTATTGAACGGTGAAATTTTCATGTTAATATGTATGAAAGTTTTAAAGATACACTGAATCGAACTTTGAATGTTTTCGTTGATTTTCATCCCGTTTAAAAGGTACAAGACCCCTTAAGCTAAAAGTTTTATGCACCAAATAAAATAAACATTAAAAGTTATATATCAAACACTTTTCTCCTCAAAATTTATTTATAAAATAAAATAATGTGTTTCTTTATAAAATATCTTAACAGTTGTGATATTTTTACCCTTTGAAATTAAACAGAATTTAAATTTAGCTGTTTTTAAAAAATTTTTAGAGAATAGTTGTAATTGAGACGATTAATAAAACTGTTTGTATAAAAGAGGAATTGATTTCTTTACAAAAGGAATTTAATATATATGTTTACAATATTATTAAAATGTAAGATTTTATCTTTTTTCTATCCTTGAATGCTCTATTTTTTTATATTTACGAAAAGTTAAATAACATAGACTGCAATAATAAAAGAAATTTGGAATATTTTAATAAAAAAATTGCGCACATAAATAATAAATTATACATCGTATAAAGTTATAGTATAAAAATTACATTTTTAGGCTTCTGAAATCCTCACATATTATGACTTCTAGTGTAAAATGATTTAGAAACATTATTTTTATTATTATCCTTCGAGTAAAATAATGTATTTAATTTAAATTGATTCAACGTTGCATATACATTTTGCTGTAAATATTAACTTTCAAAACAAGACTTTTAACCTAATTAGAAATCCAGGAATCCATTCTAAACATTCTAAACGCTTAACTAACTAAAATAAAAAATAAGAAAAAAATTTATAAAATAATTTCTCTTCTTACAATTCATTTCAGAAGTAAAAAAAAATATTTTTCTTTATAAACTATCATAATAGTTGTCATATAAATTAAACAGCATTTACATTTATCTCTTAAAAAAAAATCTTATCTTTCTGGAAATTATCTTGCATGAATTTTCAAACGTAAATAAGATACTTCATCTAACTGAACTGGACTGTACAAAAGAATAATATACGAAAAAAATTAAATATTAACTTACAAACAGAATAAAATGAAACAAGTTCGCGACAAATACATTGGAAGTGAATTTGATTTTTGAAAAAGATCTTTTAGTGAATATTCATGACTAGAATCATTAACAAAAATACTTCGTATGAAAGGAAAACTGATTTCTTTACAAAACAATGTGAATGAATTACTTTACAAACTTATTAAGGAGCAAGACTTTATCCTGTTTATTTTTTTTTTTTTCAACGTGCTATTTTTTTAAAATTTTCGATAAGTTAAAGAACGCTGAGTTCAATAATTAAAGATTCACCCAATGTTTGAATAAAAAATTACATAAATAAATGATAGATTATGAATATGTATATATTATAAATTTATTATAAATGATCAAACATTTCTTTCGCATAGCTCTTTCTAACGCATTAAAGAGTTTTTATATCTTACAGTTTAAAACATTTATTATGGTTACATGTTACTTATATTTCTAGTTATTATTTTAGAATAATGGTACTGACTGTCTATTTCAATTTCTCATTCTTTTTCAAAGAAAAGGGAGCACTATAATCACGATGTCTGTACCATTTTCATTATTTTACCATCAAAAGGTGTATGAAGTTATGCATAGACCTGAACTAAAGTTTTTGTGTGTGATTATTTTTTTGATATAGCAAATGAATTCGCGCTGAATTTGAAAAAAAAAATATCTGCCTATCATTCTATAGTCTATTGGCTCGTGCAGAGACGGAAACTGGTTTTAATTGATTGATTGACAACTGAAGCTGAAATTTAAGATGAAAATCAAAGTTATAGAGTTCAACTAAAATTATTAAAGAAATAACACGTGTAAATATTGTTTTAAATATTAAAATGCACGTATGAAATGGAAGAAAGTTTTGGGGTTGGCACATCCAACTAGTTATATTTGTGCCATTAAAATGTATCAAAAGCAATTTTTGACCATTTTCCTTACTGTGCCACTTAAAAGTGTATGAAATTAAATTATAATTGAATCAAACTCTTCATGTGTTTTTTGGCTATAGTCAATTCGTTCCTGTTGATATTGGAAATAATCCGACAATATTTGAAAATAATCTACTCTGTAGCAGTTTTTTTTTAATGTAAAAGTGCTTTATTTAACTATCGGAAAGAGTACAAAATTATCCATAGAATTAAACCGAATTTCATGTGCAAGTTTTTGTCTATGGCCAACAGATTCTGCATGAATTTGGTAACAATTCCGTTTGCAAGTGCAACATCAGCAGTTTTTCTCGATTTTTCTTAGTTCTTTGCATATTGGCTGTTGACGCAGATACGGGTGATTTGTATCAAGCTAACCCGGCGAATCTCAAGCAGCTAATGTAAAACTGGATAACGAAACATATTGCTATTATTAAATAATTTGCTTGAAATTAACTTATTTTTATTCCGATCCCTAAAAGGAAACAGAAATTTTATATGAAAATTAATGTTGAAAATTTTGGTTACATTTTTAAATGAATATAAAGTATATTATCAGATCTAAATAACTTGCGAAATTAAAATTAATAGTTAACAATATTGATTGGATTAAAATGTAAATGATTTTAAATGTTACTTTTCATTAAAGTACTTTCATGAGAGATGTATAATATAAATAAAATTATATAGGGTACATTGGGGACTGATGAAATTTTTCTTTTAACATGTCATTTCCATTTAACACGTCATTTTCATTATTTTTCTTGTAATGTGCATAACAAAACAAAAAACAACAAATTAAACACCACAAATCAGAAATCAAAAGTTTTAGAATCTAATTTCTATGTTAAACACGTTAAAGTTTTTATAATTAAGTAGGCATAAATGTTTTTCCCAAAGCACATTTTGAAACATAATTTTTTATGTGCAGGGTCAGATGACGCATGGAGTGTGGGAGAGATGTCGCATAGAGATAAAACTAGACTGTTTTTTTTTTTTTTTTTTTTTTTTTTTTTTTTTTTCGTGCAAATAACATCTGTATTTTCTCAAATTAATGAATTCGTTCCCAAAATAAAATAAAACAGTGGGGTTCTGTATCCATTTTTCCATTGATTATGGTCAATACAGAAAACAAAGTATGACTCGTACAACTATATTTGGGTACAAACCCTCATTCTTTTTGCTTCATTTTGGGAAAAGCGGAGGTTATTCTACCGACGATCAGTTTCAGTATTTTCAAGCTATGATTTTGAGACTTTTACAAAAGTTGATCCTTACATTTAGTTAATACAATATGCAAATGAAATTTAGATAGTGTTTACGCATGCTCAATGAAAAATTATTTAATAAACTTGCTCGTTTTTAATACAATTTTTATTATTTTAAATTTCTTATTACAGGGTTTTGTCTACTATGTTGTTTGTCATATTTTCAGAATGAAACATTATTTTTTATTAAGAATTCTTCAAATTATAGGCAAAAAACTTTAGACTCGTGAAGAAATTGAGACTGCTTTTATAAAAACCTCAATTTCTTTACGAGTATACATGCTATCTGCATAAAAAGGAACATAGTTTATTACAATAAGCCATTCATAAACTAGAGTTTGAACGCTTTTGCTTCATTAGTTTTGACAGTGTTATCCAAAAGATATTCGTTCTTTTGCAATTTGTTAAATGTTCCTTATTGTGTTTAGGGGAAAAATCTTCACGGAAATGTATGACCTGTATTATTATGTTTGCACACCTACAATTTCAGGATAAGTCATCATATATCATTTTAGATATTTAACAAAATGGCTAAAATTGCTGTTGGCCGGTAACCTTTGGCCATATAGTATATACATAAATATAGAGAGATAGATAGATATAGATAGTAGACAGATGATATAGATAGATAGATAGATAGATACAATTAAAATAAAATCACAAATATATGAACAAGTTATTAAGATAAAAAATATAAACATTGTTAATTTCAAGTCACTAAAAACAATCTGTGGCGTTATGTATTTAATACACTAAGTGAAATAATATATATTGGTTTTAGATGCAAACGATGAAAGTTGTTATATATTTGCTGACTATTTTTTTAAAATAATATTGTTACAATCTTCAAACACATTGAGGATTAAATATTCAACACCAGTCTAAAGAAGAATGCATTCCTGGACAGTAAAAGCAGCGATAAAAAATATTTTGAACAATTCATGGAAAGTTTCTCATCTTATATTGGTTGTGGATACAGAAGTTGTAAAAAGAAATTAAAATGAAAAGGAAAGGGAAACAACATGTAGAATAGATATTTTTTTCTTTATTTAAAAATTAATCAACAAATGCGTATAGGATATATGTTTATATATATATATATATTGACGTCGGATAGAAATTTATATTAAATTAATTAAAAAGTAAAAAACTAAGTAAATAAAATAAGCAAGTAAATAAAAGTAATAAAGTAATAATAAGTAAATAAAATAAAAGTGTTCATATTATCTGAAATGTTTGCCAAGCGTTGAAAGTTGCGAAAATTAAATAATATCACCATAGGTTTCGCAATTTGCTTTTGCTAAATTAAATATTCACTGAAAACTAGGATGTGAAGCATATTTGTTCTGATTCGAAAAAAAGACCTATATCAATTAGAACAAAATTAAACAAAGAGTTATTCAAAGAGTAAGGAATTCCTTCATCGTTTGCATTCCGTTATTACTGATGATAAAACAAATAGATTTGAATTGCATATGTTTAAGAATTAATGCTTAGTGGTTATTAATATTAAGGATAGTGAATGCATAGTTATTATGCAAAATACGTTTTTTTTATTTCGATTAAAATGATTTTTATATTTATTTTTCAAAATTCATTTCGAGACTTTTAATACATTTTTAATAATTTTAATTTCTTTTATATCTTATACCAGTTGGGGAGCTTAATCATACGTAATGCCTAAAATTCTAAGTAAAAATATTAAACTTTTATCTAGCTTGGTACAGTTAACAGTAGTGTAACTAAAACAAAACATGGCATTGTGACAAATAGTGGAATTACAGAATATTTATGAAAATTTGGAAGATGAACTGCTTGAATTATTGCACCCAGAAAAAGGAATTGATTAAAGCTACAAAACGTGTTTTATTGAATTTATTTTGGCCGATTTAAGTGAATTTTTTAGTTAAAGTAAAAAATCGGTTTTGATGCTCAAACAAAAAAGTGGTATAAACACTCTTATAAAATTTTAAGAAAATTTCATCAAATTTCTTTCAGTCTTTCTAAAGTCTTGTATTTTCAATTTGCAATTCGAATATATATATATATATATGTATATACAGTCGAATCTCTATATAACGAAATCCATTGTTCCTGTAAAAAATTCGTTATATAGAAAAATTCGTTGTATAGAAAATGACGTTTACATTCTATTTAATGTGTAAATTTTGAACAAATATTATTTTTAACGTGTCTAATTAAGAATTTGAAATGTTTAACTCTAAATATTAACCTAATATTCTATTTGTTATATATTTAAACAATTTCAAGAAAGAGAACCGACATTTATTTGAAAGCTTAATGAAAATCAAATAAAGAAGACTTATGTTAATTTTAGACGAAGAAATCGGGAATGTTTTTTCTGGTTGTTTTGATTTCAAAATTGTTAAACCTTCGTAAAATTTTTCTAATTTTAGCGAGGAATAAAAAATTTTATAGGGAGCATTTTCCTCTATTTGAAGCCCTCTCCAAATAAGATCAAAAGAACTCATTATTTCACTAAGTGATGGCCTTTTCTCTTGCTGTAGATTTTACCTTCTCATGCTCATTGTCAATCTCACCGTAACATCCCAATCTCACTATGTTCATAACTCTGATTAAAATACCACTAGCAGTAAGATACTGTGCAATAATGAGTTTGTCATCCATTTCCAAAAAATCAGTGAGAATAACATTTTCTTCGACATCTCGCGTTTAATTTCAATTTCTCTTTTTAAGTCTGCTCAAGTCACGTCTTCTTCGTCCTCAGAATCCATATTGTGCTTTGGTACAGAAAATTAGACCTTTTTGGAACAATTGCAATTTTTTTTTTCTTCAATTATCCCCATTGATCCCGCTCTTATATGTGTAAGAATCTAACTGATACTGTTTAGAAAAATATGCGAACGATAAATCAGTAATAGATGATAGAAAATTGATTAGATGTGTTTTCAAAGCTTTTTTAAAACTGAATAAATAAAGAACATTTTATGAAAAAATTCGTTATATGGAGATACATATTTCGCTATATAGAGACTGTTTTTAATGTAATCATGGGAAAAGGGGACCGTCCCTGCTAAAAATTCGTTATATAGAGACATTCAAAGTATGGAGTTTCGTTATATAGAGAAATTCAAAGTATGGAGTTTCGTTATATAGAGGCTCGACTGTATATATATATATATATGTATCTACATTACCCACTACATTATTCTCTTTACCACAAGACGTTAACACTTCGTTATTTTAAATTTACAAATAAAATGTAGGCGCATTTTTCATAACATTCTAACTACATTATTCTCTTTACCACAGGACATTAACACTTCGTTTTTTTTTAAATTTTGCTACATAAAAATTTTTCATGCAATTATTGTGCGTTTTGAGGAACCAAAAAATAACAGTTTAAAATTGAAAAATATATATTTTTTATTTTTATGGAGTTAAAAAGGGAAAAAATCACTATTAAAATATAACATTCGAAACTTGATTTTTTTAGATAAACCGTAATGTACAATTACTGGTGCATAACTGTTTAATTTCAAATAATATATTAAAGAGATGCCAAATGAAGTTAGTTAAGCGCCGCAGAATAACAGTTTTCTATTATTATATTTTAGACTATAATATTCCGAAATACAAGGGACATACTTCATTGATGGTGATTAGATGGAAATGTGTTTGATTTGTGAAGGAAGTTGCGATCCTGAGCTATTATCGCATTTTTGAGATGTGAAGACAGGTGGGACGACATATTCTGATAAAAATCTTTAAAACGCCTATTCCAATATGTTGGCGGCAACGTTCTGAGAAAATGATATCCCGTCCATCCCTCGACCATGAGTATGACAAATGATTCACTATTCATTGCGAGTATTTGAAAGGAAGTGCTCGATTGAATTCGATCTCAGACTATAAAAAAATATTTTCAGAACTAATCGTTATTTTACAGCTCACTGGATGTTAAAAAAATAGCCCTCGTACTTGAGTGTCGCGTATACAACAGGTTACATCCAGCTATCGCTTTCTACAAATGTCAGCTGTACAAATGAATTACATTTTAATAATTAGGATGAGCGAAGCGAATCCTCTACTAGGCCACTCAAGTTACATTTTGTCGTACACTTTATAAAAAATCCATTCAGTATTTTGACTTGAAATTAAACATAAGAATAAATTATGATATGTAGATTTGCAGAATGTTATTTTTTTTACAGATTAACCTTTAAAAAATATTATTTTAATAATTAATTTATTCTACATGTTTTTCTATATGGACGAATTTTTCCAAATAAAAAATTGAACGCGTATCTTTTTTATTTTCAGAAGGACGCAGTTTATACTTACGGATTTTAAAAGAATTACATTATGATTCATTTATTTAGGTATTTACTTTGGTAACATGGCAACAAAAGAATCGTAAACAAGTAAAATTAATTCTTATATTTGGTATTTAAAGTGAAATATTTTGTTAAATTTGGTAAGTTTCTTAAGTTTGGTATTCGAAATGAAAGATTAAAGAATAATTTAAGAATAATTTAATTGATTTAAGATTAATTTAATTCAATCAAATTAAATATATTAACTACGTTTATAAATAATTTCTGGAATGTACTAGTAATATAAAAATGTCGAGAAAAAGAACACTTACTGGCCAGAACGAGCGCCATTACTGGCCGATTGGAAAATGTAAAAAGATCTTAAAAACATTTAGTTAAAAATTAAAAAAATATTTTGTAAAATTCTGCTTCGAAAATATTTTTATTTATACCAGCCTTATATCATAAATAAAAAATCCGAGGAAATTCTTAGTTATTTGGCTGAATTTACATTTCTAAAATTTAAATGCGCCAAAACATGAGATAAACGTTTTTGCTTAATGTTACTTTCAAATATTCATCTTATGAAGTAATGCTTCGTGAATCCAAACAAAGCACGGCTTTTGCTAGTTTACATGGAAATGGTCATTTTACCGCAAGAGGTTTTTTTCACATTGTTAGACCGTAAAAAATAACTGTATATCGGAATGAGTAAAACTGGTTTAAAGTATTATGAACTGACACTAAAATTAAATTTTTGTATTCCATTTTTTTACTGACTTTTGAAGGCTAAAATCCCCAACCGAATTCATTTTATCCCATTCACATGTACATATATATGTATATATATATTTCTCTTGCGAGCTTTTTCCCCGAATAAACCAATTGATCGGATGTTTGTAAAGCTCTTAGAGCTATATATTCAAGATCTTCTTTCTTGAAAGTTTCGCAGAATAATTTGTGTTTAAACTTTGCTTTGATGTATTCGGAATTTTTCTTCCTTTTCCTTTAGGGGTAGATATGGAGTGGTGATTTTTATTTAGTTAAAGAGAATATACCATTTTTGCTATGTCATCGATTTCATTTCAAACAGATTAGTTATGTATTTCCTTTAATGATTTTTAGAATTTGTATTATAAATTTATTTTAAATATCTTTATTTTTAAAAACCACTTAATTTTTTATTTATAAAATTAAATTTAATAAAAAATAAGGAACAATTTGCACTTTGGCTGATATATTTCTCAAATTTATTCATCTAAAAAATTGTTTATCAATAAGTCTCAAAGATATTAAATTATAATATAACTATTAAAAGCAAATTTCATTTAATTTGAAAAGCCATTGGAAGAATTTCAGTCTTTTGTTTCATGGATAAAAAAGAAACTTTGGGGAAATAAAATTGTCGAGTAAATTATTGATATATTTTAAATAACCAAACTGACAGCCCATCACGCAACAATGTGCAGTTAGTATGAAAATAAGAAAAAAAATCGTCACGTTCATACTCTTCCAGAGTTCTCTAAAAAAACTTCACAATTATATAAGTTATAAGATTATAATGCAATAATCAATTTAAAAATTACGTAATACAGTTAACCACAAATTTCAAACGATTAACGTTATATTCGATATTTTGCTTTATTTGAATTATTTTCAGCAGCCATGTATAAGATTTATAGACTTCTTACATACAACATGGTTTGTAATATTTTATTCATCCTTATAACTCAAAGCACATCATAAGTTTTTTCCTTCTTGTAATAGTATCTTGAATAGTAAATTTAATTAAGATTGAAAATAATAAATTCAGTTAAAAAATACTTTCAAGCAGTCCACACATGAATACTATAATGTCTACGACTTTTTCTGTATAGGAGCTACACAACTTAAAAGCATAAGTGTACTTGGCTTAAATGTACCATATAACTTTTAAGAACTATAATTCGCTTAAACGTATCACCTCTAGGCTTATTTTTGCCGGTGAAGAACTCTATAGAAGGCTATGCGGTGTAAAAGAGTTGTGTCACAAAACTCACCTTCAATCATTGTTATATCTGGTACTTATCGCAGTACTTTTCAAATATATAACAATAACTCTGTAGTGAACGACGTACGGAGAATGTGTTGTAATCTCGGATTACAGAAATGAGCGGATGTTAGCAGCGTACGTCATAGAGCTCAAGGCGTTAGGTTTTAAAATACAACTCCGAGACTAAACCTCCACTACCAGTGATTGCACAATTGTCGACCAAAATTGAACAGTAACCGGATTCATTTTTGTGTTCAAGTGAATGCACAAAATCAATGTTATATGCACCATATTCTAGAGTCAATATCTTGTTGAACCCCACATCAATGTACATATTTTTAAATGTTTGAAATAATGTAACATTTTAAAATTACACTGCAAGTGATATTTTACTATAGGCTATAAATTAAAGTGATAATTCTGTGTGTTTCTATAAATCATTGATAAATGTAATCCATATTATACAAAAGTAATGACATAATACATGTCAGTAGTACATATCATATTCTGTATATTCAGATAGTGGAACTTAAATAAACTGCGGAAATTTCCTCCTTTATACCCGTTATGTGAAGGAGCAATTTATGTATCACTGTATACGAATTCTAAATGTGACACATTCTACTTACAATACCGAATATGAAATAATAAATCGCATTAACGTATATCAATTGCATGCGAATCTCAATTTGTTATTCCGGTTCGAGCATAGACAGACAGAAAACCAGAGAAACTGTATTCATAAATAATTATATTGGAGCATGTTTAAAAAGATATGGCTGCTTTCATTCGCATTAGTTATATACCACCATCGATAATATACCACTATGGGTGTTATTAGAGTCGCTACATTGCCTTTTTTGATATATGGTTCAATTATTTTTTATGTAGTAAATTTGTGGATTCAATTTTTTTCTCGTTATTCATAGCCGTATTACCAATTTTTGATCAACTATTTACCATATACTGTTTCCAAATACACAATTTCATGGAGCAGCCTCAAACGGAATTATTGTACAACATTGTATAAATTTAAAATTTATGTAAACAACAAAATTTTACAGGATTTTAACAGCTTTAACAATTTTGTGGTTTAAACTACAACACATTTGAAATTTAATTCAGTTTAGAATGAAATTTTCAACAGTGTATCTTTCAACAAAAATCGGGGTGTTTTTAAAAATTTGTACGTTTTATGTCATATTGCGGAATTTTATTATACATTTCAGTGTATTTTTTTGTAAACCTAGTATTAAGAAAAAATTTATAACAGTTAGTATGACATTTCATTTACAAACATTTCAAGAAATCAAGATTTTTGTAAAAATCAGAAATTCTGATTGAGCTGTTATGTTTAGCATTTTCATAATTTTGGGTGGGGAAATTTTTTCATCTATAATATTTACATTAACCATCCATATATACTCAGAAATGTGTTTGAAGAGATAATAGCACAAATATTTGAAATTATTATAATAATAATGAGCATTTATATCGAACAATAAAAGATATTTTATAATTGGAAAGCTTTAAAATTTTATGTTTGTTAATGATTACATTCAAGTAATACTTGAATTAAAATTCATGGCCCCCTTTATTTTCACCTTTTGTTGAACACTGATGTAATTGTATTAAAATGTTCTTTTAAACAAATTCAAGTTCCATTCTTAAAAAATACTTAATCCTGAAATAAGGTAATAAAAAGGGTCAAAGGAATTGTTTAAATTCACACATATATCGCTAAAAAAGCTGGGTTAATCAAACGGCAGTTATAATAAAATATATTAAAATCTTCATGATTAACATAAAAGTTAGTATAAATTACAATTGATAACTGATTTAAAATATATTCAGAAATTCAGATTAATGGTTAAATAAAAGATTATTGTCATGACTTACATAACTGTAATTAAAATATAGGATGATATACACAGCAATATTTTATTTATCTAATATTCTATAATTCAGTTAAAGCCATTGATATTATTGTAGTTTATAAAAGTTAATAACTGAAATTTTTCTGAATGTGGAGATTAAATTTTAAGATTCATTTATTCTCAATTGTGAGAATAGCTTTTTGTTTAAAATTATCGTTTAACGTAATATTGTTAAAAGTAATTTATAACTTTATTTCAGGATAATACATTGATAAATTTCATATAGTTTAATTTAAAAGAACTTTTTGAATTCAAACGCCAACAGTTTTGTTTTGTCAAATACAAAATAGAACTTTTGAAAATCGGTAATGATGAGTTGCACTGTAAAAAAAAGACAAATGTTTACTAATTCACTGTATTTAATATTACAACAGATGAAAAATGTAATAACATTTTTAGAATAGTTATCCACCATTCTAAAAAGCGTTTTTAAGATTCGAAGCATTGATGTTTCTAAAAACTTTCAACAACAGAATGAAGTCTCCAAAAATGTTACATGTGACTCATCTTAGGTGACTTTGCTGTAAAGTCTCCTGTTGAATACTTACAAAGCAACAGCCATTGCAATCTCAGAGCACTGTTACAAAGTAGCGAACATTTTTTAAAAGTAAAAAGTATTAATTTTTTTTTTAAGTAACATTACAATAAAACGAATGAAGCACGTAACATTTTTTTCGTCAAAACGATTGAGACTATCTCTTGGCCATATGCTGTTGCAAACACTTGTCACATCAAAGTTGTGATACGTCGACCGACCGGACAATAAGTGAAGGACAGTCGTTTACATAACGACTGTCCTTACATACGAAAATTATCGGGTTTTGTTTATTCCAGATTTATGAATCTAGTGTAAAAATAACAAAAACCCTTAGCTCCATGCGAAAGCCATGCTGGGATATTCTGGCTAAAACAAAAACTTTTATATCAAATAATGAAATTGTAAAATCAATAACTTAAATCACATTTTTACAGAACAGTTTTTTTAATTCTTAAAACATTTCTTTCATATCTTCTTCTATTATCTCAAGTCAAATAAATCTTTTTTTATTTCTACTAATATATAATGACATTTTGCATTTTATTAAATACTTTTTTATCAACATTTATTTAATTCCTAAAATTTTATGGTTGTTTTTCATTAAAGCATAAGATAAATTTATCATAATATTTTAAAAGCATAGTTTATGGTTAAGTAAGCAGCTAAACTATCTTTTTCTATTATATTATAACATTTTCTGAAACATTTTATCTTGAAATATTATTTTATGTAATATTTTTGGCAAGAACAACAAAAAAGAATAAAAAATAAAATGTACTTTTATAAAATGTATTAATTATTTACAAATCAACCTTATTAATCAGATTGAAAAACTAACTGAATAATGCACTAAAAATATGTAAAAAACAGAAAAACATTGAACCAAAAATCCCATTTTAGAGAGGGTTTTTTTTCTTAACAAGTATAAATGCTTGCTTTTCCTTTCGTCAGAAAGTTTACCGTTTAAATCATACTTCCGTAATGCACGTTTCCGTAATGCACGTTTGCAGGGTTATGTTTTGGATTATTAAAAATTAATTCAATATTAATAGTACTTCAATAATATAATGCAGAATGTAAAACGGAATAAAATAAATTAAAAAAAATCCCGTTTTGGAGAGATTTTGTTCTCAGAAAATACAATTACAAAATAAAGTAGAACCTCTACTATCCGAAACCTTGATTAACCAAAACTCTTCGTTAACCGAAGTCAGTTTCTTCTGCACTTATTTTTCCCTTTCTACTATCATCGAAATTTTTTTTAGCAAACCTGTATTTTTAAGGGGTTTTCCTCACATTCCTTTTGTTTACAAGCCACTCTTTCCAATGTACGAGTGCAGATAAATATTTTGGAATTCCTTTTTTTAGAATTACTCTTTGCAAGCTCAATTCTCGGTATATTTGTACTCTTTCTCACTGTCAAACGTCCTTTTTCTAAACAGAAACACACTCCATTTAAAAATTTGGAAGGTCATACTGCTGAGTCCCAGAACAATCGAATGTTATTGTAAGTAATTTCGAAGAACCTAACCTCTTTTGTCATCTCAAGGACAAAAAAAAAATTTCATTGCAACCGAATTTGAAAAGGGGGAGGAATCACTTTGTATACTTATACTTTGTGGAGAATCCTATTCCAGAAAAAGGAAAAAGGAAGAAAGGACGTTAAAATATGTTTGCTATTCTCTTTCTACCCCTACTAGGACGATCTTTTAGTTATGGTCACTTTTGGAAGCTGAACAGAAATCATTTTTTTCCTTTTCCTTTTGTTACATTTCCAATCAGAATTTTCTTGAGTGCTATCATATAGGGCTTACTCATTGCCTTTCTTATTTTTTATACTCAAGTTTTCTTTTTTATTATGACTTCCATTAAGAGAAAAATAACCATATTAACAATACAGGAAAAATATGATATTGTTACGCGACTAAAATCGGGAGAAGCTGTGACAAAACATGCAAAGGAGTTTCACGTTGTCGTGTCAACTGTCAACTGATAGCCAATTTACACCAGATGAAGCTTGTATTTAAACCATTGTAATTTTTTGTTTCAAAAATAAATTTATTTTCCTTTATAATATTAATTTAGTATTTAACAATTAAAATAAATCATAATAACAGTTCAATGACGATACAATACATTAGATGATTATTGATGAATTCTCGATTATCCAAAAATTTCGATTATCCGAAGTAGTATTTATTATTTCATGGAATCCTGCATCAGTGAAGATTCATCTTACTTCGGATAACAGAGGTTCTACTGTATTCATTTAGTTCTGATACACACCATCACCGTTACACTGAAACAGTTATCAGCGATGTAAAAATCAATTCAACAAGTGAAGTCACAATGAAGAAGTTCCCCTGTCAATTTTATGTGACCTTTTTTTTAGGAGATTACTCTAAAGATACCAACCGTTGTTATTATTCCTTTGTGAAAACTCAAAAGGTTATTTCAGTTTGAAGTCACATCAGAGAAACTGTTATTTCCACTTCACTGCGGAGTTTCCAAATAAGTCTCATGAGAGTCCCCAAATGACTTTATTCAAACGAATTTTGGTGACTAGTTATAAATCCACTGACAAGATCCTTCACTATGGCTGTGGAGTCATAAAAAATAGTTGTTTAAAGAGTTAATAGGATGAAGAAAAAGGTATCACACTTTTTATGACCATAGAAACTGTATCACTGTGGATCATTTTTGACGTTAGTGTGAATTCACATCGACAGGCTGTGGTATTAGAATAGTATGTATTTACTAAACCTGTCCTTTATAAATGTGTCTTTTCATTAGAAACCATTAACTTTTGTGTTCGCAAAGAACTTTTTGTGTACATCTTTATAATTTATTGATATCAATGTTAGCTGTATTCAAGGTCAATTACATTATGATTTATAAAAATGTTCTATTTAATCTATAATAAAAAATCTGAAAGTTGACTGCAATATTTTATGACTCCTTAATGTTTTGATATTTTTTTAGTTATTATTTTCCTAAGTATTATTCCTAGTTTATTAACCTTATTATTATTATTATTATTATTATTATTATAATTTTACGAGTTTTGATGAGAAGTAGATGTGGAGAATTAGAGAAAACTATATGCTGAAAGAACTATTGTGAATGAATATAAAATTACGAATCTGTCTAGGAATCTGATAATAAGCACACCTAACCTTATGAAATAGCCATACTGTCTACAATCTTTTGCAGACACTTAATGCTTAGTAGAAGGATTCATTTATGTGATCGTACGCTCATTACTAATATCATTATACTAAATATACAGACAATAATATACAAATACCTACCATTATATAAATATTAGTTTATTATTATTTTAACGCAATCAAACTGTCTAGTAACTTTATCATAAGAAATGAATATTTCTAACTGAGCAAAAAAATGCTCAAGCTAGGAATTTAACCCAGTCCTTACCTTACAAGCAAAATGCTCTAGCATTTAAGTTCCCTGGTATGACAGTTGGCACTCATATTAACGTTATTGGTAATAACATCAAGTCTATCATTTAGAGAGCTCAGAAGAATAAAACTCGAATAAAGAAACTCCATACAAACGATAGGTACGTTGATAAATTATAATTTTAACACAATAAAACTAATCGGAAAATTTATTATACGAATTGAATATTTCAAACTGAGCAAAAAAATGCCCGCACGGGTAATGTCTGCTAGTGGAATTGTCCATATAAAAGACGAGATGTTATTACCAATAAGGTTATTCAAGCGAAATATGCTTGGCGGTTGTCAGTTTCCAGTCCAGGTAGCTTAAACGATAGAACATTGGTCCTGTCAGCCAAAGATCTGTATTCGATTCCCGGCTTTAGTATTTTTTAGCTCAGTTGGGAATATTCAATTCATATGCATAATAGTCCGGGAGCCGACCGTCGATTTACCTATGTATCGAGTAAAAGGACCGGACATACATCAAAATGTAGGTCTCAATGTGCACATTAAGAATATCACTGTCTGCAAGGTCCTATCTGCCGGAATGCAAGGCAGCCGCACTTTTATGACGTCAATTTTGAGTGTTTACCTATGTATCGAGTACAAGGACCAGACATACATCAAAACGTAGGTCTCAATGTGCACATTAAGAATATAACTGGCTGCCACATACATCAAAATGTAGGTTTCAATGTGCCCATTAAGAATATCATTCGCTGCCAGGTCCTATCCCACCGGAACCCGGTGGCAGCCGCACTTTTATGACTTGAAGTTTGAGTGTTTACCTATGTATCGAGTAAAAGGACCAGACATACATCAAAATGTAGGTTTCAATGTGCACATTAAGAATATCACTGGCTGCCACAAACATCAAAATGTAGGTTTCAATGTGCACATTAAGAATATCACTCGCTGCCAGGTCCTATCCTGCCGGAACCAGGTGGCAGCCACACTTTCATGACGTCAATTTTGAGTGTCTGCCTATGTATCGAGTACAAGGACCCGACATACATCAAAATGTAGGTCTCGATGTGCACATTAAGAATATCACTGGCAGCCAGGTCATATCCTGCCGGAACCCGGTGGTAGCCGCGCATTTATGACGTCAACTTTGAGTGTTTGCCTATGTATCGAGTAAAGGACCGGACATACATGAAAATGTTGGTCTCAATGTGCACATTAAGAATATCATTGTCTGCCAGGTCCTATCCTGCCGGAACCCGGTAGCAGCCGCACTTTTATGACGTCAATTTTGTGTGCTTACCTATGTATCGAGTACAAGGCCAAGACATGCATCAAAATGTAGGTCTCAATGTGCACATTAAGAATATCACTCGCTGCCAGGTCCTATCCTGCCGGAACCCGGTCTCAGTTTCACTTTAATGACGTCAATTTTGAGTGTTTGCATAAGTATCGAGTACAAAAACCGGACATACAACAGAATGTAGGTTTCATTGTGCACATTAAGAATATCACTGGCAGCCACGTACATCAAAATGTAGATTTCAATGTGCACATTAAGAATATCACTGGCTGCCAGGTCCTATCCTGCCGGAACCCGGTGGCAGCCGTACTTTTATGACGTCAATTTTGAGTGTTTGCCTATGTATCGAGTACAAGAACCGGACATACATCAAAATGTAGGTTTCAATGTGCATATTAATAATATCACTGTCTGCCAGGTCCGATACATAGGTAAACACTCAAAATTGACGAAAAAAATGAGTCTGCTACCTGGTTCCGGCAGAATTGGACATGGCAGATCATGCTATTATTAATGTGCACTTTTAAACCTTCATATTTATTTATATGGTCTTTAAATTTGATACATAGGTAGACATTCAAAATTGATGTCATAAAAGTGTTGCTGCCACATAATTCCGGTAAAATTGGACAAAGAAGACCCTTAAGTTTTTAATATGCATTTTCATACCTACATTTTGATATATGTCCGGACCTTGAATTCGATACATAGGTAGACACTCAAAATTGACGTCATAAATGTGCGACTGCCACCGGGTTCCGGCAGGATAGGACCTGGCAGCCAGTGATATTCTTAATGTGCATATTGAGACCTACATTTTGATGCATGTCTTGGCCTTGTACTCGATACATAGGTAAGCACACAAAATTGACGTCATAAAAGTGCGGCTGCCGCCGGGTTCCGGCAGGATAGGACCTGGTAGACAGTGATATTCTTAATGTGCACATTGAGACCTACATTTTGATGTATGTCCTGTTCTTGTACTCGATACATAGGCAAACACTCAAAGTTGACGTCATAAATGCGCTGCTGTAACCGGGTTCCGGCAGGATAGAACCTGGCTGCCAGTGACATTCTTAATGTGCACATTGAGACTTACATTTCGATGTATGTCGGGTCCTTGTACTCGATACATAGGCAGACACTCAAAATTGACGTCATAAAAGTGTGGCTGCCACCGGGTTCCGGCAGGATAGGACCTGGCAGCGAGTGATATTCTTAATGTGCACATTGAAACCTACATTTTGATGTTTGTGGCAGCCAGCGATATTCTTAATGTGCACATTAAAACCTACATTTTGATGTATGTCTGGTCCTTTTACTCGATACATAGGTAAACACTCAAACTTGACGTCATAAAAGTGCGTCTGCCACCGGGTTCCGGCAGGATAGGACCTGGCAGCGAGTGATATTCTTAATGTGCATACTGATACCTACATTTTGATGTATGTGGCAGCCAGTTTTATTCTTAATGTGCACATTGAGACCTACGTTTTGATGTATGTCTGGTCCTTGTACTCGATGCATTGGTAAACACTCAAAATTGACATCATAAAAGTGAGGCTGCCTTGCGTTCCGGCAGGATAGGACCTGGCAGACAGTGATATTCTTAATGTGCACATTGAGACCTACATTTTGATGTATGTCCGGTCCTTTTACTCGATACATAGGTAAATCGACGGTCGGCTCCCGGACTATAAATATTTATATACTTTATGATAATAAATGAGATATCATGAGTCATAACGTATCAAGGCATAAAATATAGTTCAGGCATATTTATGTTTAAAATTAATAGAATCTTATGTATTTCATTCATTAATACTTTGTAGATTCAACTTGGTATTTGTTTGTAACAATAAAGGAAATATTATTGTCTATACAGCTAGAATTAATCTCAAAAAGGTTTAAATAAAGAAATGTATTTCATCCACTTTGAATTCGAAAGCCTCTTAGAAATAACAATTATACATAAAACAATCCATAATTTTTTAAACATATGGTATACAAATTTTTGTAAAGGTTCTATAGTCCTAAAATGAGTTTAAAAATCCTTTTAAAGTTATATTTTCCAGTGTATCAATAAAATTTCTAATTGAGCTATTTCGAAAATGTACCGGAAGTGTTGCCCTTACATAACAGAGAAAAGGCTAAATAGGATTTTTATGCATAAAACTGTAAATAGAAATGACTGTCAGGCTCAATGATTGCATTAAGAGCGGTCGCCACCTTGCATTTGTCACTTAATCAGTTTTCATCTCTTTTTACCTCTTATAAGATTATAATCTTCGACGACGTCTTGCATCTTTTCGGTTTATTTTCGGCCATAAATTCATAGATGAAAGTTGTTTGTTTGGATTTTTAAGGTCACCTCTTAGAGGCTTGCCCTTCTTTTATGAAACACCCTGTATAATAAAGGATTGCACAAAAAATGCTTTGTAATAACTTATGACAAAATAAATGATACTAAGAAAATTACTTTTATCACGAAGTTAAATCAAACTGGGCTTTCATTGAAAACTGGGTAAGTAAGTCTACTTCTATTATGTATTAAAATCTGGTATGTCTTAATGTAGAATAAAGTTTTCCAAGTGATTTTTTTCATTAGCTCGTTTGATTTCATTGTGATCAATTAAAATCCTAATGGATTTATTCTATAGTCGTTTAACAAATAAACAATCGCTAGTATGCTATTAGTTTTAAATATATAAATATTTTTTTAACACATCTTTAAATCGGGGGCTCTTTATTTTAGTATGTTACTCTTATATTCCCCACTGGTGCGATTTTGGACCCCATAAATTCAACTGCATGTAATTTCGTTGGAAAAATTGTGATAATGAAATACGTACATGATTCTCTACATGAAGTGTAATGTGGTATCCAATTGTGATTTTTTTTAACTTTTAATTTTGTGAAGTGCAACTTAAAGAATGTTTAAAAAAAGACTTTGTTTTGATATTTGAAATTTTAGTCAGTGCGAATTCACACTGACCGTTTTACGTTTTACACTATTTTTAGAACTATAATTATAGTCAGTCATAAATTTTAAAACATTATACAAATACATAATTATTTGTGCAAACTGCACATTTATTTATTTATTTATTTATAGCTCCTATCAAATATATTCCCTATAATTTATTTCCTTTCAGGCGCCTGAAGGATCATAATGTTCTGAAAAGTGGCAATTTAAATTCTAAAACTTTCCAGCATTGTCTTCAAACGAAACACATCCCGCAGTTTGCGAACGCCAATATTTTAAAATCGGGTTGTAACAGTTATCACGGTAGATTACTCTTCGAAGGTTGGTTCACGTATTTACGATCTTCGACGCTGAATGATGCTTGTTCTATCCCTAGTAAATATTATCTATTTCTAAAAGAATACTACCTGCAACTATTCTTGATTTGTTCCACTGTTTGTTATGGAATGAAATTATTTGTACTGATGGTGCCTTGTGAGTAACTTGGTGAAACGCTTATTTTTTGTATTTTGAAATGATTCTTCATATTTTTATTTTTTGTATGTAAATTTTTATTTTTTTAATGTATATAAGTTTGTTTTACTTTACTTTATTCAATGTTTTAATCGATTGTTATTGTCACCTAAATATCCTTTGTGAATACACATAAGCATTGCATTAAAAAAATAACAGTTGTCATACCGAATCGAAGTAAAGTTATACTGATTAATTAATTATTATTAAACACAACTATATGACTCAAATGAGTTGTAATTTTCCTATCTGAGCGAAAATGTCTTCCCGTCTTGGGGAAGAGTTTTAGGATCATGTCCTAGACTGGTAACATTTTCGAACAGATGTAAAGTACAATGTTAAAATCCATACTATTACTAATGATAGATTTACAAAACAATTTTATTATTATTATTTTTTTAAATGACATAGATTAAAATAATATAAATTAATCAAAAACTATAATAAAAATAAGTTTATATTTAAACATTTAACATATTAAAACATTATTAATTATATAAATAGCAATCCGGTGAAATACAGATTCAAATCTTTATTGCAAATTCTTTTGTTTTTATTCAGAAATTTTTTACTATTCATTAAGTGAATTACAAGTGAATTACAATTCGACATATTCGTATTTGGAAAAATTACTGAAACTGCAGATTCCAAAACATTTGATTCTTAGAGACATAATATTTTTGTAGGAAGAAAATTTCAAGAACGATTGGAACAAACAACGGGCGAATTTCTGCAACGAAAGATTTTGAAAGACGAAATTCAGTTAACAAAGTTTACCAAAGTTAAACCACTTTATTTCAGACATTTAAATGACTTAATAAACCAAAGTTTTAGGAAGTTCCGTCCCAAAAGGCCAAATTAAAGTTTGCTTGCTCCTTTTTACTTGCGTTTTGAGACTTTTTACTCCTTCTTACCTCGATTTTATTTGAGTTCAATGTGAAGTAGTTGAAGTTAACTTTAATTATATATATATATATATATATATGCATATAGGGACGAATAAAGATTAAAATAAATATGCCTTTTGGTTTCTTCATAACTTAGTACAACGAGGACACTCATTTAAATTACTTTTGGCAAAGTACTTTTTTAGAGACTGTTAAATTTGGCTTTACATGTTTTAAATACTCTGTCCCCCAGGACATAAAATAAAGAAAAATTTCAGCGAATATTTTTACGGAAGTTGATGTTTTTGTCTTTTGACTGGAAACTGTGCAAAGAATTTGATTTTTATAAAAAAAGAATCGTTTAAATGGATAATTGTATATACAAATAAATAATATCTTTAAACTGTTTGATTACAATGTGATAACTTGTAACTCTTGTAGAGTTATTTGATAGACGCTTATCCAATGTTTTGTATCATTAGAAATTAAATGTTTTAACTACATAGCTTTTTCTAAATTAGTAAACATAAAATCATAAAGATATGTTTTCTATATTCGTCAAAATACAGTATATCCAACAATGGCAGATAAACATATTTTTACAAA
Organism: Maratus speculifer; assembly: GCA_964019185.1. Taxonomy (NCBI): domain Eukaryota; kingdom Metazoa; phylum Arthropoda; class Arachnida; order Araneae; family Salticidae; genus Maratus; species Maratus speculifer. The sequence continues at coordinate 12,193,580 of OZ025289.1, forward strand.
AATATGAGAAGTTTATACAGTAGCCAGTAACATAGAATTTTAGCATGTCGTACTACCTCACTAAAGGTACAGAATTTGTTCCCGGACTGGACAAAGTTCACTCAACCTTTCCTCCTATCTGTATCAATAAAAATGGTACCAATCTTGCTTCTAGACTTAACACTGGTATCTCGCGTAAGTTGATCTTTTCAATGGTATATTGGTAGACACTTCTCAAGAATTATGTAATGTAGGCCAAAATACTTAAACATTATAGCACCTAATTTGGTCATTGGAAAAAACAGGCCATAATATGCAGTTTTTAATATCATCTTGTCCGTCAATGTTTGTATTTTAACTGGGAAAAAATCACATTAATAAAATCGAAAATCAATATGTGAGATTGTGTAACTTACTTACTTAACAACCATACATAGCTTAATAATCCTAAGACCTCAGAAATCATAATGTCGAATTTGTGACGATCATAAACATTTATTGAAACTATAAAATATATAAACACAGTAAGTAACAGATTGATAAAAAAATATATTAAATTACAAATTTGGTTCAACAGTTACTGTCCTGAGTGTATATAAAATATTTGTACTGAGATGGTTGATTTGGAATATCAAAACTTAATGTTTTAGATACCTATATGATCAATTTTAGAACAGTAGTTGCTATATTAACATATTTTTGGGGATAGTGGTGAAAATTTAAAAACATAATTTTAAAATGGTTTTAAACAAGGGGGAGGAGGATAAAATGGTTGTTTGGAACTTATTGAGCTAGATTTGTGAGAGTGGATGAGGCATGACTACTGTATTTTGGACTGGAGATCACAGTGATGTAGACATGTCTCATCCACTGTCTCAAATCGAGCCCCATAAGCTCTAAATAAGCCTTTCACATCCTCCTCCCGTTTCACACTTCCCTCGATAAAAAAATTAATACAGCAACGACGGTTCTGAAATTGGACACATCTTCATCTAAAACATTCGGCTTCGACATTCCTTATCAACCACCGCCATACAACTTATTCATATACACTAACGGCGATAATTGTTGATCCAACCTCATACTAACCGTCGTATTTTTCAGAAAATGAAAAAATTTAAGGTCAGACATCTTGAAAAAAATTGTCAAGCGAAAAATGAATACTCTGATAATGATGAATTTTTTGAAAGGAAGTTGTTATTTCAGATCTTCAGATTTTCTAAACTTGAATAGCGGCAAATGTACGATGCTACGCAATGTAACACGACAATTCTATATGATGTGGCTGATTTCCTACAGCTCGTTAAATTAAACGCTGATGAGAACCTTTTAGAATTTTTATGTGAATAGTTTGAAAGAGCAAGTTTTAAAACTTAATCACTCTGTGTTTTTTTTTAGATAAATTATTTTATTTTTAATAACAGTCATTTAGAAAAAAAAAGATTGTCGTTTTCATTATTCGTACGGGTACCGTTATTTTTCAGGCGGAATATCAGCATTTTTTACAGATAAATAAATTTATTTAAAACGCGCGATATTTTGAATCAGAAATTTTCGATAAGAAAATACTGGTGCTAAAAAAAATTCCAGGATTCGTACAATCCCCGATAGTACATTAAAAAGCTTATATCAGCTACTTTAATAAAATAAAATACAATAGCAAATTTAAATAAAAAATACAGAGCCTAATAATAAAGCATAAAATAAAACAGCGAAGTTTAAAATAAAAAAATAATAATAGGAAAGTAATTATAATAATATAATAATAAAGAAATGCAATGCAAGAATCATATAATGTATAGCAATATAAATTATTTAATATAAAACGTAGCAAATGTAATAATAATAGAATAAATAAAAATAATAGAAAAACATAAAATATAATTATAACAAAGCATTTACTCTTGGCTAATGTTTATTTAAATGATATTATAAAAGTAAAATACAAATTCTAAGTAAAATAATCGCTTTATTTTAAATATGAGTGAAGACGATAAATTGATTACTTTGTAGAACTCTATAACATTTTGAAACCAAGTAAGTTAAGCAATTCATTACAAAATTTGTAAAAATACATGTATTAAATCTATCCAGTGTGACATATTTTCCCTTAAAATTTTTTAAACGTGAATTACAAAGGGGGAATAATCGTAATTCGTCAGAGGAAAAATAAACATTCATTGATTTTATTGGTTTCCCATTCAAAAAGCTTTCAGATATATGAATCAAAAATATGTCAAACAAATATCCAATGCATCATGTCGAAATGTTTTCCGGAAAGTTTTTCAATACTCAATTAATTCCTACGAAACAACTTGCTTACAATATTTAAGAAACGTTTTGCGAAAATTTTTTTACCTTTATAATTGAATTATTTTCATTTTAAAATGAATTTATTGATTTAGATATTTTATTGAATAACAAGAAATTCTGCAATAAAAAATGTGTGTGTTAAAGAAATTTATTGTGGGTTTTCTTGAATCTTCTTAAGGCGCAACACTAGGCACAGAAAAAGACCCGGATGATAATGTAAAGTCTATGGGAGCGTTCTTTTCAAATATCTGTCTCAAATTTTTATATTTTTATATGATTTCTTTGCACAAGATAGCTGAGGACGATCTACAACCGGCCTAAGTTTTATTTTTTCGATTTTTCTTATGTATTTTAATATTACGATAGTTTCAATTTCAGAACCGGTTTAAACCAAAAGTTAAAGTAATTAAAAAATTGAAACCAAAACTGAAAAAGTAAAAATTATGCCGGTTATGGATCGTCCTCAGCTATCTTGTGCAAAAAAACATATAAAAAGATTAAAAGTTGGGTGAAATATTTGAAAAGAATGCTCCCATAGACTTTACATTATCATCCGGGTCTTTTTCTGTGCCTAGTGTAGGGCCTTAATGAGAACATTCGTACTTGGTTGTAACACATTTAAAACAAACTATCATACACATAATAAAAAATAATCATAAAACAAACATCACAATCATAAAACAAATAACATACATATTATTTTCAGTGAAATAGTTGATTATAAATAATAGTGATTTGGTTTAATATTTAATATTTTATTATTTATCTTATTTTAATATTTAAAGACCTGATTTTTAAAGAAACACTCATTAATTATATTACATACAAAGTGTACTGGTGTAATAAAGCCTAATGAGTAAGAACAAAACGTGTTGATATTGTACGTAGAATGAAGGAATCCGATAAAATGCCACTGCGGGATTTGCGTTGAAAGGTTATGAGTCACCTGAACATTAAACAACCGCTAAAAGTTAATTTGTTCCATTTTTAGAGCTTATCATTCGAATAACCACGTCAGCGTCAACACCCGATCTAAAATTTGACAGGTAAGTTCTGTTATGTGAAGACTATATATTTATTAAAAAATACTTTCTTTATTGCATTAATTTCTAGTGTAATTCGTGTATTTTTAAAATGTTATGGGGAATTTTGGATGCGTGCGAACAGTATATGTAGTTTAAAAGAAACTAAGCAAAATGCATATCAGGGTAATAACACCATTTAGTGGTATTATTACTGTGGTGCATTATTTTCAGTGGCAGAACATCCTTCTTTTATGTTCGAGAGAGCATTATTGTCGCTGTTGAAAATTAAAAACGTTTAAAAAGAAGATGCGAAGAAATATGCCCTAAATGTTGCCTATTTTACCATGTCAGAAGATTTAAATATCAAACTACTGCATTATGATATCGCAATTAATGGCAAGTACACAACAATTAGTCTATTTCTAGATCTGTGAGTTTATATCTTTAGAAATGGACAATTTACATGTCATTATTCTATCTTATTTTATGATTTGTTTGCGTGGCATTATTACTCGCATAGGTGGGTAATAACCTCAAATAGCATTGGTCAAGAAATCATGCATCTACATTTTATAAATACATATTTTCTAAAATATCCTTTTGTGTATACATTGTTAATAAGTTGCTTTATAGCTGTTGTAGTCCTATATTTGTTCGGGAAAACAAAAATCGGAAACTAAACAGTGGAAATTGGTAGAACCATAATATGGAGTTATTAAACTAGAGCATTTAAATTTCGAAATCGCTTAAATAATTTTCAGTTGATAGAACGTACAAGCATGCAATACACAAAGATTTTGCATTTTATACATTCGAAGTAAACACGTCTCTTTTAATATTTTAAGTTGTTATTCATTCAATTTCTCTATTTAAAAAACATAAGTTAGCGCATAACAGGAAATTTACATTCAAGAATAAATTACTGGTCAAAAAAGTTTCTAATATATAAAAAATAAGCCGCCCAGCTGTATGTTTTGTAGAGGAAAAAAATGTTTTCATTTTCTTTATACTAAATTATTACTTTATGCTGAAACTATTTATTTTGAATAAGAAAAAATGTTGCACTTCTTCAGATAAAAATTCAAATCATGTTCAAAGATAAATTAAAATGATTTAGTACGTTATACCTATTGAGAAAAAATTGCATATCTGGGAAATGCATAATTATTTTATCTACAATTTTATATTATTCAACAATTTGCTTACATTTAACTATTAAAGTTGGACTTTCTAAGTACGTTTCGAATTTTCACGTGCAACTCAAAAACTCGCTTTTTAATAGCCCGAAGGATTATGTAGGTATTTTAGATTTTGTTATCATAGTAGAACTTTAATGCGAGCACCTTGAAGTGGGCCCATAGGTAAAAAAAATCGCAAGCAGTACGCGATAAGAAGGTCATATTTTATCTTAGAATTTAAGAAACCAAAATGCTTTAGTCATCTATTACTGGGCTTTAGTTATCTATTACTATCGCTTAAGGGGGTTCAGGGCTTGAAAACTTTTGAAAAATTCGATTTTTATGATCTATTTTCATTATTCAATTAATTCTAAACTCAGTGTAAAAAACCGCATAAAAATATTCTCATTTTTAACGAAGTTATAAGTATTTATGTATCAACATTTTCAAGGCCGCACCCATATAATTTCAACTTTAAATCGCTTTTTCTCAAAACTTGATTTTTGACGACTAACACCAAGATTAAAAAAAACTATTTGATGGAATGGCTTAATTTTTTTGCATGTATATAACATTCTTATCTATAGAATGCATTAATATATTTTAGATAGTTTAATATTTTGAGTATTTTTAATGAAAAAAATTTTATTTTTGAGTTTTTCTAATAATATTTTTTTTAAGTGATGGTTTTCTAGAGTAAAGTTTCCGCATCATTTTAAAGCAAAAATTAGGTTCTTATGTCAATTCAACGTTAAGATATCTTGCGGATGGTGATATAACATATAATTTTTTTCGAAAACTGTGTTACATAAATTTTACTATATTTTTTATTATATTACATTTAAGTACTTCATTTTATAATTTTACAAGACTACAAACATACCTTTAAAATATCAGAAAGATTAAATTAATTACATTGAATACTTTTGTTTTTATACGGACTCGAAGCGAGAGCTCTGTTTACATATTTTTCCGTATTGATCAAGCCCTGAGCCCCCTTAATGTAATGAGAAATAAATATACAAATACGAGCTTAGAGGATATGATATAATTGCTGAAGTGCGATATGATCATAATAGAAACTATCTGAAGAATTCATAATTTAGAACTTATACTATAAATTCTCGGCTATGCATGCAGTTAATTAATAAAGTAATCAGTATTGAAAATATAAATGCATTCAAATAAAAAGTATCATAATTTTAACTGACATAATATTTCCTTATTTGAGATACTTAATTTAAAACTAAATTAAATTTATTTATAGGTCTATTAAAGAAAAAAACATTTTTCATTAAAATAATAATATCTAGGCTAAAACACTAAAGACTTAAAACACTTATTAATAAATAGACATATTGTGTTATTTAAAAAAGTGAATTTTCTTTGACCAGTAAAAATTAGAAATTATTGATTATTTTAACAATTATTAATAATTTCGAAAATGTCACCATTTGTGTGTATAAAAATAGTAGGTATGTTTATTAAAATATTTGTTCAGCTATAATTCAAACTGTGATCAATTTTAATTTATTTCTATATTTTTTTTAATTAAAATGTTTCTTCATCACTCGTTCATTAAGTTTTTTTCATGAGTTTTGAAGTTCGACTAAATTCAAGAATATAGTCAATGCAGTTATTTGTATTTAAAAATAGTAATAAAGATAGTGTTCGGATCAGTTTATAAAATAATATTTAAGATAAAGTTTTACAACATATTTTAAATACATTTTTAAAATATACTAAAAACTTTCAACATAAATATTTACTAAAATCAATGTGTTGAGCAAAATTTAGAACCTACGTTTTGAAGATTTTCAACTAACAAACTTTATTTTTATTGAAATTTTACGAATTTTCCAAAACTCTTCAAAGCGATGTTAGTAAACCTCTTGAATATTTTTAATAATAATAGAAGTCCTTCAGAACTGATCTTGAATATGAATAGATAAATACAGTGAAACCTCCAAATAAGGGACATCTATGGGACCGCAACTTTTGTCCCTTAAATAGAGGTGTCCCTTATTCGGAGTGTCTCGTATATGGAGGTTCTCTGTACTCTGATAAATTTGTTTTTGCTGTACGACGAATGTTTCATTCAGCATCTAATTAAGCAAATTTGAGGTTTAATCAAAAATTGCGAAAATTTACGGAGAAATTATATGTAATGCAATTCTAAAGTATTTGTTTAACCAAACTCGTTATTAATAGCTAGTAAATTGGATAATGATAGAGAAATAACTACAAAACATTAATCTATCTTAGAAAATATAAATTAAGTTTAAAAAAAGGCAATACTATTCATTATATCAGATACAGCGTACTATTACAGTAATATATTTATTGGAATGTTATTATGGCGCAATGAGTTTAAATATATTTTTTTATGCATCAAATATAAATTAATGCTTTTGTTAGGTATATATTATGAAACACGAACATTAGTTCTTTTATTAATATTTTTTCATTGTGCACGAAGAAATAATCGGAAGCAAACTTTTGAAGAACAAAATCAAAGTTGCCATTATAAGGAAATATGTTTTCAATGTTGGCACTCAAATAGGTTGCATTGGTTTTTCATCTAAGCATGAGTTAATTTTAATTTTTACATTTATTATAACACGCTTGGGAATTTATTTTACTTTTATCGCAATTCTAATAACAATACTGCATTTCGAACAATGTTGTGAATCAGCGATGTTATGAAGTATCAAGTCGATTTTTTCATACATCATAAATAGAAAGCAACTACAACTTCCAGTCAAGCGGCTGTTTAACCCTTTCGGGTCTGGTGTACTACTAATTGTACATGTCTTTTAAATGAGAATTATTTTGTTTTAAGAAACAATTTTGCTACTATTTTTGCATGTAGCAATGTTTGTATATGTCTAAGCATTTACTATATGACTTCATTTATGTTTACGCATTTAGTAATAATAATAATTATTATTATATTCTTCGTTCTCTTTGCGCGTTTGCGATTTTTTATTTTAAACATATATTTCATTCTTTAAATTTAAAATAAAAGTTACTCTCCTGAAAGAATCTTGTGTAACAAAGCGTAAAAAAATATTAGAAAGTTGCAATTTAAGTTAAATCTTATTGTAATAGAATGTTTTCCAAATATCTCCAAAAATTCTTCCTTAGCCTATTGTCATATGAATATTCCTTGAATAGTACGCGAAACAACAACATTCGTTGTGATTCAGACAATGAAATATTCGTTAAACACTAGTTAATCTATTTGGATAGCTGGTGTTAATGTTATTAAAGTAAAAGTAATTTTTTCTAAAAACTGAAAAAAAAAATTCGGACCCGAAAGGATTTGCCCTCAAGGAGTGATTGCTATTGATCATTAGTGTCCACTTAAATGGGATGGTACTCTAAATGCTCTGCGAAACAGTATTTGAAACTCATTTTCTTCGCCTTATCTAAGGGCCGAATAATTTGTGATAAAAGATGGCAAAATAAACTGTCAGACATTAGTGGTATCCAAAGTATTTGGCGTTCCAATTGACGAGGAATATTTGATAACAGCAGTGCTGAGTAAAAGTCATTTATCTCTCGAGTACAACGGGTTAAAATTTATGACTTACTGTTGTTGTTGTATTTATCGTTGTTGTTTTAATTTTCTTTGACGTACATTTAATTATATTTCTCAATCGCTGATAAAAATTACTGATTTGTAGAAAAAAAAACACGAGATCAAAATAAATAAATAAAAATACATTCATTTCAAAGAGTATTAAATTTTCTTTTAAATGTCAATGTCTAATTCTCTATACAATAACGTTTATACATATACATTGGTGATTTTTGTATTTGCAGCTATATTTAACTCCAATGAATCTTTAAAAACTGGCTTGCAAGTAATCTTATATTTTCAAAGTACTCATTTCTTTTATAAAAAAAAATGTAAGCCCGAGTTGAATGTCGCTTTAATAAATTATTGGGATTGTTCCACGATGTGATTATAAAAGATCCTGATTCGCTTGAATTTTCTAAATCTGTTTGTTTTCGAAAATTAATGTCTTCGGCAAAGAAACTAATCCTTTTGAATATTTGATGCAACGATATTAAATATCCATCTCTTGTTATTCCTTTCACAGTAAAGTACATGCTGTGCGATTTTTTTTATTACTAACCCATCATACGTAGTATAGGGTGAGTCTTGCAATCGTTTTTAAAATCGATTTTTTTTTTTTTTTTTGACAGATTTACACGTTTTAGACCCTAGAGATTTCGAAAAATATATTTTTAGAAAAAAAATTGCCGTCCGTCTGTCTGTTTGTCTGTGTATCTGTAAACGCTCTATCTCCCGAACAAATTGAAATAGAAACTTGAAATTTTGTATGTACTTAATATAAAAGAAAGGAACGAAGTCTATTTAATATCATTACCTCGATAATCCGGAACTATTTTTTTCGGACTCTCAAAAAATTCGTTCTTATGAAAGGTATATACAATTTTCGAACTCTTTTGTTTTAAGGAGTGACCGTAAAAGGCAATAAAATAACACAAATTTTGAATAAATAACGAATTGATCGAATAATTAGTTGCCGAGATGGCTGTAATCCTGTTTTCCACATTCTTAGATTTTTCATGAACCTCTATTTCATTCCAATTCCAATTCAAAGATATATTTTAATTGGAAATCAGACGTTTAATCCAACGCAATATTATTATTATTTTTGGAGTTATAAGGATATTTCTTTTTCGCAATTCAATACTACTTGAGTAGTTTGGCGTGTTGTATAATTTGTAGAAATAGATTCACCAGCAACTCATTAATAGGGCATTACAATACATAATAAAAATATTTAAATACACGTTTAAATTTTGTTTCGGAATTGCAATGCATTTTATAAATAGTTTACAAATGTTTTATTTTCATATATTATATATGAATATATATGATGGGTAAGTATTACGGTGGCCCCTAACGACTAGTTTTTGACAGAAAAAAAGAAATTTGTGTAAATAAATTTTAACCGTGTTTAAAGAACATTTGTATGCAGTTATGTTAAATACAAATTATGAGACTCTGGAACGTTTTTCTAAAACGGAAAGATGCGGTCAAAGCAGACATCAGTTTTGTCTACAAATAAAAGAATCTGTGAAATTTTATGAATCTAGTATGCTGCAAGTAATTTAAAAATATTTAGCTCTGAGAATTCAATAAAATAGGATTAGAGTAAAAGTGATAAAAGATAGATGTTTTTGTAGTATCAAAAATTATGTATGTATATTTTAAATTTGATCGATTTGAATTTAAATTTGGTGATATTAAAAATCTGTAAATGATGTATTTTTAAGAAATTGATAGTATGCGAAAGAGTCCTAGTATACAAATTATTCGTGGTTCCGAAAAACTTGCTCTTAAATTGAGAGGAATCATCCAATTAATGAAATAATAATTAATGTATAAGGATTTATTTGAGCAAATGTGAAAAAAATTACATAACTGAAATCAGCGAAAAAATCTGTATACTGATACATAAAAATTAAATCCATAAACTCGATATACGAAAATTTTTACAGGTAGTCTAAAATTTCCAGCAACAGCAATCAAATTTCGGTAATACTATATTGTGATTAAATTAAATCTTCAAATAATAAATAAATAAATAAATAGAGTAGAAATATGTCAAACAAAACGATAAAATACGAAATATGCATAATAAAACAAAAAAAGTAAGTAAACAGATATTTGGTGGTTTTTAGGTAGCTTTCATTACAAAAAGTAAAAAGCTACCTATTGCAGCCGTCCGGAGGAAAACACTTCCAGAAAATATTGGTATATTTTCACCGATCATGACCCCCCCCCCCCCAGACCCGAAAACCACCCTCCGTTCAAATGTTGACATATATATATATATATATATATATATATATATATCAGTTTTTTGTCATGCGATAACTAATGTATTTATCAACCGATTTGAATGAAACTTAGTATGTACATAGTAAATACAAATATCTCGACTGAGTTCGTTGGCCAGCATCATCCGCCATCTTGTTTGAAAATGGCGGCTATTTAATTTTTAAAAAAAATTAAAATTTAAAATTAAATGCGAAAAAATTAAAAGTTGAAACATATTTTTATTTTATGTGTTAGATCTTAAAACACCATATCCAGAACATTTTTTACTTTGTCTATATCTTAAAAAATGATTGAGTTATAGCATTATGAATTTTTCTTATGGCTGACATTTTGAAACGATCTGATTTTTGTCATGCTATAACTATCATATTTACGAACCGATTTGAATGAAACTTGGTATGTAAATGGTACATACAAATAACTTGACCGAGTTCGTTGGCCAGAATCATCCGTCATCTTGTTTCAAAATGGCGGCCATTTAAATTTTTTTGAAAAAATTAAAATTTAAAAATAAATGCGAAAAAATTCAAAGTTGAAAAATATTTTTCTTTTATGTGTTAGATCCTAAAACACCGATTCTAGAACGCTTTTTACTTTGTCTATATCTTAAAAAATGATTGAGTTATAGCACTTTGAATTCCGGTGTATTTTTTTCTTTGTCTTTACCTTAAAAAACGCCTGGGATATAGCAGTTTAAACTTCTAATGTGGGTGACATTTTTTTTTAAAGTCAATTTGCCCACGACAGCACTTGTATATATTAATCGATTTCGATGTGAGTGTGCATGTTCACATGAATGACGATTTCGATCAAGCTCATTGTTTTTTTTTTTTTTTTTTTTTTTTTTTTTTTTTTAATCTATCATGCTGCTTTAAAATGGATATCGCGGAATTTGGCGACCCTATAAATCGCTTAAAATAAAACCAGGTTGAATAAAAGATGACTAATTTCTAAAAATTCCTATTAATATTCAGTATTGACAAAAACTAGTATTCAATCTTACAAAATCCTGTTCCACTATTTTGAGCTTTGTATATTTGATTTATAGAACTTAATATAAAATAAATAAATAAGTATATGAAAGCTACCTCTTTCTCCCGGCAATGCGGGAAGAACTTTTTTCGGATCAGGCTAATAGTATCACTTCTAATCAATTTCAAACATTTATTTTAATAAATTGTATTCTTCATGCAAAAAGGATTTTTATTTTTTTAGTGGAGAACTAATGAAATTGTATTACATGAATGCTTTAGTTATACATTAGTTATCAATTGGGAATTAATAAATGCATGGAAAAAGTCCGACAGGGATTCAAAACAGGAATGTCTTGTCAAACTCAAGCCTTGACTAAGGCCTCTGTTTATTGCGCAATCACGGACGATATTGCAGGAGTTTAACATCTAAATCAGTTCGTTAATCTCATTCAGATATCAGACCGGGATGGTGTACTCTTTAGAGCATGGACTGGACATCTTCATCCCTGGTTCGAAACATGTTCCGGTATTTTTTTCAAATATTTCAAAATTTACAACTGGCGTAACTTATTTACCAACATGAATAATTATTTTAATTTAAAAAATAATCTAATTTGAAAATAAATCTCATTTTAAAAATTTAATATAATATATCTTAGATACTTATTCATGTTTCTACTACTCAGACCTACCCTTCAGATTAGATATACTTTAGGTATTATTTTTGTTTTCTAGAAAACTAGTTTTCGAGAAAAAATACTTTTTTGATTTGCGTGCGAATTCGTCCGTGATGAATTCTAGTTCTTTTTCTGGTTTGCTCTTTTGAAAACTGTTTTTCTCATCTTAAATTTAAAAAATCTTACAAATAGATTAGGTTAATAAAGTTTCATGTTCATGCATTTCCTTAAACAGGGCTCTTGAATCAACACGAATCTTTGTTAACTGAATGTTTCATGGTAAATTTATATTATTGAAAGAATGAATTCCCAAAGATTATTTCTTTGCAGTTTGTAAGAAAAAGCTAAAAAGAATAAACTCCAAAAATATATATGCATTCAGTTCGCGACCATATTTGGTCCCTGCTTATATCATATGAGTATTTTATTAGGTTTGTTGAAATATTTTCTTAAAAAGTTAATCTTTTTAAAATATTCTGTATAAAATAACATTTAATTTTTGTGTAAAATGATACTAAATATTAAGAAAACCGACATTTTTTTATATTCACCAGTTTAATATGTATGAAGAATTAAATTTAAATATTTTAAACAACAGTTTTTTAAACTAAATGGTGGATGAATTATTTATTATCATCCTATTTTCGTAACATGGCATTTGTCGACTTACCGTTTTCTTTGCATGGATTAAAAAAAATCTAAAGTTAAAGAGATTTTTTAATTTTTAATGTTCATTTCTGAACAATAAAATTTACTTCTTTTTGCGAGAAAAATATACTTTTAATCCTGAATAAATAAATGAATATATTTTAAAAGTTATTACAAAATTCAAGTACTTTTTCTTTTACGAAATATGTATTTTGTAAAGAACATAATGAAAAAAAACATGCTTCAGATGAAATGAATAATCAAAATCTGATTTAATTTAGCTTTTCCGATGTTATTTAAATTCACCGTTTAATTTTGAACTGTCATTCATAATACAACTATTATACATGTAAACATAAAAGTCCCAATCATATCGTTCATTTATGTGTAAATGGAAATAAGAAACAAAATTCTTTCATTTATTTTCAATTATTTGTTTGATTTTTAATTTACATATGTTTTATTTCGTAACAGACCGTTTTGAAAAGATTAATTAAATTTAAAATTCAATACAAATCTTTTACAAGTAAAAATAATAAAAATGCTGAATACAAATAAAATGTATTTGTGGTGTTTTTGTAGTAGATTTGTTTTATAAATGTTGATTTAATAAAGTTTTTTTTTTTTTTTTTTTTTGTAAATTATATGTAATGGACTTAAGTTGCTTTGCAAATTCTTTGTTTTGATTAGGATTTTATTATAAACCTCATAATTAAAAAAAAAAAATGATGCTCAGGAAATGCTATTTTTGAACATGCCATTTCTTTTAGCTAAATGAATAATGTAAAGTAAATTGAATTTTTCGTTTTTAACTTTTTTGTGAGTAATTCATATTACTTAATTACGTGATATTTAAGTACTTTTAGATATAAATTTAAAAAACGAAGATTTTACTTTGAGGATATAAGAATTATTTTATTATTATTATAGATTTATATTTAATAAAGATATGACGAAAATGTTTTTTTGTGGCAATTTAAACGTAAAGACACATTAAATAAAATCTGTTTTAAGATAAATAAAAAAATTTTAATAACTTACTGAATTTTCAACGCAGATTTCGATTTAGTTTATAATGAGGTTTTTATAATATGAATGTAACTATAAAATTTTTACATCATGTTGTAATAGAAAAAATGCAAATTAGAAGAAAAGTTTGTTTATCGTATGTAACGATATAATTTATTATTTTTTTATTTATATAGTTGTCTTTCATAGAAATGTTTTTGATGTATATAAGTTTCATTCCTGATTTTATGTTTTGAAGAAGGGATGTTTATTATTTATATAACTTTATTTTAAACTCTGACAATTTTCATATAAATAATCATATAACATGTTATTTATCAATACTTCGTTTACTTCATCTAAATAAATACTTTAAGTTAGAAGGACATTTTCGTTTTAATGTTTATTTGTTAATTCTGTGTATTACTTCATCACGCTAGAAAAATATAATTTAAGGGCAATTAAAAGTCAAATAATGTGAAAAAAACTATTTTTCTTTGTTTGTTTGTTTTATCCTTTATTTTCACTCTTTTCAATGATAAAGAATAATGTTATTAAAAACAAAATATTCATTTTTGTTTTTACGGCAGCTGTAATTTTTGCATAAGTTTTTTAAAGCTTATTATTGTCATTCTAGCAAACTATAAAATTTAATTTGACTGACATTTTTTTTAATGACGAATTCCGAAAAACGTGTTGTACCTAAACGTTTGGAGGCTAGTGTGCATGCATTACTTAATAATTGAAAATTAAATTTAAAAAGTATTCAAAGATTAAGCGCTGGTCTCCCAGGAAATATGATACATAATTCTATAAAATCTCTAGTTTCACAATAATTTAAAGTTCACACTGTTTGGGGATTTATGTTGCATGGGAGATTTATTTCTTTGAATAAAAAAAGTTTAAACAATTATTTTGATTTTTTAAAGATTAAAGCAACAAAATAATAAATTTCTCAATTTATCTTTCTTTAATGTGTGTTATTTTTATGTATAATGTAATTAAACAATGTAATTAAACATATTTCTATATACTTTTAAGATACTTCGAATATCATAATGTAAATAAACGAATTAGTTGAATATCCACTGAGAAAACTTAATTGTTTAAATATTTTTACGGAATAATAGTTTTAAGAAGAAAATAAGAAAAAAAAATCATGCGTCAAGCACAGATTATAATTCACTTTCCAAAACATTCAGAATAATATAACAAAGCTGCGCCTTAAAAAAATTAAAATATTAAGTCCAATTTCACCATAAGGAAAGTAAAACGCTCTCCAGTAAAAAAAATTCGGCTGTTCCCATCTACAATAGGAAAATTATACGAATTATTTAGCAGCCCCCTGTATATGATTTAGAAAGCTGTATTTATTTGTGTGTATATATTTAGATATTATGCATCGCTCAGCTACATGTATTCCACAATTTAGTTCATTTAAGAGATACATATATTTCAGTTGAAAGTTACGCATCAGCAATTTCTTCTAGAAAGAAGAATGATATGAGAATACTTTTGTACAACCCTGTATGTAAGGTATAGATTTATTATATAAAGAGTAGTATGCAAAAAAGTAATTAAATATAAAGTTGCATACCGAAATTTAAAAAGTACTTTCCAGCAATTATTACGTAAAGATAGTACAGTAACCGATTTCTTTTCTATGTCCCTGTAAATTATTTTAAAAATGCTATGAATGCTCTGTTTTAGTGTGTTCGTAGTGAACTTCAGTGATTTATATCAGTTTAAATACATTTGAAATAGCGTAGCTATATCAAATTTTCTACAAATGCTTTTCCCTGCATCACGATAAAGTTATCGAATTCTTTTAAGTGAACTGTAAATGAATCAGCGTGCATACTTCATAAGCTATACCAAACATGATTTGGCTACCATAAATAAGCAATCACTTTCATTAAAATCCGAGTATATTTACGGGAGTTAGATTATGGACAGACGGATGAACGGATAAACAGACGGACGAATAGACAGAAAATCCGAATTCAAAAGCACTTTTTAACTTTGTTAAACAGTGCTAAAAACAGAAGCTATATGTAATATAATACTTTTTCAAACTCCGATCAGATTTCCTCTTATTGCTTATATTTCGGCATATTATACAATTTTATTTGTCAAATTACAGAATTTTTAACCATTGAAGCGAAGTTTATCTTATTATTATTATTATTATTATTATTATTATGGATTGACTAAATTACAATGATTAAAAATATATATCTTTTAACTATTTTGAAATACAATAACCCTTTTACATTCTGTGTTTTATTACATTGTTTGCGATTGGAAATCATGAAACTGTCTAGACATATTATTATGATAATAAAGCAACAAAAGTTTAACAAACTAAAAATTGAAAGGAAAATTTTAACATTCTATAAAATAGAAAATTTCAAATGTTATTCTTCATGAAATACTTTGTGTGAAGTATATCGTAATTTATATCGGATATCAAACGTTTACATTTTGAAATTTACGTTGAAATACTGTTTGTTACACATTTATGTTCGGTTATTTCGGTAAGGAAACCAAAAGATGATTCACATCTAGCATTTTATTTTCAAATTTCCTTTTCTCTTTTTATTTTTTAAGACTTTATAACCTAGTTGAAGAGTTTCTCTTATATAGGTTTGTCTCTTCATCTGTCTATCTGCTTATCTACCCTCTAACTCCTGTAAATATACTCGAATTTGTATATAATTATATGTTGTGACCTGTGGATTGATTTGGCCTGTTCGACATTTTTAAAAAATGATAAATTTATACTTCGTTCTTAGGAACACACGAAAGTATTTTTATAGTAAGGTACCCTGGGGTAATAACGCCAGGCGGGGTAATAACGCCAAGTGCTTATATTTTGCATAATTATGAAATAATCAGGTAAATGACACCCATGTCCTTTGCGCAGAAGGGTTTTGAGTCATATAAATCGCAAAAAACAGCTTCAAGTTAATTTGTTTCATTTTTAGGTCTTATTGTTTTTACAAACAACTAAAATTAACGCTTGATCTAAAATTTGCGAAATACGTTTTGTATATGAGAAGACTATCTTTTTATCCGGAAATACTTTGTTAATTACATAAATTTGTAGTGCATTTCATGTACTTTTAAAATGTTGTTGAAGATTTTGGATATCTTCTCGAGATAATTTGTAATTTAAAATGTACTGCGCAATAACTATACCGGGGTAATAACGCCAATCCTTGACATTAATACCCCGGTTGATTGCCTACAGTAGCCGAGCTACATCCTAAATACTGATTCAAATAAACACAGTTAAAACTGTGCAATGTTTCTCATATTTCTATTTAAACGGTCCTTTTTAAGCAAAAAGAAACTCACTGTCTGATATTCATTTGCCTCATCCCCCCCTCCCACACCACACCTTTATATTTCTTACACTTTCACAAAAATTGAACATTTTCAATATCTTAGAATGCAATTTGTCAATTTCTAAGTTTGTAGAGTTTGTATTTTTAGAATTGGGTTATCTACATGCAATTATTCCATCTTATTTCATAGTTTTGTTTGCATGGCGTTATTACCCATATAGGTGGGTAATAACGCCAAATAGCATGGGTCAAGAAAAAACGCCATTACATTTTATGAATACATATCTGTTAAATTATTTTATTTTATATATATAGTGAATGAGTTGCTGTATCAGATCCTATATTTGTTTGAAAAATACAATCTAAAACTAAGCCGTGAAAATTGGTAGAACCTTAACGTGGCGTTATTACCCCAGGGTACCTTATATATAGTTTTATAGTATAGTATTCTATGGGGAAAATTTGCATTTTAATGCTATTAGATTATTTAAAACTTATTGAGCTTGTATATATTAATGAGATCCACGATAAAACGTTTAGTGTACAATATGTTGTGCATAGAATTCAGAGTTCATTTGCAGAAACACAAAATGTAATTCTGTTTCACAATATTCTGTATAAGCGGTAATTGCTGTAAATGTGTTTCTGTTGAAGTTTTCAACTTTAAATTTAACTTATTTTTTGCATAAATTTATGGCATATTTTAATACTATAAATTATGTACAGGGTTGTAAAAAAAGAATTCTAGTAGATTTTAATTTATTCACATAAATTTATTAAAAGAAAATCTCAAATGCGTTATAAAATTCCTAAAAAAACTAAATGTTAGCATAATATGTAATACATATATTAATATTTATTTATTATAACTGTTAATGTATCTGTGTCACAAAACAAGTTTTGAAAGGTACATTATAATTAACGGGATTTTTTTTTTTTAACAACAATCAAAAAATTGCTCCAAGTTTAAAAAAATCGATTATGGTTGAAATTATTTGCACATTTCCAGGATACATGAACTGTGAAGCATGTACTGCTATTTGTTACCCAGGATTGTTCCACAGTAAAATAGGCAAATGATTTTATTAAAAGTATAACCCCCAATTGTATAAGTATCTTATAATTTGTTTCTGTATATTCTTATATTTATGTCCACGAATAATTTAAGTGAATAGCTGAATTTCTTTTATAAAATTACTGCCGTTTGGAAATCTCTTCTTGAACATGTTGCCAAGGTAAACGGCATTATTTAACATTTTTAAAATTGTCATCGTGGTCGTTTTTTCTGAGACATGTCAAAAAACTTAATGTGAATTTTTTTTCTTAGCTATATTCGAAAAAATTTGAAAAAATATAGTGATATAGAATTGATATAAGAATACCTTTTTTCTTGAAATTAGTTTAGTTAAAACATACTAAATGATTTACTATAAGTAAATAAAATTATGATAAACTCAAAAGTTATACTTAGACAGCAGGATTATTTTTTTCTATAAATAAATTGGTTTCTATACAATGTGGAAATGAGAAAAGATTCTGTATTTAGCAAAATGAAAATACAATATGAACTTTTCGGATTGATCTACCATTCCGAAAAACGTTCCATTATCTACAAAAAAGAAACGTTTTCGAGTACAGTGCATTAATCATTAATCTCGGCAAAAAGTTTTTTCAATGTTATTTTTACATGTAAATATTTTCATATTCAAAAACATTTTTAAAGGACAAACAGGCTAAATGAGTAGCAACATTTATATTAATGTTAATATTATAATTGCCATTATCCACATATAAATTTTATTATGCATATAAAAATATTTATTTTAAATTTTCATTATACGAAAACAAATATATTGAAAAATAATAATTTTTTTGCGAAACTTACCCTTTTTTAACTAGCAAAAAATATTGTATTAATTTCATAAATGCATTTTTAAATCTAGAAAATCTATTTGCTTCTGAAACTTCTAGAGGAAAAAGAGAACTCTTTTCGAATCCTTCATAACCGAGAAAATGTTATGTTGTTATTTCGTAAAGGTTTGCCTAATACAAAAATATTGTTTTTACAGTGTAATAGAAGACAAAGTTAGAAAAAAAAAACATTCAAGTACAATCTCTTTCTTTAATTATTTTTCATTACTTTTTATGGGCGATTTTAATCATAAAACTGTCTAGACGCATTTTTATGGTTGCAATGTAGTCATGTCGCGTTGGAAACCAAACTTAAAAAACGTTTACTTTCTTGCACAATATAATATTTTGAATCATTATTTCTATTTTTCCATGAACAGTTTCGCAACAAACATGGTGAAATTTATAAGCTTTTCCAGCATTTCTTTTTATGCATTGTTTGTTGAAACAGCATTAAATAAAAAAAAACTATGTAGAAGAAAATATATGGCTAGAAAAAGTGAAATTAACACTGCTTAACATAATTAATCCTATTTATTATATATATAATAAATAAATAAATAAATTGCATTTTTAACCGATGAATACTGCTATCCTGAAATGGGTTCCTTAAATTATGTAAGTGGTTTTTTCCTTATAATATTTTGATATATGATTGCCTGCAAGCATATTCATGCCATTCAATATGCATCCAAAGTTTTATAAAATATTCGAATCGGTTGTTCGAATAGAATATTTGAATCAGTTGTATTCGAATCCTGGTGTTATGAAACGACAATTATGAAATTATAAATGACAATATATAATAAATAAATGATTGCAAGAGTTTTATGTAAGATGTTATAAGATGCCATTTACGATTTTAATTCCATATAGCAGCCATAGATGTCATAGGAAGCAATAGGTAAGCACCAACGCTGAAGAGAAAGAACTGAATTAAGATCATGGAATAGCGCCTAAGAATAGTCTGTTTTGGCGAATGAAATCTCACTGCATATATTCAATCTTCTTCCTTTGCATCAATGCTTTGTGATTTCGGTTTTGGCCTTTATTGCTTGTAGCAACCGTCTAGAATTTGTTTTTGGAACGAAAATCGGGAATTGCAGTTTTAAAAGAACTTCTGAAATATTACATAATCCTTCAGAAAAAACCTGTTAATAGCTTGTATCATTTGTAAACTTATCGATTAAAAAAGCCAATAAAATTGTTATTTTTAAATATATGGAAATTATATAAATCTTTCTCTTTTTTTTTAATTTTATGACGGGGTAAAATATTTAACTTTTAGTGCAACTGAAAAATTACACAGATGTTTTTGTGGAAAAGTCTTGAATGTATATTCTATATTGAAATTTGTGTAAAAATATTCAAAATCTACTACGTGTTCACATATATTTGATTCAAATACACTGTTAAAAATTTCGTGCTACTTTGAAGCAAGCTTTGGTCCACCATAGGAAGGTTCAATCGAAGCTCCAAATCTTGGAACGTGTTTACATCATATTATTTGAAAAAATGGTACTATGGTTCAACCGAAGTTCCAAATCTTAAAACAATATTTCACCATCTTATGGTGGCAGCTATTAAGCACCAAATTTCGGTTCAAAGTAGCACAAAATTTTTAACAGTGTATGGCGAAAATATTTCATTGATTAATTTTGATTGATTGAATGCTGTTTTAAATTTCCATCTCGGTATAGAAAATTCTGACCTCTTTACAATAAAGTTTATTCGTAATTTGCAGAATAATTTTTGAATTTTTCAAGAATTTTTTAAAGAGATTTTAAGAGTTTTTACATGTTTCACAGACACTTTTTGATAATCGTAGGAACAATCCTAAATCTTTTAGCCGTATATAATGAAATTTAAGTTTACAATTTGTGATATTTTAGTGTTTTTTCAGGATTCGATTCGATTTTTCAGCAAGGAAAGAATATTTTGATTTTTATCATCCGTTCTGTGCTATCGTAAGAATGCGTTTAAAAGAAGTTCAATTTTTTTTAAATTTTGCATTATTAGCAGATTTTTCCTTTGTGCATAATTTTTATAATTATAGCCTATTTGAAAGTTAATGAAAAATCGATTAATTTTTTTATATAAAATCCTTCCACAAATAAAAGAAATTGAGTTAAAAAAAAGAGAAGAACAACATATTTGTGAATTTGTTACTTATAATATAAAAAAATGTGTAAACACTTTAAAAGTTAATTATTTTATCCTATTCATACATTATTTAGTACTATTTGGTTGTATTTCACATACAATTATTTCTGTTTACATTAGAAAAAGAAGATATTGAAAATTAGACTTTTAAAATGCTAATTTAACTGCTCATTTTAACTTTCCGTATTTGTGCATGTCAACCAAATCGTCAATACTTATCATACTTTTAACAATTGCATAAAAAATATATAATTACGTGGATTAAGTTACGCTTTAATGGTATAAATTCATATAATCGCATTTCTCTTTTAGTATTGTTTTGATGATTTTCTTCTTGTTTTATTTCAGTATTGGAAGTAATGAAGCATATATTGAAGAGAATATATAAAAATAAATACCATTGATTTAAATGTAACTATCCCCTTATGATAGCATTTCATTTTTCAAATAAAGCTAAATTTTGAATCAAAGATGTCTTTGATTCCTTTCTTACAAATAAAATTAAGTGGACAGGCGCATAAATTATTATATTACTTCGAATAAATTTCAGATGGGAAAAAATAAATTAATTAAGATTCCTTTAAACGAAACTTCTATTTAGCAAGGTAGGTTTATCAAAATTTAATTACATTTTATTAATTTTCAAGGCTTGTGCATAGTGCTGCAATTTCAAACGCAGTATTTTTTCCGTAATGAATTTTTATTGTTTACACAAAAAATGTATAATTCATGACTTAAAGTCGATTAATAATCATTTTTTATGATTAATGTTACTTAGAATCTTACATAATATGGAAATTGCATTTATTAAAAGGAGTTAAAGCGAAATATTATGGTCAAATTGATGGTTTATCTTTATCAGAATGTTTTTAATATTGTTAATATCAATACTGGCATCATGATTATTAATAATTTTTATAAATTCCATGCTATCAGTTTAATATTTATGATTTCAATGTTTTGAAAAAAAAAAAACTATTCTAAAAATATCTGTGTTTTTTTTAGATAAACTTAGACAATATTAAGCAGGGAATAGTATCGCTATAGTACTGCTTAAGTGCTTAATAATCTTTACTTGTAATTAAAATTACTTAAAATCTTACACTAAATGGAAATTATGTTTAGATAAAAATAATTTCATATGTTTTTATTATAACAATTGAAATATTTTACCAATTTGATGATTTATTTTTATCAGAATGGTTTTAGTATTCAAATTATTAATGTTAGCATTATGATTACATAGAAATTTTCATCAATTTTATGCTGTCAATTTAATTTTTGTGTTTTCTTTTCAATTTTAAAGGAAAACAACTATAAAAATATCTGTGTCTTTTTAAACTAAACTTAGATAATATTAAACAGGATATTTTTTCACATTCTAGTTTTTAGATTTAGTTAATGTCTTGAATTTCATTGTCTTCTACTTATTTTTAAAAACATTTTTCATATGTTCAAGCTTTTACTAGTATTAACATTTGGTGAAGTTATATGATGTTTATGCCCATTAAAATATGATGTTTATGCATTTGTTTGAATATTTAAAACAACAGACGGTTTATTTCTGTATAATTAAACAACAGATTTATTATATTGTAAATAAATCCAATGAATACAAAAATGTCTACTAAATTGTGCATCCGTATATTTATATAATCCATATTAACAATTGTAGTGTTTTTTTTAATGATTCATAAAATTACTTTTAAAGCTGGAAATTGCGAAAAACCTACAGAGGAATGAAAGTAATATATTTCAAGTGACCACATTATAAAAGTTAAAATATTTGTAATTTCTTTGACTCAAAATATTTATTTTAAATAAAATCCAAATCATTTTTCCTTTTTACAGTTTAACATTTGATTTTTATTTCAATTAAGACTAAATACTCAATGTTCCGTTTATAAAACACATAACTTTATAAAAGAAAAGTATTTCTTTGAAAAAAAATTCCTATGTTTTAAACCAGATTTTATCAAAAATCCTTTTTACATTTTATTCACTTAAAATTAAGCTTTTGGAAAAAAATAGCTATTCAGCACTGGAAATGTTCTTTTTTATTTGAATCACAAGATTAATTTTTTTAATAATTCAAACAAACCAAATCTATTTTTATTAGAAAAAGTGAATTCATTGAAAATCATTGAAATTAATTAAACTGATTCTATTAAAAAGTTATTTTTTTATTATTCTGTTTTCAAACTGTGAATATTCTTTTAATTTTTGTTAGCGTTGAAAAATACATCAAAGCCAAAAAATTGATATTTAGACTAAATTTTATAATAGTATAAGAAAATGAATCTAACATTATTGTGAACAAATTCACTCATCTAATAATTGCATTATTTAAATAATATGGATGATTAAGAATATTTAAAAGAAATCTATAAATTAAAAAATTGTTTCTAAAAGCGATACATAAGGCAAAAGTTTAATATACTTGTGTGTGCTAGTGTTGGGAATTCTACCATCTCTTCTATTAAATTATTTTTCGATTTAGAGCAAATTCATGAAACAAATTTATAACAATAATTAACATTTATAATTAAAATATTTTGACTGTCTTGTGAATGTGTTCCGAAAATATTACGCCAGGAAAGAGATTGTGCAAAAAGTTACGTTAGAAATTCTTAAATTTTCCAAAAATGCAGTTATTCATATTTATTGACAAAATTAATCAACTCACTTAGTATTCTCCTGCATTTTCTTCCATTAAGCAAATGGTCTCTTTTTTTCTTTTTTAAAATTGTGTAATTTTAAAGGTACCACGTAGAAAGTGTCTTGAAAGCGCTCTATATTTGCGTTTTATACGTGTTGTTTTATAGACTTCGAAATTGTGTGATGTTCATAATGTGTTGTTAGTTTTGTGCAAAGTGATATATGGCACAACACTATTATAAGAAAATTTTTTATCTACAATATTTACAATACTATTTCAACATAATTAACAAATCTTTTTTCAGAACACATTTCTGGATAGCAACACTTTTGCAAAATATTAAGAACACATTTCTGGAGAGCAACACATTTGCAACATATTAAGAACAGATTTCTGGATAGCAACACTTTTGAAAAATATTAAGAACACATTTCTGGAGAGTAACACATTTGCAACATATTAAGAACAGATTTCTGGATAGCAACACTTTTGCAAAATATTAAGAACACATTTCTGGATAGCAACACTTTTTCAAAATATTAAGAACACATTTCTGGATAGCAACACATTTGCAATATATTAAGAACACATTTCTAGATAGGAACATGTTTGCAACATACTGAGAACACATTTTTATATAGAAACACTTTTGCAACATATTAGTAACACGAACACAGTATTAAAAACTTTTGTATATGAAGTTTTGTAATGCATAACAAATTAATGTGTTGTAAATTTGGTGACAAACAGTGTTCTAAAATGTGTTTATTTGGATTTGTTGCGTATCGCTTATATAGGAATGCCTTCAAAAACTCATTTATGAATGGAAACGCTTCATTTTCTTAGTTTCCACATAAAAAATTTTCACATATGTATAAAAATAATTACTTTTTATTACTTTCAATAAGTGCCATTCAGTTTTATTTCTTATGTATCATATCTAGTTTTTTATGCACGCTTTTACAGTTGAATGCATCGGTGAAGACCACAGTTTTAGGTTACAGTAAGAAAATCCAAAAATGCTTCTGCTTCTTCTCACTAAGAGAGAATTTTTCTGTAGCAGTATCGTTTCATAAAGAGTTTAAAAGGAAAGACAATATTTAATAAACAGTTATATTTTATTGAAAGTAATTCTAAAGGATACAAAATTGTGAGAGTTATGGACACCAAAATAACTATGTAAGCAATATTGGATAGCATTTTTATCAATATTGGGAGCTATTATTGCAATTATTTTTAAATCAAGAAAGTTGTAAGAATCTTGAAAAGTACTTTTAACCGAATGTTTGATATTTCAGAAATATTGGTGTTTTTTTTTACAATATTTTGCACATATAGAGAATATTTCAGCACCAATAGCATTTTATTAAGTGTATAATATTATGTGTATTAATATTAAGTGTATAATAACAATCTACAGTTGGATTTTATTAGAAGTAATTTCAAAAAGATGTACTTCCAATGAATAAAATTTTTTCTTACAATATTTAGCACCAATATATCCACATAGCTAATATTAGTTACCAGTAGTAACATTATTTCGTATTATTCTTCCAAATACTTTTTAAAGTGGAAATTGCGAAAGTATTATATAAAAATAAATATTATAAATTCCAACTGAAACATTATAAAAATATGAAAAATTTCTAAATTATTTTGTTTAAAATAGTAAATATAAACCAAATTCTACAATCTGTTTCTTTTGATATTTCAATATCTAATTTTTATTTGAATTAATTTTGCCTCATGTTTTTCTTCTAAAATACATGTGTTTACACAATATTAGACTTTTGTTAAAAGTTAACCTTTAACAATGTTTTAATAAATATATATTTTTTTAATTATGCTTCATTCACTTAAAATTGAGATTTTAGATATATAAAAAATCTTTCAGTGCAGAAGAAAATTTTTTTCTTGGAATAATAATAATATATTTTTCATAATTAAAATGGAGCAAATCGCTTTCCGTTAGAAAAACGCATTTCAAATGGAAATAATATAATTTAATTAAAGTAAAGAGTTTCGATTGAGAATATGTTTTCTCTTATTAATATTCTTTTCAAACTATTTGGAATTTCTCATTTTTGCCGTTACTTAAAGTATTCTTAAGCAAAAACTACACTCATACAATAATTTCAAACAATATATAAAATTAAGGATTACATTATCCTAAAGGTAATTATATTTATTAATAATTGTAATAAACAATTTAAATATACAAAGTTATTTAAAAAAACTATAGCATTTAAATTATAAAGAAATTTAATTTACCTTAATTTTATAATTTTTCTATTGTTGTATTGCGACAGTTATTTGTGCGCTAATGTCCTACATGGGTAGATATTCACTGGATGCATTGTGAAATTTTCCTAATTATTAGCCACACTCAGCACAATGAAATTTAGAAATAAAAACAATGCGATGAATGTATATATCAGTTACTATTAACACTTGTGTATTAAATGTACTTAGTATCTTGTTTACAATTTCATTCGGATCATATACTATAGGAGCAATTACCTTTTAACGAATATTTATGTTTTAATTATTAATTAGGTTTCCCTCCTAAAAATTGCTATTCTAGAGCAAGAAATTGTTATTGTATACTGTGAATCATATGTGACTTCTCAGCAGCGCAGGCCTATTTAATAGATTACATACGAAAAACATATTTTAGAATTTGTTTTTAGTAATGGAATAAATTTAAAATAGCGTTAAAACTAAACTCCATTGGCTCAATTTTTGAATGTTTGCAAATTAAAAACATTGCACTATATTGAAAAAATATTTTTCCTTTAAAATTTTCATGTTTAAACTTATTGAAAAAAATATAAATCGATATTTTTTTCTAAAAATGGCTTGATGATGCATAGAAAATTTTATTATTCGTAGGTAAGCACAATTTGTTTTTTAAAAAGTTGAAAATTATTCAAATTATCATGCTATCTATAATTTTCAGAAATTAGCATTTCAAACTTTATGTTTCAATATATTTGGTACTATGGCGTCATTACATTTTTGCTGTCGTTCTTAATATTTTAGATATCATTTTATGTCTGCCCATATTTGAACACGTAAAAAGGATTTAATTTCCATGAAAAACAAAAAATTGATATTTTGAATGTTGAATGAAAACATATGTAACCCTTTCAATTAATTTCTTTCAAATATATTTCACATGAGCATCAATTATAACATAAATTATATTATTTCATTTTTTAAACTAGAACAGTGATTTCAGTAATAGTATTTGCGGAACAACGCATTTAGAAATAAGCTAAGTTTTATTTTTCAAAAGATTTTTGTATTAACAATGTAAGAAGAGATCCTAAGATTTGAATATTTATAAAAATAGTTATAATACTAACACACCTTATTTACCAATATCCGATTTTTTAAAGTTTTAAACTTGTCACCTTTTCCCTGCAACAGAGATTATTTTATCAATGTTTCATTTTATCTGTTCAGTCATACTTTAATACATAACAAAATGTGACTTTTATCTGAAGTGATTGAAAAATTGTTCTTGGCACATTTCATTTATGGAACCTATAAAAAACGAATGAGCGGGATTTGTGACATCTTATCATATCATATATATTATAAAGCAGAAGTTCTGAAACTTCCAAACGAGTGTTTTCAAAAACTATCCGTTGGATTTTTTTGCTGATTGTATCATTCGATAGGAAATATTTTTCTGAAGGTTTATGATTCAAATTTACAGGGATAACTCTGATTTTTCGTAGTAAATTTCGTATTTTTCGGTTATTTTTGACAAAAGGGTTGCCAGTAGCTGTTTTTGGCGAAAATTATTACTAAACAAATTAAAAATGATATATCTGTTAGAAATATTACAAACATCTTGCAAATAAAAGCAGAAAATAACTATTGATAATAATGATAATAATAATAATAATAATAATAATAATAATAATAATAATAAAGAAAAACCATTTAATGAGGCATGATATTATAAAAAAATATTTATCTTAAAAATAAAAGAAATATTTGTAACGCTTAAAAAATAACTTAACGTGAAATATTACATTTGATGCAACATTTGGCGACTTATCCTTGCGTTAGAATAAAAAAAATAACTTGAAAATTTGATTAAATGAATTTTGAACGATATTTATTTTCCTTTCTATTATTTTCTTTCTCTTTTTTATCAAATTTCGATAGTATATAACTTACTCCAGAAAAAGGCAGATCTAATTATAAAAGTAATTGTGAGTTATATATTTGTTTCTTTGAGATTTCTTTTTACTTTTGTCGGCAAAGAATTAAGCCAAAAGTGCACATGTCTAACATTAGGTCGCAATAATGTTGTTTTTTCCAAAAGAAGATAATTTTTGGAGTATGTTTTAATATTCAATTGTAAATTCAATAAACATAAGTTAATATTTTAAAAATTGTTATCAAATATTTAAATTTTAGCTTTAGTGTGAAATTCTGCCACACACATATATGTATTGTAAAATAATGTCATTCTTTTTGAAAAGTTTTTCACCGCAATTTTGAAAATTGTAATCAACAAACATACCTTTTTGCGCCATTTTGTCAAATTCTTTTCCAGGGAAAATTAGTTTTTAAATTTACAAACTGAACAATGAAATCTATGCAATTTAAATGAAATTTATGCAATTTCGCGTTATTATTATTGATAAATTCAACATTTTGAAATAAAAATTTCCTGCTGAAAAAAAATGGCACAGATGTCATATATGCACCACATTGGCGCGATTGCAACAAAACGTCGATTTTATGTTCATATAGTTGCTTGGCTATTGTATATTTATTAATAAACTATTTACTCTTATTTATTTTTTTAAATGATGTAAATTGTTTTATTTTATAATTATTAACAAAACATTATTTATTTATTTTTATTTCCTTTTTAAAATAATAGAAAACAATTAAAAAATATATATGTAACTGATATTTTAAAATGAAGTTTTCGCCAAATTGGCGTAAAAAAAGGGAAAAAATGCACAAATGTGGTGAACATAAGGCATTTGTGCCAAAATATTTTACAAGTTTGTTTTAATTAGCCATTTCTTCTTCAATTTTCTTCATGTTTTTCCTGTGTTAGATAATATTTAAAATGATATTGGACTAATCTTCAATAATTGAGCACCGCCAAATAGCATATTTACTATATTATTGAAAGTTTTATTGGCACAGATATTATATATCACCGAGGTAACTAATAGACTTTAAATTGGCATTATTTTGTCTGAGATATATTAACCCGACTATTAATATTTATTTATAAATAAAATGTTTATTTACTTTATAAATTGTATAAATTGTTTTGTTATATACTTATTAATTAAACTTTTTTTCATAAATTTTTATTACGATTTAAATAATAGAAAATAATTTAAATATACATATGTAACTGGTATTCGAAAACAATGTTTCCGCCAAATTAGCCTAAAAAATTAGCCAAACTCGGCGCATATGACATCTTTGCCTTTTTGTTTATGTATTAAAGAGATTTCTCGATCATCAACGAGATCATAGAAAATTTGTCAGATTATTTTATTTGAGATTATTAAATTTATGGTTTTTCATTATGAAATAAACGAAAAAAAGAAAATTTACTATTGATGCAACTACAGAATTAACGACTGCTTGGCGTTACTTTTTAAAAAAATCGAAAAGGCGATTTTTTAATTATTTGTTTATTTTTTTTGTTTACATTATTATAAACATTTTTCCATTTTTATATACGCATCTCCTTGGCGCATTTTTTTAAATTTGACATCAGTTTGGCAAACACTGCGTTTTCAAATACCAGTTACATGTTATATTATTTTTAGTTATTTTCTATTATTTTAAAAAGGAAACAATAATAAATAAGTGAAGTTTAATTAATAATTATAGCACAATAAAACAATAAAGAAAGAAAAAAGTAAAGAAACAAAGTTTATTAGTAAATAAACAACAACAACCAGATTACCACGCAATCCATAAAATCACAATTTTGTTGCAATCGCACCAACGTGATCCATACATGACACCTGACCAAAATATTATTGGCTATATTGTTATTTATATTTTTTTATATTATTTGGTACTACTTGATTATCCCTTCTACCAAAAAACTGCCGCCAAAATAAAAGATTAAATGTCAATAATGGATGATCGTAAATGCCACATTCATTTGAAATTAAACATGTTACATGCGTTTGTTACGTCATTAACTACTTTTTAATTCGACGTTTTATTTGTATTTCTATTAATATTTTTGTAATTTATTGATTCTTTGGTTATTTAAAATAAAAGTTATATTCGTTTGTATAATATGGTGAATCGTTTTGCAATATGTATAATTTGGAGAAATTGATTTATGGAATAATAAAGTAGTACCTATTATTTATTAAAATTCTATCTGGATATTTAAGTTGGCAGAACTGGCGTACTTTTCAAGTCTCCGTAGAGGCATTCGCCAAGTTGTCGTTAATTCTGTGTTTTAGCCTTATTATGTATTTTTCATCTGTAGTTATTTTACTATCCCTAAAAAAGCAATATTTGCAATGTGCAGGAAAAATATTCGGAATATCAATGATATAGAATTAAAAAAAAATGTTTGCAATTAATTTATCAATCATTCAGGTTAAAAAAATTCTTTAAAATTGGTAAAGAAAAAAATATACATTAAATACCGACAGTAGAAAATTTTGTTTATGATGTTTATGTTGCAGTTTTAACTAACATTAAGCCATATCAACAGAATTTTATCAAAAATTAAGTATTAAATACTACTTCATTACTCTGTCAAATAAAATAAAAAAACTATCGCCGAGATATAAGATTAAATGCCAATAATAGATGATTGTAAACTTCACTTTCATTTGACAATAAACACGAAATAAGTCTGATAGATTTGTAATAAATTGTTATAAGCAATACTAATGTTTGACGCCAAAAATCATAATGGAATTGATTACAAGCTGAAGGTTTATTTTTCTACAAAATTTAGCATCAAGATTATTCCCGATTTAACAGCTACATGTTTGCAATTGCAGGGCTGCCACAGGCGACTATGTTTTAACTCTAACTGCCACCACTTTCTTTAAACAGAAATCCTTAACATACACTTTGACAACACTTGCAAGAAAAATTTATTTTGAAATTTATATTAGAAAAATAGTGGTGCGAACGAAATATAAAAATAGTCGCCTGTGGCAGCCTTGCAACTGGTTTAAAAAATGAAGAGGCAGTGAAACTGATGTAATTTTAATTTTACCCAAATAATTCAGCTTTAAAACACATCTTTTATGTTTCATTGTTTTAATAAACATATAAGTTAAACACTCTTTTTTACATTTTTTTGCTATGTACTTTGCTGGAACAGACCAAGGTAGATAGAAAACTGTAGTAGAGTTGCCAGAAGAGGACGGTTATTAAAAAATGTAATGCAACATGTAATGAGATTAAATTTAGGCTACCAGATCTGCACATAGTGCAAGTTCAGATTCCTGAGTTTAAGAACTAACAAATGATAATGTGCTATTCGAAAATTAATAGAGTTTGATAATCACTGCAATGCTTTCTGACAAAATAATGTGATAAGTAGAAAACATTTTGATTCCTGCTGTCACAACGGTCTCATTTTCATATCAAACTCTACTATAAATGGTCAAATAAGAGAGATGGTACTTAATTACCCAAATTTTGTCCAAGGCATACAATAGTGCAATATCGCAATGACATTGGCACTGGCATCGTTTTCAGCATTGCGGAAGAACATTCTAGGTGATGGTCTACACTGCTTTAAAAAAGAAATTTTAAATCACCATTTTGTTTGAGTCAAGATTTGTTTGGAAAAATGGACCAGCGCAGCGGGCATAGCCTGCTAGTATATTATAAAGCAGAAGTTCTGAAACTTCCACACGAGTGTTTTCAAAAACTAACCGATGGATCTTTTTGTAGATTATATCATTCGATAGGAAATATTTTTGCGGAGGTTTATGATACAAATATACAGGGATAACTCTGATTTTTCGTACTAAATTTCGTATTTTTCTGTTATTTTTGACGGAAGGGTTGCAACAACTAATTTTTTGGCGATAATTATATTTAAAAAAAGAAATGAAATGCTTTCTCTAATGGAAAATAATATAAACATTTCGAAAAAAACCCTGTTAATTCATTGATTTAAAATAAATAATGATAAAAAGAAAAAAATCCGTTTAATGCAAAAGAATATTATGAAAGGAAAAAAATGTATCTTTAACGATAAAAAAAAAAGAATATTTATAATATTTAAAAAGTAACTCAATGTGAAAGAAAGTTTTGAAGTGACACAATATTTGGCTATTTATTTCTTTCGAGCCAGATTAAAAAAAAACAACATCTCAAAAATTTCATTAGGTAAAACATAAGTTTTTTTTTCTTTCTTTTTCTAAAAAGACTTTTAAATATAATTTTCCCGTTATGTGTTTTACAGAAGAAACTCGCAGAATTAATTTTTTTAAAAAAAGGCTCTAATTTTTATTTGTATGTTGTTTCTTCAATTGGGTGTTTCAATCTACTTTTGTCGCCAATCAATGCTATTCTAAACCATAAAAAGCACAAGACGGAGCGATGTTCACAAGAACTATTTTCTCTCTCTCTCTCTCTTTTAATGAGTGGGAGCATTTTTAGGAAAAAATTTTACATTTAACTTAAATACATATATAGCAGTTAATACCACAAAAATGAATAATATTTAAATTTTAGGGTAAATGTCTCTCCACATACATAGATACTGTAAAATAATTTAACTGCAACTTTTAAAAAAAATTTTGGCACAGATATCTCATACGCACTACATTGGTGCGATTTGTCTCTTACGCCAATACCATATATACATCTGGGTAATTAACTGACGCCAAAGTGTCATTATTTTGCTTGATATGGCAACCCGGATGTTATTGTCTATTTACAATTTTTTTCTTTTTTTCCAATTATATAAACTATTTTAATCTAGGCACATTTGTCATATATGCGCCACATTTGATTTGTCAAGAGCAGATGTACGTTGCGAAATATAATATAATATTAATAGAGGATATATTAAGGTTTCCACAGATACCCATATCCTCAAGTTGAGAGGTTTAGAGTTCAAAAACTATCAAATGAAAATGAATCACTTGACAATTGTTTAAATTCAATGGTCAATTTCTGCGATCATAATGCTCGCTATTTTAGAAGTATTGTGAATAAACAATATTTAAATTGCTCTTTTTATAATTGCCTCATTTATCTATCAAACTCTAGAATAAATGGTCAACTGAAATATTTTTTTCTTAAAAGCCCGAATTTTATCGAATGCATAAGCTGATACAACAGCATAATATTTTATTATTATTTTAATATATTTTGGCGTCAACGGGCATTGATTCCATTGTTGTTGTTTTTATTTTTGACTCAGTTTTGTTTTTTTCTAGCTCGCTGAGTTTTGCACTGATGAAGAATCTCGACAGTAGATTCGAAACAGCTATTTGCTAACTTTTAATGCATTTTCGGTGCATTTATAATCATTGATTTTCTATCTTTAAATACAATGGCGTTTTGTATGATTTTCAGAAATGTGAAAGAGCATTCGAGGTGAAGTTGCTTTAAAAAACACAATCATATTCAATATTTTGTTTGATTCATGTTTTGTTTTGAAAAATAGACCAGCGCAGCGGGCTTAGCCAGCTAGTTGTTAATAAAAACAAAACTGAAACCGTTAGTAAAAACAAACTCTGAAGAGAAATTAATCTGTTTAAAGAAAACGTATCTGTTTTGAAAAACAAAACTTTCTTTTCAAGAACAGATTAAAAAGAAGAACTTTTTTTGTAAATGAAATGTTTGTGCACACCTTATAAGAAAAGTAAATATGATAGTTTACCCTCGAACAAATAAGTAGATTATTTATCGAAGGATAAGATTAAACTTATCTTATTCTTCACTATTAAGTAAACTTTCTTTTACTTTGTGTCATAGTAAACATGAAAAAACATTTTCAAACCGACAAACATAAACTTTTTTAAGAAGGTAAACGAATTATAAAAGTTTTAAAACGCAACAAAGATAAATCCTACCCAGTTAGAAAGTACTAAACGTAAATATATGCATAATAATTGCTTATTGCATAATATGAAGCACATAGCATTTACAGTGACACACTAAAGATAAAAAATAGTATATTCTTTACGAAGTACTGTACATACATCCGATGATGCCTGATAGACGGATGAAATGCATTTTAAATACGATATGCGAGTTTGAGTTTCACTAAATCTATGCTCATTATATGGTGTATATAAATGCTTTAGTTGATATACAGGGGTACATAAAAGAGCGCGCTTTACTAGAGAGCTTTACTCAGAACTTACTGAATATGAGCGTAATTTACTTAAAAATGGTTATTAAATAAGTTACACATTTTAACGTTCAACTGCATTTATTTTACTAAGAAATGTTTATAATGAACTAAGAAATGATATACAGGGCCACTCAAAGAGTTGGCTACATGGACGCCTATCAATTATAAGTTATCAGAATGTGATTTCAGTTGTTTTAATAGTGTTTTAGTTTAAAATAAATTTTGGCTTAGTACTGGTATAAGGTATAAGGTAAACTACGGGGCTGAATAAAAGTATTCAAGTATGTTTCCATCAATTAGTATAAATTGCTGAAAACGAAATTACAAGATACTAGGCATTTTTCTTGCTAAAAAAAATTTTTCCCATTATATAGCATGTATATCAACTGACATATCAAATATAGGGCTGTTCAAAAGTTTCCGAATACATATTTGGCCATATACCCCTACTTCCCCCAATAATGAGGTTTCGCTAAAGATTTCATGTAGTGTTGGAAAGTGCTGCATAATCAATGCTTAACGCATGATTTTTTTTACTTGTTTATTCTGTTATCGGTGTTTTCAGTTTAATTAAATTAATTTTATTTAGACAAAAATAATATATTTCATGATCTCAAACTCGAGATTATTTGTAATACAAACACGATTATTTTTACTCGTTTATCATGTAATATTCGTTAACAATGTTACACTCGTTATTTGTTTTTTTATTCGTTTTGATTTACACGTTTTAGAGGTGAGAAATTCCAAAAAGCTTCCAAATGTTTTATCCCAAATTCCAAATGTTTTTACAAAATGTCTGTCTGTGAGTGTGTGACTCTGAATGTTACTCTGTGTGATTCAGAGTATGACTCTGAATGTCTCTAGGTATGTGAAGAAATAATGTATGGAATTCAATAAAAAATATATTAATAATAGCTGTGTTATCCGGAGTTGCCCGTGTCACTAATAATATTCTAAATTAAACGTGAAATTCATACTACAAAATGTCATAAAAAGACCGAATCTCGAACCAAATCCCATCTGCCTATGGTACCATTTAGCAAAACATGCTGCGCATACACAGTGTAAAAAATGGGGGGGAAGGGGGATTGGAATCTTTTAGTTTCATATTCTATCACCAGTGGCAAGCTCTTCTTTTAACAAAACTGTTTCTGGACTAAAGAAATATATTTGATAAAATTATTATCCGAAAATAGGGGTAAGTACACTTTTAAAATTTTATATTAAATAAGTATTATTTATTCAAGCGCTCTGAAAAATCCGCATCTATAATGGTATGTGTAGCGGAGATTATCGCTACATATCTTTTCCTCTTCATAAAGGCAATAATTATTTCCCTTTAATAAATTCTTTGGTTTATTTTAATTTCCCTTTTCACTAATAAACCCAGTAGTTTAAATTAATTCTACATTTAATAGTTAAGTTCTAACTTTCATACTCCCACTAATAGAAGTAAAACTTTTCATCTTTTGGTGCTCTCTGTATAAAATTAATAATACATCTTCCTTTCTCACAAATTTTCTGTTGTGTCTGGAAAAACATCTGCCCATAGAAACCGCACTTATTAACAAAAGAAAGAAAGCTCTGGGCTTAGTTCATCATAATCTCTTATCCGTTACATTTTTATTATCATCTGTCTTACACACCCTGTTTTCATTCTCACGATTAATGCTTAAACCTAGAAATACTTTTATCTCTGTTTATCCTGACTCTGCCTTCTTTCTGTTCAATTGCGCATCTGGATAATATAATTGTGGTCAGCAAAACTTCAATTTAAGTAACGGCCTGCTTTGCCCTTGTCTACTTCCCAAGCTTAAAATATTCCTTTAACCCTATAAAATATTCGCAGATGTGAAAATGATCCTGGGGTTCCCAGACCGCAAATGTACTCAATGATACTGAATGTGTGGTTTATCAAATATCGCCAAAATTCTTTGTATGAAAAACTTCTTATGCCTTTTGGCGATAAGGGCTGTGACGTTTGGGTATCACTCCACTGATTGCCATCGTATTGACGAGATGTAGCTCTTGTGAGCTCTGAGAAGTTCTCCCCTTATGGGGAGCCTGCTGTCTGTTAAGTATTGTGAAATAAATGCGTCCTAAAATGTAACTCGCTTCTCGGAGTTTTTTTTGTGTGTGCTTCTCTTGGTAAATCACCTGGGCCTATGAACTAACACCTTTACATAATATATCTGGTGCATCTCGCCTTTTTTTCTCCGGTCAAAAAAAAAAAACGCACACACACAGAGAGACTTTAAAAAAAAATCATAATTAAAATCTTCGATAAAAAAATCTTGTATCAAGCACCCTCGGACATCAATGAAACAGCACTACTCCAAAAAAAACCTTTAAAAGTCGACGAAATGTATGCATCAAACATCGACGGACTGTTTTCTACAAAGCGCTCTCCTTTTTCTGAAGTTCCAAGGCTGTCTGTACTTCATATTGTGACGTTTTCCCCTACATCCGAACCGAAACTTGCGACAGTCTATATTACAGTGCGCGAAAAAAGTATAAGGACAACATTTAATTGCATGAAAATATGCTTTATTTTCATTTCACCTAAATGAAATTTTTATACATCTTACTTCTGCTACATAATTTTGTGATAACATTTATACCCGATAAAAAACATAATACAGCTTCAAAATACTGATTTTACAAAATTTAACATTAAAGGAAATACGGAAAAAATTATAAGGACATGTTCCAAAATACTTTGAAAATATTTCAATAATCAAGAAAATTACCTTTTTTTTCAATCACTTGAATAAGCCGAGAGGTCAGAGATCCTGACAGATCTTTTAAAATGTCCACAGATATTTTTTCCCAAGCGTCTTTGATAGCGACGACAAGATCTTGTTTACATTGATACTGTGTGCCATTTTTATAAACTTCTCGGGCTAGAAGTCCCCATAAGTTTTCGATTGGATTAAGATCGGGACTTCTCGCCGGCCAATCAAGTAACTTTACAGAATTAGCTTCAAACCAAAGTTTTGTGCTCTTAGAAACGTGTATCGAAGCATTATCTTGCTGAAAAATATAGTCCCCTGAAGTAATTAGTGGCGCTTCAGGTAACAAATTTTCTCCTAACATATCAACATACCTGTCCGAATTCATTTTATGATTGATAAATACAATTGGAGTGGTTCCATTTGCCGCAAAACCGCCCCATACCATAACTGAGCCACCACCAAATTGACGCCTGGAAAACACTTCCTTGGTCTTTCGCAAATCATACCAAAAATAACGAAAACCATCAGGTCCATCAAGATTGAACTTTTTTTCGTCCGAAAAAACTACATCAGCCCACTTTTGACCAAGAGAAATGTATTTTTTGGCAAAGTCAACTCTTCTTTTCTTATGATGATTTGTAAGAGGGGGACGTGACACTAATTTCCCATAAGAAACTTGAGGATGTTTACTCAAAACATTTTGAACAGTCCTCGTTGAGCATGGTAAACTCAAATATTGTCTAACTTCATTTGCGGTTTCTTTTTTCTCGCAAGCTCTTCTTACAATCATTCTTTTTTGTCGACGAGAGAGAATGTGGGGTCTCCCAGTTCGCTTTTTCATACCATACATCCCAGGATTTTTTAGAAAATTATAAACTACCGTTTTAGATCTCTTGATTCTTTTTGAAATTTCCCATCCACTTAATCCACATTCTCGAAAAGCAACAATTTTTCCTTTTTCAGAGTCAGAAAGTTGAGTTCCTTTGGGCATCGTTACAAATTTACACTGAAAGTCGCCGAGTAGGAAATTTTTTTCGCAAAGGAATCTTTTAACTCGGAAATGTCATTTGTTGCTTTCAAATATGCAAATTTTTAAATAATTACTGGAGAAAAAGCAATGTCCTTATACTTTTTTCCGTTTTCATTTTAGTTCAAAAATCAAAATTTAAATTTTAAAAGATTTAAAATGGAAAATTTTAATTACTTTACGCATGAAATATTTTAGTTTTACATCTATTTTTGCTGCAAAAATTTGCATACGATTCTGATAACAAGGCTTCTAGATTTGGCGATTTTTCGCGTGTCCTTATAATTTTTTCGCGCACTGTATTCATTCATGACTTCTCCCGCACTCAAGAAATGTTTTATCTTCTTTCTTTTTCTCCCTGTGGTTCTGCAATATCTATGAAGGTCACAATTTATCAGCTGGTTGTTTCGCCGGAATATGGGTCAAGTGTTTTCGGCTCAGGACTGCAGCATTCTGTGTTTCATTTTACCCTGCGTTGTGATATGGCTAAGTTTTTTTTTTTTTGCAGTGTTGTGATGGTGAATCACAAAAGAGTAATTAGTGGTGGTGTCTTTCGTCATCTACGTTCCAGTGAGGTGTGCAACATATTAGTGAGAGCCCACATGCAACACCATATGCAACATTCGCCTATATGCAACATAGTGTAGCTCGGAATCATCGTTCTGTGTGTCAACATTCGAGAATGCTAAAATAAAAAAAAAGGTTTGTGATTAAAAAAAAAAAAAGATTAAGAAGAAATTTTATGCGTAACGGGTCGTCGTACCCATACATAATTAGTGAAATGAGAATAAAATTGTGTGTAAGTTTATGTAGGTCATCAATAAATCACACAAAAGCAGTGAAGTTACGATTTGAGTGCAATAAGGGGTCGTCGCACCCAGTTTTGCACGTACAGTTTCTTTTAAACATCACAGCAAGAAAAAGTGTCGTGTTAAATACTGAAAGTAGAAAAAATTTAGTATTCTGAGACAGAATGTTAAACACAAAAAAAAGGAGAAATACAGATAAAATTTTTATCCACACATAAAAAATTATGAATAGAAATTTTAATTTAGACGTTTCTCATATTGACAGTAATTATCCTTAGCTTTATATACTGAAATTTTGATATATTCCCTTTTCATGCTTTAGTATTTCATAAAAAAATGCCCAAGTTATTATCATTCCTTCTTTTTATTTTATTCATGTATGTCAGTGTGAACAGAGAAGATCTTATTAAATTAACAATGTTCATTTTTAAATTCTTGTATTTCATTTGCACATTTAAATGCATTCTTCTCTTTTCATGCTCATTTTTCAAAAGTTATTATTATTTTCAGTGCATGTTGTTTTTGTATTTATGGGTTGCATACTTAAATATCACAGATTTTTATTATTTTATGTGTTCGCGCATTAATTTTTGCTGACATTACTTGTCCTTAATTAATTGCAGTT
Source organism: Maratus speculifer (assembly GCA_964019185.1). Classification (NCBI taxonomy): domain Eukaryota; kingdom Metazoa; phylum Arthropoda; class Arachnida; order Araneae; family Salticidae; genus Maratus; species Maratus speculifer. Next base: position 12,232,911 of record OZ025289.1, read on the forward strand.
TGTGTTTCGCATTCTCGTTTTTACAAATTTTTTTTGCCATTAACTATGCCAGTACCTTGTTAAACAAGCTTTTTTTTTCTTAATCTTTTTTCACTTTCGGTTGTCATGTAAAAAAAAAAAAAAAAAAAAAAAAAAAAGGAATTTTGTCATTGTATTTTTGAATGGTTAATTAGTTTATTTTGAAGGCAGTACAGTTTTTTTTTTTTTTTTTTTTTTTTTTTGAAAAGAAAAAGAAATTTTGTGTTTGCATTTTTTTTTTTTTTTTTTTAAAAAGGGGTATTATTTAGTGTCTGCATTTTCATTGTTTTAGTTAGCTAGGCTCACATTTTGTTTACCCCCCCCCCTCATTAAATGTGTCTTGATTCACTCGTAACTTACCAGGGTTTACTTTCTGACTAATGCAAAATTTAATTTTTGGTTTTGCCTTGCATTTTCATGTTATTTCCACCAAATTATTAATTTTAATACTGGTTAACAGTCACATTTTTTTTGTGCACCTAGTTTAGTTATACATCTTTCTTTTGATTTAAATTTGTGTTTTTTTCCTTTTGGTAAACATCTATGGCTGATATTGAGCTAAACCAAGCTTCAGCTACTTCCCAAACAATGTTAGAGAGAGATAATAAATTTGGGTCTACTTTTGGACAATCACAAGTTTCAATATCCCCTTTACTTGAATTTTATGAGGAAAATTTAACAAAGTTTTCAGACACAATTGTTGCTAAAGCCACAGCATTTCAAAATCAAATACAAAGTCAAAATAACACTGATACACCTGCCTCTAATTTTAAGGAACTCAAATTCACAATAGAATGGGATCTTAATATTTTGAAAGAGACCTTTCAGGGACTCAAAGATGAATACACTAAAGTAAAACATGATAAGGAAAAATTATTTTTGGTAAATAATAAACTTTTGGAACGGGTACGTGACTTGTCTCAGGAACTACAAAGTAAAACTAAACCTCACATATCAAATACTCAAAAAGATATCACTCCTTCGGTTAATACTGCTTGTTTAAAATCTGTTCAGAATATGTCCACACAGACAGATAACAAACTCATTATCAAATCTCCACACACTACAATACATGAATGTTGCAATACAAATCCCTCTTTTTCTAGTAATCAACAGGTTAATGATTTATGTGACAGTAACAATTTTCATCCCAGTATTTTCAGTACCCCTAAGAAAGATAGTACCAATTTTATCCCTGTTGTAATCATGCGTTTGCCTGAAAATTTTAGCATACCTGACATTATTTTGGCCATTTCAAATCTAACTGATACTTCTTCGCCTCCCATTCAATTTCAAAGCAAAATAAAAATAAAGCATTGTAATTTATTTAACTGGATTTTTCTAATGCCATCCCACTTTGCTGAAATTTTGCTTGTACATAAACATATTATTATTCAGGCCACAAAGTTTACTCTTAAAAGGTACATAGATATAAAAAGATGTTTTACATGTCAGAGTCTTTTTCATTTAAGTAAATTCTGCCCTAATGACATAATATGCCCTGTCTGTGCTATGTCACATAAAGATCCTAATTGTGTAAACACACCAAAATGCATTAATTGCATGAGGTGCAATGAATCAAGTAATACCCATTTTGACATTCAACATACAGCTTTTTCTCATAACTGCCCAGCTGTCAAGAGATATATAAACATACAAAGACAATCGCTTCATACAACTGAGTCTATTTCAAATGAGAAATGATTTTTTTTTCTTTAATTTAATTTTCCTGGTCACACATTACATATTAAAGGATGAATTCACTACGTTTTTATGCATTCTTTATACATTTTGACAGATTTGCTTTTATTTTTATAAAACATTTAGTATTTTGTTCCCTCACATTTCCTGTTACACTTTAAATTTTAACAATGTTTCTTCACATTAATCTTGTGTACAAATGCATTTTTATTCTTTTTCTTATTCGGCTATCAGGCGCCAGATGGTTGAGTAGTAGAAAGAACGCATGTAAGAGTGAAAATTTTGATGCGGGTCGTCAATTTTGTTTTTTTCACTTGGTTTTGGTTGTTTCGCGTTGGTGTACACAATCAGCTTATACATATTTACACATTCAAGCACATATATGCACACTTTTCTTTCCCCTTTTAATTTTTTTGTGGATGCAGTAACAGGAATGCAGTTAACAGTAACAATATTTCAACTCTATTGTTATACAGGCTACATTTTCCACATTTAATACATTTTTCATGGTAGATATATTTTTTTTGCGTTCTCAATTAAATTTTAACTTTAAAAGGATTTTTGACAGTACAATTACATTTTTTACTTTCCTCAACTTTGAGTTATATATTTTTTTTCTTTTACACACATTTTTCTTTCATGTGTTTTTACACAAGGTCATGTGCATTTCTCTCTCGGTCAAGGTATATTAGATACCAGGTCATGCGATTTCTTTTACACACATTTTTCCTTCATGTGTTTTTACACAAGGTCATGTGCATTTCTCTCTCGGTCAAGGTATATTAGATACCAGGTCATGTGATTTCTTTTACACTCATTTTTTCCTTCATGTGTTTTTACACAAGGTCATGTGCATTTCTCTCTCGGTCAAGGTATATTAGATACCAGGTCATGTGATTTCTTTTACACTCAATTTTTCCTTCATGTGTTTTTTACACAAGGTCATGTGCATTTCTCTAGGTCAAGGTATATTAGATACCAGGTCATGTGATTTCTTTTACACTTTTTTTCTTTCATGTGTTTTTACACAAGGTCATGTGTTTTTCTCTAGGTCAAGGTATATTAGATACCCGGTCATGTGATTTCTTTTACACACTATTTTTTTTTCATGTGTTTTTGCACAAGATCATGCGATTTCTTACACTATCACATTGTGTTTTTTTTCTATATACACTCAGTCATGTGCAATACACAAGGTCATGCGAATACACTTTAGGTCATGTGCAACATATCAGGTCATGTGGTTCTTACATTTTTTCTCCTATTTCTCGGGTTGAGGATTGTACACCAATTTCACTTGTTTTCTCAAAACTCGTTCATGATGACACACAACACAGTCTTGTCATGTGTTTACATTTTTTTTTTACACTTTTGTCATGTGATATAAATCCTTCCCTCATTGAATATAAAATTACTTTGTAATTAGGTAGTTGAAAACCTCATTCACACAAATATCTTGAATATTTTTTTTCTTTTAACACACTTACCGTTAAATTCTCTTCGGTTCATTTTTTTATTTTGTTTTTGTTAAATGGCTCATTCTAAAAAAAAAAACAGTTCACATTTTTTTACAGTTTGTCATGCTCACAATTAACCATTTCATCTTAATTGTTCAAGGTTAGATTTATCCCCTTTACATATTACAGTGCTTCAAACGACACTTAGTTTTTTTTGTTTGTCACATCTACATTATAGGGTTATTTATTTTTTCACACTACATGTAAATTCCCTTGTTACACTTACCTCTTTTTATGTAGTGGCAGTACATGAAAAGAAGGTCACTTACTTCACTAATAATTAATTTTCATTACATGCATTTTATTACAACATTGTAGTTCCACAATAATTACAAATTATTTTGGACAGTGAAATAGTACCATGCAAAAAAAAAAAAAAAAAAAAAAAACCTTGTATCATTCTTATTTTTTGAAATATTCCAGTTGTAGTAGCACCTAAACTTGACTATTTTGTTTTACTTTTACCCGGACAGACTGTTTCAATTTATGAGATGGATTACATTTCATCTTATACTTTGATTTTATTTTTCTAATTTATCCCCCAAAAGTCGTGAACCGTTCAAAATTGTGCCCTAAGGTTTCACGCCACACCTGTCTTGCGACACATTTCATTTTTACCTTGAATTGGTCTGCCAATTCCTTTATGTTAATTTTTAAGTGACTTCCAAGCGCGCTCCTTTCGTAGATCAGTGCGATTTTACTGAGGAGCGGGGCGGACTTATATTGTACGCAATGTGGGTTCGTCCACTACTCCCTCCCCCCCTAGGGCCGACGTCTTAAACCGAAGCCATAATACTTGTACTGTTTGTACAAGAATAAGGGCTACAACCTTTTTATGGGCATGCCACTGGCATCTCTTTTTTTAGTAGTCCTGTGCCTTATGCACAAATTTTCATTTTCAATTTTTAACGACATACATTATTTTTAGAACATATTATTGTAGTTAGTTTTCTTTTATTTTTATTTTAAGTATATACTTTTTCTGTTTTGTGTTTTTAAATATATATTTTTGCTTGCAATTATGCCATTTTGATCTCAAAAAAGATCAATTTAAAGAGAAGTTCTCAAATATTAAGCTAACAGGTGATCACAAATAAATAAATAATAGACTTCTCAATTTTTGCTCATGACAAAATATAAAATAAATAAAAAAATAAACAGCTGGTACCAGCGCCACAATAAATAGATTAAATAAAGGATCCGATATTATGTAAATATTGTGTGGCAATTTGTTTGAACTATTAAGGAGCTCCCTGTCATGATAATTATAAAGATAGATATGGCCATTGTTTTTATTTACATATGCTGCAAGCAAATAGATATTTAATCATTTTTGTAGTACTCATATATATACTTGTATGTTTTTGATATGTGTTTTTATATATATTTTGGTAGACGACACATTCAGTATCCTCAAAATTATGACAACAAAAGTAAAATAAAAAAAAAAAAAAAAAAAAAAACTTTAATACAAGTATAAAGTTTTTTTTTTTTTTTTGTGGTGGCTGGGGTGAGTTATGTAGCGGAGATTATCGCTACATATCTTTTCCTCTTCATAAAGGCAATAATTATTTCCCTTTAATAAATTCTTTGGTTTATTTTAATTTCCCTTTTCACTAATAAACCCAGTAGTTTAAATTAATTCTACATTTAATAGTTAAGTTCTAACTTTCATACTCCCACTAATAGAAGTAAAACTTTTCATCTTTTGGTGCTCTCTGTATAAAATTAATAATACATCTTCCTTTCTCACAAATTTTCTGTTGTGTCTGGAAAAACATCTGCCCATAGAAACCGCACTTATTAACAAAAGAAAGAAAGCTCTGGGCTTAGTTCATCATAATCTCTTATCCGTTACATTTTTATTATCATCTGTCTTACACACCCTGTTTTCATTCTCACGATTAATGCTTAAACCTAGAAATACTTTTATCTCTGTTTATCCTGACTCTGCCTTCTTTCTGTTCAATTGCGCATCTGGATAATATAATTGTGGTCAGCAAAACTTCAATTTAAGTAACGGCCTGCTTTGCCCTTGTCTACTTCCCAAGCTTAAAATATTCCTTTAACCCTATAAAATATTCGCAGATGTGAAAATGATCCTGGGGTTCCCAGACCGCAAATGTACTCAATGATACTGAATGTGTGGTTTATCAAATATCGCCAAAATTCTTTGTATGAAAAACTTCTTATGCCTTTTGGCGATAAGGGCTGTGACGTTTGGGTATCACTCCACTGATTGCCATCGTATTGACGAGATGTAGCTCTTGTGAGCTCTGAGAAGTTCTCCCCTTATGGGGAGCCTGCTGTCTGTTAAGTATTGTGAAATAAATGCGTCCTAAAATGTAACTCGCTTCTCGGAGTTTTTTTTGTGTGTGCTTCTCTTGGTAAATCACCTGGGCCTATGAACTAACACCTTTACAGTATGGTTTCAAATATTTGATCATTCCCTCCCTAAAATAATTATTGCTCCCCCTTACCCTCTAACCTATTCTTTAAAATCTATATTATATGTTATAAACTATATGTAAGTTTTATATTAAATAAGTAATATTTATCACAGTGCTTAGTGAAAAGAACGCATTTAAAATGGTAGAAAACGGTGCAATTTTAAATATTTGACTCCCCCCCCCTAAAAATTCTCTTGCCCCATATTTGATGCTCACTACTCTTTTAAATATTTACTATGTGTTATAATTTATCTGAAACCTCCAAAACGATCGTTTTGTGAGTTTTTTAAATTTTCATTAATTTGCGTTTCATCGTTTATTTTCTTTTTTTAAAAATCAACTTTTTTATGTAAAAAAAAAAAAAAAAAAAAAAAAAAAAAGATTTTATTAAACAGCAGCTAAAGATATTGCTCGATGCATAACTTTAAGATCTCTAAATGGTGTATTTTTAAATTTTTCGCAGCGTTTTTTGCGTACCAAAGAATCTGAATTAAAAATCATTTATTGTTTTGAAAAACTTGTTTTTAAATGAAGCAAGTCATCCAAGTAATGAATTAATAATTAATATCTAAGGTTATAATGTGAACAACTGTGAAGAAATTTATATATTTGAAATCAGCAAAAAATTTGTCACCTGGATGTATAAAAATCAAATTTATAAATTTAATATTTGAAAAAAATTACAGGTCGTCTATAAATGCCAATAACTACAGCGCCCAGCTGTCTGCGCTGAACACCAGCTTTCATTATGAAAGATTTCTCAAAAATCTGTTTCTTTGAACGAAAATAAAATGAGATTTTATAAATGGATTTTTAATGATTTTTTCAACTATTTATAGAAGTAGGAAAGTAATTTTTAAAATTTCTGAAAGGTGAATTTTTTCTGCATTTATCTGTCTAATTTTTGAGTTTTTAGGCTCAGTAGAATACAGTCCTTTCTAAAAAAGCCGAGTATATTTATCGCCATGGTAACCTTCTATTTACATTATCCCTTTTCCCTCTCTTCCAGTTTTCCAAGAAATTATCTGCGGTTTGATATAAATCTATGCTTCTAATGAATTATGAGTACTTTTCTATTTTTCTAATTTAGGAATTTTAATTAATTTCTCTAATAATTATTAGAATTTTAAAATTCTGAGGGTCAGGTATATTAGGACAGGCCTTAAACAATCTTCAAAAAAAAAAAAAAAAAAAAAAAAAAAAAAAAAAAAAAAAAAAAAAAAAACTGAGTCTCGTACATGCCATAGTTTCCACTAAGTATCGCAGACATATACACAAACAGACAGAACGATTTGTTATTTTATTAGTATAGATAGTTCCTGATATAAATTTACGTTGATTAGTTTTTTGTGTAAATCGCTCAATTGGTGGCGTTGCAATGCTACATTTTGCACGATTTGTGCAATAGCTCAATCTCAAGAACTCATGCACAGATTTCCATCAAACCTCCGATTCAGTTAGTTCTTGACATAAATTGATGCTATTTACATTTTAGTGTAAATTTCTCAATTCGCGGCTTTGCTATGCTATATTTTGTACGATTTATGCAATAGCTCAATTTCAAGAATTAATGCACGGATTTCCATCAAACATCCAATTCAGTTAGTTCTTGACATAAATTGATGCTGCTTACATTTTGGTGTAAATCGCTCATTTGTGGCGTGGGTATGCTGCATTTTGCACGATTTATGCAATAGCTCAATCTCAAGAACTTATACACGGATTTCCATCAAACTTCCGATTTAGTTAGTTTTTGAGTTTGACCTCAATTGATGCTGTTTACATTTTGGTGTAAATCGCTCAACAGGTGACTCTGCTATCCAGCATTTTACGCAATTTTCTACAATAGGTCTATCTCAAAAATTAATCCATTCTTTTTCTTCAAACATGAGATTAAATAAATTCGTGATATAAACTAATTCTGTTCACGTGTTGGTCTCAAGCGCCCAACAAATAGCTATACTATTCTGGAATTTTCCGATTCTTCGAATAGCTCTATCTCAAGAACTAATGCACGGATTTTTTCATCAAACCTCAGATTCAGGTATACCGTGAAAAATAGTATTGCTATTTATGTTTTGGTATAAATCGTCTAACAGATGGCACTTTTATGTTACATTTTCCCCAATATCCGTAATAGCTGTATTTCAAAATCTAATGCACAAAATTTCATGCTTTTAGAATATTCATGATGAGCGTAGATTGTCGTTTAATTTTTGGCACTGTGGGAGTGGATTTGGAAATATTAACATGCATGAGATTGAAGCAAGTCTTGAAAGGATTGCCCCTTCCGACTAGTTTTTTATGTAAACATAAAATTTCTTTGAACCTTTTAAAGTATATAAAAAATATAATAGCAACGTAGTACGTATGTAAAAATAAAGGAACTCTATTACACCAAAAGTTTTGAGATTGTCGTAAATTTCAGCGTTTCTTGTTCATCTTTTACGACTAATATTTTTATGGTAGAGGAAGTTCTGAATGAATTTATATATTTTGTTTGTTAATATTTCCCATTTGTTTTGCATAAATAATTTAGACTATAATACTATATTTTATTCCAAAGCTAATTTAAATTATTCCACAACTGTACATCAAAAGTGTCAAATGAGGAGCGTTCGTACTATAACTAGTTTGATGAATTTTAGATCTTCATGTAATAACTGTTGTACTCTTATGCAAAAATGAATTAATGCAAATTTTATTACAATCATGTGTATTAAATTCAAGAATTCGGAATTAATAAGACTATCTTAAATAGGACGTTAACAGCATGGAAAGCTCAAAATATTACCTATCATAAAAAACCAACCCACTTGAAAAACTGGATAAATACATAATTCTAAGTAACCACATAGAGATAATTAAATCATATTCTGTAGGTAATTGCAAGAATATTGGGGGAAGCAAATTGTAGTTTACAATTTTTCTGTTTATGTCATACTTACGAAAAAAGCAATGAATGAGTAACATAATATTATAAAATATAGATAAACTATATTTTAGACGCCAAGATCACCTTGATTATTTCATTAAAAATATACGAATTGAAGCTGATGATTTAGTGTACTAAAAATGTGCCATAATACAGTAAAAGGTTTTAGAATGTAAAAAATGTCAGATGATGTTAAAATATATCAAATATATGTTACAATGCTTGCTTATTCTGCGAACATAGATAAAAATAACACCTCTGAAATTCCCCCTGTTTGTAACATTAGCATGCGCTTAGGTTTTAAAGTCATTTGACGATTTTTATATTACCGTTTTGTGTATTTAAGTTCGTTTTTTGGAAAAATAAATAAGATCTTTCAGTTTGTATATTTTTCATTTAGTACCATAATTAAAACAATAACGACCTCTAACGTCTGTATATTAAGCGAAAATCTAAAAGCAAATGTAAGGAAAAGTTAACGTTTGTAGAGTTAAAAATATTTCTTAACAAAGCTTTTATGAATTACCTCATTATTCCACAAAAAAATTTTTTAACTCAAATATCAATAGAACAATAACAAAATATGAATAATTTGATTTTTAAATCATTATTAAAACATAATTTTATCAAAAACATTCTTGTGGCCGACTTAGATTATGATATCTTTTATACAGAGTGTCAGTAAAAGAATGTACCAGGTTTAATGACATCTTATAATAGTTTATTTTAGACCAATTTAGATTTAAATCATAAAAAAATTTGAAGGTAAACTAACTTAGTTTTTCTTACAAATTACAATTAAGCATTAATATTTAATTGGTGGCCCTTTATTTATATGGCACTCATTCAACCTAAAGTTGAAATCTTCCCACGATTTGGTTAACAAATCCGCATTGATGCTACCAATAACCACTCCAGTTCTGTATTTCAACTCAGGCAACTCATTAGGCAGCGGCGAAACATAAAAGGAATTTTTTATAAAGCACCAAAGGAAAAAATCGCATGGCCGTAACAACTTTTAAATCTTCTCCCAGATATAAGGATTTAGGCTCAAGTATTTAATTATAATTAATTTTTCAACTAATTATCAACAGTGAAAATACGTTTGAAATTATTGAATATTTAATAAATGATTATCACATTGCTAGTTAAGTGTAGAATCAACTAAGTGAAAAATGTCCAATCCTGGGATCAAACCCGGAACCCTTGGAATAGTGCTCTACCATTTGCGCTACGAGGACGATGCTCAGCTTGACATTCTCACACATTTTGTTAGTATGGCTGTAAACTGCAGCACGAGATGGAAACGTCCACATCAGCACACAAACCTAGCACAGCACGAGGCGAACAAAAATACACAGCATCGGTGAACACATATTTGGAAATGGACATTTTTCACTCAGTTGGTTCTACGCTTAACTAGCAATGTGATAATCACTTATTAATTATTCAATAATTTCAAGCTTATTTACACTTCTGATAATTAGTTGAAAAAATAATTTATAATTAAGTATGTGTTAAGATGCCACGGCCTTTTGCTGTTGCGTTGCACAACAGATTGGTCAAACATTCGAGTTTTTCACTAATATTCCGTAATATATACTCATTTGGCAAATACATTTTCTTTTTATTGCAAAATGTAATTATTTTATAATAGTACAATAACAGAAATGTCACTATACTTTTTCTATTCAGTGTCTTATTTAAGTAATTATATTTTAAAATTAAATATTACAGATAAAATTCAAATTCAATAATGAAGAAGAAAGAGAATAGAATAGTTACTTACTTTATCGGTTTATATCCAAAAAATAAATAGCATTTGTTCAGAATGCATTTGTCGTAAGTACCTAGACAGCCGTATCTTATTCTCCTTTAGTTATCAAAATGGCTAACGGAATATTATAAAACATTAATCATGCATGCGCAGAATATAGTTTACGGAACAGTTAGCGAAATCGATCAAAAATATTACAGGAAGTATTGCCATAATTGACAAGAAATACAACAAATATCGAAATTCCGGCAAATATAAGAAACGTTTCAGGATAACTTCCTAAAACGTCTCGAAAATTTTTTACAGTGTATATTTAGTACGGCAATGTTCATTTTTAATAAAATTAATAACATATTTTTTAGACTTAAAAAAATCTCATAGGAAAGAATCTGCAAAAACAAAACGAGTTTAAAAGGTTTGATAAAATTATCGTCTGCCTAATATAAATTTTCTTTTTCTTGCGTGTGGATACATTGACCTAATTATTCCCGATTAATAAAGCAATTATTGGAATTAGATTAATTCCATTTCCTAAAATTAAATTTAACTTATTGATATGACTATTTTTTTTTCTTCTGCTAAACCTTATTTGTCTGCAATTTGAAAAATAAATAAAGCTTATAACTTTGGTTAATCATAACCAGATAAATATATGAAATCCTCAAAGCATTGTCATGTATTTTGGATAAGTTACATATAACGCTTTCATTTTTTCCGATAATGAAGCAATTATTTCGGGAAACAATAACAAGTAGCACAATTGAAATAATGAGCATAATTGGATATTTAATAAATAAAACTATAAAGCAAATGTGAAAAATAACCAAGCTCTCTAGAGTAAAAGTGATTCTACATACATAGATGTAAAATAATTAACTTAAGATAAAAAGTTTTTTGAATACTTCAATATGAAAACCACAAAAAATAAAACATATTCGCATGAATAACTTAACTAAAATTTTTACTTTAAAAATGTATTTGGTTCCAAGACTGCAGACGCAATGTTTCGTATTCTAAAGTAGTTTCATATTTTCTCCAAATCAAAATAATTTTAAGCAACTGATAATATTTCTGTAATATTTAATATCACACAAATACAGAAATAGGCCAAAATTCTCCATTATTATGGATGTCAAGACACCCTCAGTTTCTCACTTTTGTCCGTTTTTACTTTTAACGGGAGGCGGAATCACAGACATCATCCACAGACTCATTCAGTTCACGTGTGGAAATTTAGGATTAGTTGAATATCGATTCGCATATTACCATTGTCTTTTTCCTTAGAATACGCCAAAAATGTAACCCTAAAATCAGCTACTTTAAATCTAATTAAGCACCAAGAAAACCATTTGCTTTGACACGCCTATCTATTCACTCTGGTTTAAACCCTTATTTCTTTGTTTTTATTTTTACCGTTTAAACTATTGTTTTAATGATGATTTAAACATATGGCTAACAGTTGATTAAAATTTTGTTTAAAAAAATGACGATTTGTGCCATTATTGGCGGTAACACACGACCGGAATTCATAAAAGATACAAACAGATCAATCACAGACAAGGATTTCTTGATTATTTTATCATTCGGCTTTGAAATATCAATATAGAAGAGTCATTTAAGATTTTGCTTCAAAAGTCAACATCTATATATTTAAAACACCTGGCTGTTTTTTTAGTCATCAGCCCTGAGCTTTCTACTGGCCCGATTTTGATGATTATTTTTTTTAAATGAAACCTGTTTATGTGTAGATTTGCCCATTCTGGCTAATTTTTAGTTTATTTCGATTTTTATATTTTATTGGTTATTTTATAAGCTTTTTCGTGACATTTCTTCAAAACAGTGGCAACAGATTAAGCTTTTCTCGCTAAAATAAAAGTTTATTTTACGTTATTACTTTCCACCAATAAGGAGCTTGATCTCATCGGTGAATGTGTCATCGCATTAAAAAAAAAGAAAAGAAAAACTAATGGTTTTTGTAAAATTTAATCCTAATAAAATGATTGCGCATACTTATTCACTAATCGCGATACAATATACAGATTATTTACTGAATAATATTATTGAGTATTATGTAAATAAACTTTAATAAAATAAAATATCTAAAGCGAAATTTCTTTGGTGGAGAAAATGTCGTCATTCAGGAACCAGATAAATTTGTTCCATGAATCTAATATAGATTGTTATAGCTGTATCAGTGATGATGTCATATTCAGTGACTTTTATTCCTTCATCTAAATAAACAGAACTTATTTTATTTATTTAAATGTCCTTGGTATGCACAAATGAAAATATTTCTATAAATTGCGCCATTTTCATTTAATTATAATAAATATTTTATGAGACTAAAGAATTTTTTAATAACTGCATAAATCACGCTTTTATTTCGGAAAAGATTAGTGTTTCTGAAGGTGTAAATGATGTCATATTAGAAAAAAAAAGAATAAAATATGTTGATATGCGGGTATTACGATAATTCTATTTTACATGATATCAAAAATTGATAAAAATCATTCCGTAGTATTAAGTTATTATATAAAATAAAAATAAATAAAACGTTTTCTATAGATCAATAACAAATACAAATTTTTTATTCTATTTTAATAACAAAGATATCGTTTTTCTTTCCGTTGTCATGACAATAAGATTAATTTTGACAAATTCATGGAGGCTACAAACCAATAAATAAATTAAATTTATTGCAAGCGCCGTAAATGTGTAGTGGGTCAGTAATGCAGTTTATTAACTCCCTGTTACTATTATAATTAAAATGTTTTGTTGATAGTAATTATGGTACATTTACCAAGCGATATTTAAACAGAAAAAAAAATAATCTATGCAGAAATTTTGAATTCGTCGTCTCAGGTATAATAATTTCCTGAATAATTTCGCATTCAAATAATGAGATTTGTAGCTGAATTTAAGCCACCATAATATTTTATAATTTATTTCCTTATTTTTTTCTGAAGTTTGTGTATCTTTATCATGGAACGTTATGTTATCCCTATTTTAAGAGATGGCAATTGTTTATTTCGGTCAGTATCATATTGTGTATATAAGACTGATATATATCATCGTGAATTTCGATTGCAAGTAGTGAAAATAGTCAAGGATAATTGGGAACAGTATGAAAATTTTATAATTGGTGATAACTCTTATAGGATCCCGGTAAGTACTTCTGTTGATTATGAAAATTTGATGTCATTAGATAGTGAATATGCAGGTCATGTAGAATTAGTTTGCTTAAGCCAGTTGTTTCCGAATTATACCTTTAGAATATATAGAAATAATACTAGCAATAATACTTTCGATTATGGGTCTGGAAATATAATATGTAATTTACTCTTTTCTGGAAATGTTGATTCAGGTCATTATGATGTTTTGGAATTTCGTCCTAAATCTAATTTTGCTCAACAAATTGTTTCAAAAATGTCAAAAAAAAAAGAAAAAAAAAGTTTAACGGGGCGTAAAGAAATCATAAGCAAACGTATGAAAAACAAAGAACGAAAACCCTTTTCTATTCAATATAGATGTGCTATTTCTAAAGTAGTTTGTAATATACAATCATTTAGGTTAGGTGAATTAAACAATAAATGTAATTACTGCTCTGCTCTATATTTTAAAGATGAAAAAAAGTCATCAGGCTATTTTAATTTATGCTGTTGTAACAAAAAATTCAAATTACCTGAATTTCGTATTTCTAAAGATATCGAAGAATTATTCTGCGGAAATAATGAGTTATCTAAAAACTTTAGAGAAAACATTCGCCAATATAACAACGCTTTATCATTCGTATCATTCGGAGCTAATGTAACATTGCCACCTGGACAGGGTCCGTATTGTTTTAAAATTCTTGGAGTAATACAGCATAGAATTTCTCCATTGTACCCTCAAAGTAAAACTACATCTTCTTATGGGCAATTATATATTCTAGATTTTTCTGAGGCTAATGAAATCAGACTGCATCATTCCGCTAACAATTCTTTAAGGAAAGACATTCTGGAAAGATTAACCTCTATATTAGACAAATGCAACCCATACATACGATTATATAAAACAATGCATCAGAAAATGAGTGAAAGAAAAAGAAATAGCATTGATAGAAAATCGCGTACCTATAAATTTAGTAATGTGACTTTATCATGAGCCCCAAGAGGATTCTCGACGGTATAATGACCCTGCATGTTCTGAAGTCGCAGCGGTATTTGAGTCAGATGATGGTGCTCCACCTTCTCATAGACATATTGCAGTTTATGCTAAGAGCAGAGAATTGAAAACCATAGATTTTGACAGTATGCACTGTGACCCAATGTCTTACATTCTAATATGGCCATATGGAGAACCAGGATGGCATATTTCAATGCCATCAAGCGGAGAGCGTCAGATTAAAGTTCGCCAAAACTTATCTATGTGGGAATATGTATCATACAGACTTATGATTCGAGGTTGTGCCCATAAAGGAAATTTTAACCCAATAATCAATTCTGGAAAATTAACTCAACAGCTGATTGTGGGTTATTATTGTCGAATTGAAGGCGGCCGATTAAAATTCATTCGAAGTCAGCAGTCAAAGTTGAGAGTGGAAACATATGCCGGCCTAGCAGATGCTTTACATGTAAGGGATAAATGTGAAAAGTTAAGGACTGGGCGTGTTGTTATTTTACCATCGACATTCATTGGAAGCCCTCGAAATATGATACAAAATTATCAGGATGCAATGGCCATGGTGAGGAAGTTTGGTAAACCCGATATTTTTCTGACGTTTACATGCAACCCTTTATGGCCTGAGATTACAAATAGTATACATTCTTATGAAACAGCTTACAATAAACCAGACATTACAGTTAGAGTTTTTCATGCAAACGTTAAAGAACTCTTACGATTAATAAATCAAAAGAATATATTTGGGGCTTACAAGCATATCTTTACACTGTAGAATTTAAAAAAAAAGGATTACCTCACATTCACTTATTATTATGCCTCCAAGATGATTGTAAGTTTAGAGAAGTCTCAGATATTGATAATGTTATTTCAGCAGAAATTCCAGATATTAAAGATGAAACATTATACAATTTAGTTAAATGTCATATGCTCCACGGCCCGTGTGGCAATCTTAACAAGAATTCAGTTTGTATGAACGACGGTAAGTGTAGAAAAGGATTTCCTAAAGAATTTACTTCTAAAACAAATAATAATGTCAATGGTTACCCTCTATATAGAAAAAGAAATATAGGTAGGACAATTACAAAACATGTTAAAGGAATTGCCATAGAAGTTGACAATCGTTTTGTCGTTCCTTACAATCCATTTCTTCTACTTTACTTTCAAACTCTATGTGTGCAACAGTACACAGTATAAAATATATCCATAACTACGTTTATAAAGGACATGACTGCGCTAATTTGCAAGTTGTTTCTGAAAAAGACGGTTTAATTCACCACGATGAAGTTTCTTCGTTTCTAAACACCCGATATGTAAGTCCATCTGAAGCTGCTTATAGAATTTTGGCCTATTCTATGCACCAACAATCTCATTCAGTAATGCGACTACAGGTACATTTACCCGACGAACAGCAGGTATATTTTCATAACGATAATGCCACTGAAGCTTTACTTCGAGCGGAACTGAAAAACACAAAGTTAATCGCTTGGTTTAAATTGAATAGTGATCCGGCAACAAGAAGTCCTCATATATATCCAGAAACGCCATTTTATTATTCATTTGATAGAAAGAAACGAATTTGGAAAAAACGCGTCAATTTGATTAAAATTATAGGTAGAATGTATAATGTTTCACCAAAAGAATCTGAAAGATCTCATCTTCGGCTGTTGCTGCTTCATGTAGTGGGTGCTACGAGTTTTGAAGATATCAGAGCATATAAGAACATTACTTATTCAACTTTCAAAGAAGCTGCAATGCAACGAGGATTGCTTCAAGATGATAATGAATGGTATCATTGTTTAAAGGAAGTATCATCCGTTCAAATGCCGCAACAATTGAGACAATTATTTTTTTCATTTGCCTATTTCAGCAACCTACTAATGTGCTTCAATTATGGAATACATTTAAAGACTTTCTTAGTGAGGATTATCTACCACATCATAGTCAAGCAAGTGCATATGAGTTAGCTCTCAAAGATATTGAAAAAATACTCAAATCCCATGGATTTTCACTTTCTACTTTTGAATTACCGGATACTAAATATAATATTAATAGACGAACTGCTGCTATTGAACCTTCTACAAACCCGAATTTAAATTATGATTTAATGATACAACAAGCTAACGAAGAACAACTCATTTTCATTAACGAAATTATTTATGTGATGCAATAGAACAATACGAATAAAAATAATGCATACTTCATAGATGGGCCAGGAGGAACTGGTAAAACATTTGTATATCAATGTTTAATACAAAAATGTTTTGATCTAGGATTAGAAGTTATACCAGTTGCATGGACTGGTATCGCCGCTTTGCAGTTACCAAATGGTCGAACAGTGCATAACAGATTTAAACTACCTTTAAATCTACATGAGAATGCCATATCATCCCTAAACATCAATAGTAAGGCTGCATCTGACATTAAGTCTGCTCGACTAATTATATGGGATGAAGCACCCATGGCCAATGTATATGCATTAATGTGCGTGGACAGACTTCTGCGAGACATTATGAACAATAATGTTCCTTTTTGGAGGAAAAATAATTATCCTTGGGGGTGATTTCAGGCAAGTTTTACCAGTGATTCCACATGCTTCAAGACAAAACGTAGTTCAAAACTGTATTAAGTTTTCGACTCTTTGGTCAGAATTTAAAATATTTAAATTGCAAAAAAAATATGCAATTAAGACCAGAAGAATCGGAATTTTCGGAATTTTTGCTTAAAATAGGTAATAGAGAAAATTTTTGCATGAATGAAGAATTCCCTGGAGACTCAAATAAAGTATGTTTACCACCGTCTATTATAGCAGAAATGACATCGTATCCGAAATTTTTGGAAAAGGATTTTCATCTTCAGATAGTATCACTAAATTTGCGAAAGTTTCAATTCTAGCTCCAAAAAACGAACATTGCAATGAAATTAACTATAAAGTTATAAACCTTATACCTGGCACATCCAGAACATACATGAGCATAAATAATTTAATAACTGAAAATGAAAATGAAATCCTCCAATTTCCAACGGAATTTTTAAATAGCTTAGAATTAAGTGGATTGCCTCCACACATTCTCACTTTAAAAATCGGAGCAATAGCAATATTACTAAGAAATTTAAGTTTTTTAAATGGGACCAGGTTGATTGTACGAAATATGTTCAATAATTGTTTGGATCTAGCAGTTATTACTGGCGACAGAGCTGGAGAAAGAGTTTTAATTCCTAGAATCGATTTAATGACATCAGATACAACTCTTTCCTTTTCATTTAGAAGACGCCAATTTCCAATTCGTGTTGCGTTTTGTATGACAATTAATAAAGCACAAGGACAGACAATGGATTCTGTTGGTATTTATTTACCTGAGCCAGTATTTAGCCACGGTCAGTTATACGTCTCGATGTCTAGAGTACGTTCATTTAAAAATTTGAAAGTGCAAATAGTTCCAAAAAGCAACAAACCAATTAATGTGGTATATAAGGAAATACTTTAACTCGAAAAGAAAATTAAAATCTTAACTCTAAAAGAAAAGAAAAACCTATCATTGAACCAATATGAAAACTGATTTCATACTTATTATAGGTAAAACTGAATAAAATTTATATTTTCTTCTAAGTAGACTTTTTTTTATTTCATTCATTTTTATTATTTATAAGCTTTAAATGTAACATACTCATCTTATACATATTCCTTTCCGTCGAATCTCGACGGGTGCAGCTAGTTCTTTTGTTAATGTCGTAAATCGTCTGCACTCTTAAATCTAGATTTTAGATTAATATTTGCTGTTTAAGTTTTCATGCATGACTTTAAAAGAATGTTTTCATCAATATATTTTATATTTTGACATGGAATTATTAATATGTTGTTAAATCATAAACATTTTTCATTCCACGTTATGAAATATTAAAAAGTAGGCTGAAAAAAAGAAAACTTTATATAATACAATTTTTAATTCAAATCAAACATTTTCAATATTTTATTTAATTTTATTCTGAAATTTAATTATTTTTAATTTTCCAATTTGAATTATTTTTAAAGCTAGCATTTATTTTAATAAATAATATAATAGAACAAAGACCATTTAAAAAAATTACTACTTCTTCAGAAAATATGCTTCAACTGTAATTCATTTCTTACAGTTCGTCTTATCAATACAAAATCCCTTCCATGTGCTTTTGTTTGGGACCTTAAAATTTGAGCGATAAATGGTTTCATATTGCAAACTTTTCTACAGCTTTCTTCACCTAAATCTATCTTTTTCCTTCATGGTCTTTTCCTTCACCCAAAATTACAAAAACATGGAGGATTCAGAACCAAAAAAGATAATAGAAAAGCTATGAGTCAACCACTAAAATGGGGGTTTTAGATATATCCCATCAAGATATAACTTGGCAGACCGATTGCATTTGAATATGCGAATCGAGATTTAACTAATTCTAGATTATTTTATAAAGAAAAATATGTGTGATCCCTCAGAATTGAGCTTTTTCAATATTTTTTGACAATCAATGTAAAAAAAAGCAGTTTCTTTGATGATAATAAATAAAAACTTTAATGATGATAATAAATAAAATCTTTTTTTATATTCTTGAAAAGAAGATATCGTAATCCTTTTCAACTACACACTATGTTTTTTTTCTCCGGGCCATACAATTTACAGGCCTCTCCATCACTACTTGTTTTCACAAGTCATGAAATAAGAAGAGATGTTTTCAAAGTCACTTTTATGTCTTTTTTATATATGTAATCTCCTATCAGTCTTGAAATTTCGACAGAATACTCAAAGCCTGAAATGTCTGGCAGTAGTTTTAAAGGCCTGTGTCCTACTATTGATTGTCCTAATTTATGATAGACAGGATCTTCTTACGGTTATTTTCCAAATGGCAGCAAAAAATCTACTCACGGAAACGGTTTGAAATTTAATGTATACAATTTCATAGTCATTTCAATTTTTATTAAGATCGAATGAAAACTGAAAAAGATACTTATAAAAGTTTTCTTCATTATACTAAATCGTATCGCACTCAATTAATTCAGTTATATCCTATGATAGGTCATGTGACTCGGTTACCATGCTGATGACTTTCTAGTTAAGAGGGAGCTCTATTATTTCTGTATTATTGAGTTCAATTACATAGAACCGTAATAAATGTTGATTTTTTAGGTATTTTTGCATAAGAGAGCGATAGGTATTGCATCCTGATTTGAATATTTATAAAAAATATTTATATTACGAATGTACCGCATTTGCAATGTTTGGTGAACCATTTCCGACTTGTTTTTTATTACTTTTAAAGAAATATTCTAACTTAAAAAAATATAGAAGATCAAAGTTTATTTTGTCAGTTTTTACTGCACATTTATTACTGAAGTCAAAAATTTTATGCTATTATCTTTTTAGAAAACTGTAAACTGTCAACATAATTTAAAAAAAATAAGTATTGGCTTTATATTAAAATACTAACTAAGCATGGATTTTTTTCAGCATTGCTTCAAATAACACACAAATATTGAAAAAAAAATGACAAATCTTACCAACATATTGACATTGCTTTTGTTCATATTTTAGTGTTAGCGAAATATTTTAGATTCATTTATCCTTTATACATTCTTTTTAAAGAAACATTCGTATAGTTAAAATAAATAAATAAATAATCAGCACTTTTTTTCAGTATCACATACTCACATATTTTTATATAAAGGCTATATTTTACGGTGTTATCTACACAAAAAGCATAAAACTTCCAAAATAGTACAAAAGAGTCAACAAGTTAGAAATCGATTTTTAGTTTGAAATAAATAAATAATCAGCACTTTTTTTTTCAGTATCACATACTCACATATTTTTATATAAAGGCTATATTTTACAACGTTAACTACACAAAAAGCATAAAACTTCCAAAATTGTACAAAATAGTCAACAAGTTAGAAATCGATATTTAGTTTGAAATATCGAAAATGACGATAAAGACAATAGGTGTAGCATTTAGCAGTGATCTTTTTCAATGGTTTTTTTTTCACAATGGCTGTCAAAAAATGCAGCTTGTGTATTGATAATGGATGGAATGCCTATATTTCTCTTGTATTCTCTTGAAAATAAAATAACTTCGTCTTTTTCAGCTAGACATTATCGTAATGAGGCGTGAAATAGAAGACCAATGTTTTCAAAGTCATTTTTCTGACACTTATTTTTTTTATATATACATTTGTGTTATTCCATGTTGGTTTTGAAACCTCCACAAAATAAATGAAAGCATTATTAAATATCTGAAAACTTTTTACCGTATGTTTTTGCAACAAATTCATGTAAAACAACAGAATTTGAAGGCCAAAAATAATTATTAAAAAATTGATATATTTTTAAAATATTTTATGGAAAGACTATATGATATTTAAAATTAAATTTTGAGATCATCTAATTTTTAATGCATATTCAAACATAGAAGGAAAGTACTTCATTATAATTTTGTTCTTAATTAAGTATCACAGCAACTTTTTCAATTCATTTTGTCAGAAAAAATAGAGCATTCTTAAAAATTCTTTTTTGTTCTTATTGTTGTGATATCAATGTTGCGTTAGATATACTTTTTCAAACATTTTGATCTACATTAAAGAAATAAACTTTTTTATATCCAATCTTTTTTTCGCCATTATTACTTGCTATTTATTCTCTTGAGATTATTCAGATATCAGACTAGATGTCATAATCAACAAGGTTCTCTGGGTGAATAGTGGTCTGCGAGATTCAACCAGGATTACTCAGTTCGCCAAGAATTGACAGCTTAAGATTCGAATCTTGGATTGATAATTTTTTCAATTAGTCGGAAAATTAATTTCATGTATTTTTTAAATTAAAATAATTGAATTAATATTAATAAAATATTAATGCAATAATGGTAGACTTTCAATATGCCAGGATGTTTTGCAAACTTTTAGCCTAAAAGTAATTCATCTTTTTGTACAACATGATAGAGAAATACTTAAGTAATACGGTACTCTTTTTGATTTTGCTTATAACAATTATTTTTTTTAATTTAAATTATAATATACTAATTATATAATATTTATATCTGAATAAGGATGCACGTGTCTCCAATTAAAATTAACTTAAATTCTAACTATATTTGCATTTTTTACAATGATAAAATGTAAATATTTCATAAAAATCCTAAAAACAGTTGCAATTTTTGCATTTGTGCACGATTTATTGCATCTAACTCTGCATTTTATATTTATTATTAATTATTATTAATTTAATTGAATTATTAATAAAAATTCTTCTGTTAATATCTAAAAAAATTTTCGTGCTTCAATTTTTAAATACATATATTATATATTAAATGACATTGAGCGTAATCCTATAAATATATAAGTAGCGTTTTTAACATGGCATTTTCCTTAAATGAAAATTTTCGACATTTTATTCAACATGTTGATTGTGGTTCACTGTATTTATGATAGCCAATTATCAGTGTGTAGGATATACGCCCTATGATGCGGAATATCGCCCTCCATATCGGATCTTTCTAAAAGAACCTAACCCGTATTTACGCAAAGAAATCAAAGGTCCAGAGAAAATCATGGAAAACTTCGAACGATTAGGCCGACGACCGCGATTTTGTTCGAACCTGCCGTCTACCAGTTTCGAGAGCAGAACCCCTTGGCCACAGCTGGGGCTTAATTCAGCTGGAGAATTACATCGACATTTCTTAAGGAGAAAATGCATTTTTTTTTTATTCGTGAAAAAGTAGAAATCTGTTTTCTGTAAAAATGCATTTTAAATTGAAAGACAAATTCAAAACCAAAATAGATTTCATTATTATTATGTCACTCAAACTTTTTACTGGCATTTTAATATTTATCGACATAGTTGAAACTTGTTTAAAGTAAACATAATACCTTTAAAACCATCTCTTCAATTTTGAATAATACTGTAATGATATGCAGGGCACAATACTTAATACTCAAATTTAAATCAAATAATAAAAAAGAAACTTGTACAACAGCTTATTTTACTAAATTTTAGAGTTTTTTTTTTTATTAACTTTTTAAAGATCCCCAGTACTTTTATAAATAAGAATATTTTTGCTTCAATATTTTTTTCCATTTTCATTAGCATATACTATATAAAACTGCGCATGGATTTTTAGATATATGGGATTTTACATTTAATCCTTATATATCCTTATATATATTACTAGCAGTTACCCGTGACTTCGTTCACATAACATTTAAAGAAGAAATAATTGATCAATCAAGCAAAAAATTTCGATGATGAAAAGCAAGTGTAATTAACTTTTTATCGCGAATTTATGGTAAAAAAACTTCTGATAATCCCTAGTTGCTAATTTGTTTGCTGGTAAAAATTTTCCTTTCAGCGATTAATACTAATAGATAGAAACATTCTTGAATTCTTTTGTTCAGCCCTGTAGTTTTCCAAGTGCCTTTAATACACGAAAGTTTCTTTCTAAAATTTATTTCAAACAAAAATATTTCTTATTACTACCTAAATTACATTTTCAGAAATTATCATCCGAAGACAACCTTGTATCCAGTTCTTTGCGGGACCCTGTTTATCATTTTATACATATACTACAAACATTTCTTAGTTTACTAAATGCAGTTCAAAATAAAAATGGATATTTTATTTAAAAACCACCTTTAAGTAAATTACGCTCATATTCAGTAACCTTTCCGAGATCTTTTGTGTAACCCTGTATATCTAAATTTAACTATTTATACTATTACCATTTATACTCTCCATTTAATATGCATGCATTTAGCGAAACTTAAAAGCACATATCATAATTCAAAATGCATTTCATCCATTCAACAGTCATCATCCATGATATACAGTACTTCGGATAGAATATATAATATTTGAAATCTCTTATGTGTCCCTGTAAATGCTATGCACTTCGTATTATGCATGAAATAACTTACATTAAGCTCAGCAACATATATCAATATGATTATACATGAAATCGTTTACCATAATTAAAATATGTCGGAAACTGTTCCTCCCTTTATTCCTATGCAATGGAATTCTTCTGTCTGATCCTGTAAATGAATAGTAAGTGCCCTTTTCACTACATACTTTACAAACTGCATATTTTAGTGCACTTTGTAAATGCATATAAATTTGAATATGTTCTACAGGCTGTAACATCGTTAAATTTTATTAAAACGATTTTTCCCCATAATGCCGTAATATAAGGAAATTTTTTGACTATCCCTGTAAATAAATTAATCATGGTAGAAACTTCATTTTCAATAGGTATTCGTAGTAGGTAAACGTTAATAATGTCGAAAAATTTCATGGAAATCGGAGTATATTTACGAAAGTTGGAAAGCGACCAGACAGACAGACAAACCGAAAGCGTAATAACTTTTCAACTTTGTTCGAAAGTGTTAAAAAATCGAGCCAAAAATATATTAATCAGTGATTTTATTTTCCACCTTTTCCCCACAAAAAATTTCTTCCATTGATAATTATGAGTTTTAAATAAAAATATTCATTTGTATGTAACTTATAACTTAATTAGTATAAGTAAAAAGTATTTCTGATTCATTTTAAATATGACGTCATTATTTATCTCGCTCCATTAGCTACTGATATTCATACCCCTTGTATTTTTAACGACTGCTATAAAGTACCTGTTTTATTTCAACTATGACGTCACATTTTCATGAGTGAACCATTTTATTAAAAATATAATTCTTTTTCATTCTTTTTACTTTTAATTTATGTCACCATATTTTACACAAAAATTTCCATTAACTAAACAAATATCCTTGTTAAATGTATTATAAAAAATACACCTTTTATTTTTATTTCAAACATGAACATGACGTCATATTTATTTTCTTTTAAATTATTTTATTTTGGTTTTTCGCGTGGAAGTTTTCTATTAAAAATTCATTGCCGCTGAAAAATTATTATTCCAATTTTTTATTTTCTTGGCAACAGGAAAGGAAAATGGTTAAATTTTATCTGAAAAATGCCTATTGATTTTGTATGAAAAATAATTAAATTTTGAATTATTAAGGAAAATATTTGAATAAAATAAATAAAAATTACCCTATTATTTAATCCGGACTTCTAACTTTACGTCTGCAAAATTTCAAAACAATCGGTTCAGTAGTTACGGCGTGAAAGCGGAACAAACAAACAAACAAACTCACTTTCTGATTTATAATATTAGTAAGGATAAATGTGAAAGTATGTCCGAAAATTGGAATGAACTTGGCCTCAAAACGGATGGATTAATGTCTTTGAATTTTTGTATATAGATAGATTATTGGCTTGAAATGAACATAGGCTAATTTTTATTTATTTTATTCAAATATTTTTCTTAATAATTCAAAATTTCACTATTTTTCATACAGAATAAATTGAAAATTTTTCCATAATATTTAATCATCTTTCTTTTTTCGTTGCCAAAAAATAAAAAAACCGGAATAATTATTTATCTTCTGTAATTAATTTTCAACTGAAAGATTTTCACGTGATAAAACAAAATTAATTAAATAAATGGACCCTATTCTGTTTTTCGGTTCGAGGTTAAAAACCGCAATTTTACCAATTTTGACGTCAGAGGAATACTGTTTTTCTTCTTATATCAGGCAGACGATTATGTAAAATTTCTTTTATACTTAGAAGACTTCACAAGAATATAACTTCACACTTCACAAGAAAATAAATATTTTAGTAGTTTTTCCAGATATTAATCCGTAATCAAAATGAACCTCTTTCTTTCTTTCGGTTCGAGGCTATACAATTCACTTTTTTACCAATTGTGACGTCACAGGACTACTTTCCATTAAGAATTTTAAACTTATCAATGTAACGTCATATCTGAAACAAAGTCTAAGTTTTCAAGTTTTCATTTTAATAACACAATGTAATTTAGAGTAAGTGCTAAAAAGAGACGACTGTGACGTCACATATCTGTACTAATAAAAAAACAAAACGCTCTGTCTGTCTGCGTGTGTGTGTGTCTGCAATGGCTAGCAAAATCTACAGCCCGTACGAAGCTCAAAATTTTTTTGAGAGTAGCTCAATATCTCTCCTGATGCACCTGAAGCTCAGAATTTCAAAATTCTATTTATTAACTGAGTAATTAATTAAATTCCAAAGCTCACTCTCATAAAAAATCGCCTTTTTTCGCTTTTTTTCCCTTTCATTTTCTTATGGTTGATTGGTTGCATAAAAGTTTCGCAGAAATAATTAAAAAAGCTGGTACAGACCTTTAAAATTCATAGACTGGCAAACTGTCAATTTAAATGAGGATTTTTTTTTTAAATCACAGCTGCTGTACACCATGGAGAAAAAGATAGGTGGAGGCGAAGTAAACCGAAAAAAAGGTTTGCAATATTAAACCATTTATCGCTGAAATTTTAATGCCTCAAACAAAAACACGAGGAAGGAATTTTGTATTAACAGAACAAATTGAAAGAAATGAATTACAGCTGAAGCATATTTTACGAAGAAATAGTAATTTTTAAAAATTTTTTTTTCTATTATATTATTTAGGTTAAAATTAAATTGCATTTATGTTATGGTTAGAATAAGGATATGTTACAATAAAGTGAAGGCTAGGTTACATTTCTGTTATATTTAATTTATGGTAGGGTACTGTTAAGTCGCTGTTAGGTTACAGACAGGTTCTGATTACGGTATAAAAGTTTAAGGTTAGGAATTTATGCACAGAGTAAACATTACGCAAGATTTGATTAAAAATAACACTTACTTTTGTTAAATAGCTCTGAAATTATAATACTATATACCAATCTTTTAGCTACCATCGTGTATCGATTTCATTCATGGTATAGTCGGATTTAAGAGTGATATAATTAGTTTGAAATTCAAAATATTTCACTTGGGATTTGTATGTGAAAATAATAATTAGTTACGTGACTTAACAGTGATTTTTACGGGTAAATAACAACTTTTTAACACGAAAATCATGCAATCGTTGGATACATAATCCCTCCTGCGTTTTTCATCGTTCATTTTGAGTATTTTTAGAGCTTAATATTAGATGTTGTTTTTAAAACCGATTTTTCACACAGTCAGTGGCTACGTATTTCAGACAATGAATTTCTGCATGTAACTAGTTAATGATAAAATCATACAAATTTCAAGTTCGTTTAATGTTATTAATACGGACGCGGGCAACGCCAAGCGGGTCAGCTAGTTAAAAATAAAATAAATATGCTCTGATGTTGTAATGAAATGAGATTGAATTATGATATCAAAAGTTATTATTTAAAGAAAATTAAGTTAATCATCTGAGCGTGGTTAGTATAA
Source organism: Maratus speculifer (assembly GCA_964019185.1). NCBI lineage: Eukaryota > Metazoa > Arthropoda > Arachnida > Araneae > Salticidae > Maratus > Maratus speculifer. The sequence goes on from OZ025289.1 coordinate 12,259,775, forward strand.
ATATTTAATTTTAAAATGAAATAAGTTTTTTAAAGATTAAGTATTAAATGATTAGAAAATGTTAATAATTTATACATATCGTAAATAACGTAATGATCAATGAAAAATTCTTTTTACCATTCTTAGAAAGTAAGAAAAACTCAACTAATAATTAAAAAAATATATTTTTGTGTGTTAATTCTTAAAATTGTTCAATTCTTCAAATATAAATAAAAATCACTTTAAAAATGTACTATCGGGCTTAAAATCTAAAGATTTAATGTAATTGTGAGAAAATACATTCCCTCAGTCAATATCTCAATTTCGCATAATGCGCTCGAAGTGTGCTGGAAACAGGTTTGTAAATGGATATTAATTCCACTTTTTTTAGCTCTTAAAAAGTTAAAATATGTTGTCACTTTTAAGAATATTTTTTTACAATAAATTTCTATAAATTTTTATGATATGCAAAACATATATGTACAAATTATACAAAAATGCCACCTAAAACACAGTTTTGAAATAGATTTTTCCTAACACTGTTTTTTTTTTTTTTTTCTTTTTTTCTTTTTTTTTTTTTACGGAAACTACCTCCATTTTGACACTTTCTAACATGGTCTAAAAGTGTTTACGACTTCAGCCTGTCTGTATACCGGATGCCGAGTGCTTGGGGTCTGCCGTCTGTTTGTCCGTGTTTCAACTTGAGTAAATATAGTGGGATTCATACGAAAATAACTTACGTTATTGAGTTTTGCCATAGCATGTGCGGCATTGAAAATGCACCAGGTAGCAATTATAGCTGAATCACAGGAGCACTCAAAAGGAGACTTTACATTATGGTCAAGGAGGAAAAATCATTTGTGGTGTATTTTGATAATGTTACATAATTTTAAATGTAATGAAATTTACATGCATTTTTAAGGTTCACAAGAACATGGTTACTATCGAATATGTTAAGTGTAGTACTTATAGTGTGCATACAGGGAGCTCAAAAGTATTTCAATATATAATGGTCTGTGAAGAAACACCATTTGTAGCGCATTTTAATAATGTTATTTTATTAAGATTATTTTACTAATATTGAAATTGATATCAGTTTCTTAAATGCACTAAAATTGGATTTCTATAGATAATGGGGTGAAAAGATTTAACATTCATTTACAAGATCACAGAAAAATGTTCGGTAATATAATAGTCCACGGGGAAAAATATTCTCAGCGTATTTTAATTGCGTTGCACTATTTCAAACATGATGAAATTAATATACTGAGATAATCAATACAATGATAAATACTGAAATTTACTACAATATGCTTGCAGTTAAGTATGATTTGCATCACATTTGTTGTTCATTTACAGAGACGCATAAAAGATTTTGGACCTGTGTCCAGATTTCAGATATTGTATCCAAAGTATGGTCTATTAGAAAAGAATGCTTGAGAGCTTTTTCAATTATCGTATGTATTTTAAGGAAAACTAATGCATCCTGAAGTTCAGCTACATTTAGTGTAATAAGACATGTTTGTGGAATTTAAATAAATCATGTATCGGACTATACAATAAACTGGATATATGGTCACCTGTGCAATAGCGATTCCCGGAAATATGAATTCAATAATTTTAATCGGGTTTTTTTCTTGAATAATTTAAGATAAATATGCGGTCGTATAAATATTTGCATGTAGTATGCAGAATTGTAAAAAAGATTCCAAGTAGGTTTCTGTCTATTATTAGAAATTGCTAAAGGTGAATTTTAATCTTCGTTACACTTTTTCTAACTAAGCAAAGTTTTAACATTGTATTTAGATTATTTACAAACACATAGATCATATACAGTGCTGCAGAAAAGAATGGGCCGGCGAAGTTATGTATTATGGAAATGTTGGATTTTTTTTAATTACCTACACTCTTAAAACGAAAGAGCTGATTTGGCTTCTCATGAAAGAGCTATACTTTTTTCGATCATAAAAGAGTTGTTTTTCAAACGATTAAATCTTCTTGATTTAAATTAGTTATTTAAATAGCTCTTAATTAATTTAAATTGGTTAAAACTCGAGTTGTTTCAACTCTTTTTTGAGAAGCTGCCTTTCAACATTGAGATGAGTGGATTTCAGCTCAACTTAAGCTATTTTGTGGCTGACTTTTTAAGACAGTAGGTTTAACATATGATTTTTCGTTCTTTGATATGGAATTCTGAAATAAACTAGTTGGATGTGTCAATCCCAAAACTTTCTTCTATCTCATAAGTACATTTTAATATTTAAAAAAAAAACGTGGTGACCCCAAAGTTACCCACTATCGAATCTCCTCGAACATTTGACCTAGAATAATGAGATTCTGGTATCCGAAAAGCCTAAAATGCAAAATTTAATTAATATTCTTAGAAAATGAGCTTAGTAGTGCCTCATGTTGGGTAATTTATACTAAAACCTAATAAGCATCTACTTATGTCAAGACCTAACAGAATCTGAAAGTTGATGGAATTCGTCCATTAGTTCTTGAGATATAGTTATAACAAAAATTTTGCAAAACGTAGCACAGCAACATCATATCTTGGACAATTTATGTCAAAACGTAAAAAAGCGTCTAATTATGTTATGGTGTAAAAGAATCTGAAGTGTGAGAGTCTGAATTCTGTGAATTTGTTCTTCAAATATAGCTAGTTTAAAAAAACCGTGTAAAATATAGCACAGCAGCACCATCGGTTGAAGGATTTATAACAAAACGTAATCATCTCGTAATTATGTTATATGTCATTTTGTAACAAAATCTGAAGTTTGATGAAATTCTGTGCGTTGGTTGTTGAGATATAGCTATCGGAAAAATCGTGCAATATGCAGCATAGCTGCACCACCTGTTGCAAGGTTAATACCAAAATGTAATCAGCGTCTAATTATGTTATATATTCTAGTGTAACATAATCTAAAATTTGATGAAGTTCTCTGCATTAGTTCTTGAGATATAGCTATCGCAAAAATCGTGCAAAATGTAGCATAGCAGCGCCACCTATAGGGCAGTTCACACCAAAACCTTATCAGCGGCTATGTATCTCAAGGTATCGCGGAATCTGAAGTTTGGGGAAATTCTGTGCATTTGTTCTTGAGACATAGCTATCATGAAAATCGTGAATAACGTGGCATCACAGCGCCACTTGCTGGAAAATTTACACCGAAACTTAATCAGTGTCTATGTATATCAAGTGGTCACAGAATCTGAAGTTTGATGAAATTCTGTGCATTAGTTCTTGAGATATAGCAATCTTGAAAATCATAAAAAACGTAGTATAGCAGCGCCACCTGCAGGCCAATTTTCACCAAAAACCAATAGGCACTAATTCATATCAAGGTCTAACTGAATATAAAATTTTATTAAATTTCGAGCATTAGTTCTTGAGATAGAGCGCCCACAAATTTTTTGTCACATACAGACAGACAGACAGACAGACAGACAGACAGACAGACGGACAGACTCACAGACAGACATTTTCTAAAAAAAGTCAAAACGTGTTCAGGAACTTCTAAAACGTATAAATCCGTCGGAAACCGGAAGTCGAAAATTTTCATGAATCCAATACTTTCTTCTTGTAAAGATAGAAGAAAGTAACAACAACAAGGTTTGTGTACAATTGGGGTTCGTTACAGTTGTTCTACAGTATAAGTGGTTGCAATTTCATTTTCGCGATTGCTCATATTATCTAACATATTTCCCTTTTATTTAACCGAGTTCTTTAAGTCCCCGATAAAAAAAAACTACTGCATAGCCTCCTATAAGATATGTGTTATATATATTTTAAATTATTATTTATGAAACGTTTTGTTTAACTAAAGCGTTTATCTTTTTTTTTAATGCTACGTGAACGACGTCACGGGTAACAGCTAGTATAGATATAAATGCATTTTAAGAATGCATATTTTCATATATTGACCATTGAATTGCCGGTTATTTGCCACTCTAGTGGAGAAGAATCGTTTGCGCGCGGAGAATCAACTTTTCTCCCCGGTGCGTAATCTAGTTATTCCTACATCTATGGTTAAATCTCATATTTATTTTAAACAAATTGCAGCATAAATTATGAGAATGTTTTAGCTTTAAGAATTTTTTTTTCGGTTTGTCAGGACGTATATAGAATTGCGCCCTGCAAAGGCAAAATCGCAATGAAACGATCTGGCTTTTATTGATTGAGTCAAATTTTTTGCACTTTTTATTTTGTAAAATTTTTTTCAACACGTCCAAACATTTCAAAATTTTTAAGGAGATGTAAATTTGGTGTATTGAGTTGCTTTTAAAAGATTGGGCTTAAATATGTACGCTTAGATAATTTTAACGTAGAAAAAACATTCTATACGTGAGTCGCAAAGTGCCTCCTTTTGCCGGTGTATTTGAAAGGGTTAAATCTTATATTTTAAAAACCGATTGCATCATAGATTATAAAAATGTTTTTTTAAGTTAAAGAATATGTTTTTTGTTTACCGGTACCTATGGGATTGCGCTAAGTCAAAACCGCAATAAAAATGATCTGTTTTTTATTGACTTCATCAAATTTTTCGCACATTTTATTTTATAAAAGGTATTTCTATGCGTCCGAACATGTCGAATTTTTCGTAGGGAGTATAACTTAGGTCTATTGAGAAGACTTTAAAAGATTGAGTTGAAATATGCACGTTAAGATAATTTTAGCATGGAAAAAATATTCTCTCTGCGAGTCGCAAAATGACTTTCTTTTGCCAGTATAATTGAAAGGGTTAAAATCCAAATATTTTAAAACCAATTACACCATCGGTTAGAAGAATGTTACAACTTTAAGATCTTTTATTTTGTTTGTTTACATCTTAAAAAATATGCCCTGAAAGAGCATGGACAAAAGGAAGAAAAATTGTTTTGGGAAAAACAACTTTTTTGAATATTTCTTTTTAAAGAGTTAACTGCAACAATATTTCCAATAAATAATAGCATATGAGACCTAAAACTTTGATCTTTCGAAATATGTCTGTTAAGTTTAACTGCGTCGAGCAGTTTGGTTGATTTGGATTTTAAAAAATGATCCAAAAACAGAAATAAACGCCGAAAAATCCTTCTTCTTTCGTTTATGTGCATAAAAGAGTTTGTGCGCATGTGCAAACGATTTCTTTCCCGGAACATTAAAAAAAAATGGCTTTTTTATGTAAGTGAGTTCCACTTCGTAATTAATATATCTTAAATTAATCGAAATATCAAAATTCTGAGCTTCAGGTATATCAGGAGAGGTATTGGGCTACTCTCATGAAAAATTTGATCCTTGTACGTCTCGTAGATTTTGATAGCCATCGCAGACACACACACATACACAGACAGACAGACAGAGCTTTTTGTTCTTTTATTAATATAGATAACAATAACCGAATCTCTAATTTTTTAAGATAGCATATAATAATATTTTCAATTAATAAATATTCGGTCAGACTGTAAGGGAATGTAAGGTTAACAGAGCAACGGTAGTAGTGAAACGGATAGAAAATTGCACATCAAACCATGACCAGTAACGTCTTGGGAAGTGATAACTAAGAGGCAAGAAGTAAAGGTACAGTAATCAGAGATTACCTGAAATACTTTTTTCTTACAAATATTACGAAAGGTGTAGTATTTGAAACGTGAAAATATTACAAAAAATGTTTACATCATTGCTAGCGATGCATGCGTTACTCCAACGGACCATTGATCATCGACCCGATCGAGCTCACCAATATATTTTTAATAGATTCAACAACGCGGACGTTTCTTGCAACCAAATACATTTAAGTCATCCGATGTACTACTCTGAACTTCTGTAAGTGAACCATAAAGAAATAAATATACGCTGATTACATCCGGGGAACGAGTGCCAGGTAACTAATCCACAACGCTGAATCCTCTGTTAAATAAACGACAAATTCAAGTGTGTCCAAACACATCTTCCGAAATGTTGATCCCCATCATGTTGAAACCTACGTTGGTCTTACATTTTGTGTCACAGAAAGATGTAATCCTGATAATACCTGTTTCAGACAAATGGTATATGGATAATTTGCTGATGTCAGACGTGATAGCAACAGGTAATCTAAAAAGCGGCCGACAAAATCCGCCCAAGCATTACCTGGAAGCGATGTTGGAAGCATGTTGGTGGAATACGCCATTTTACTTCATGTGCGCCTCATCCATAAACAAAACATAATGTGGGAAATTAGCATCTTAGGCAAACTGGTTTAGAAACCCACCTTACAAAATGCACACACGGAGGAAGCACTGTAACGAGCAGAGTATGTACTCTTTGAAAATGAAATTGGGCAAATCTTCGCCTTGCAAAACACGATGTACACAATTCCGAAACTTTCTAGGATAGCAGCAATGGGTTGTACACTGATACACAGAGTCCTCTCTACAGCATCCGTCATTCTCTACTCTATGGAGAACGTACGAGTCACAGGTTGCTTGTGCTTCCTATACACACAATTAAGGACCCATAATCACACAAATTGGGATGTACTATAGGATCCGTTGGGATGTACTATAGGATCTCTATAGGATCCGTTCTCGTTACACTCGTACATTCAAAATCATCTGGTATTTTTGTACATCTCTCTATAGGAAAGGGTTTCTCGTTACAGTATTGGAACTGCTCAAGGACTGTACTGTATTGCCATCAGCCAATCAGTGCACAAAAGGAATTGTCTGTACCGCCCTGTCCGTCACATGAGGCATGTTCTTCACAAGGCAGCTACTGGTCTAATGGTGACTAGTCTAATGGTTTTAATACATTAATTTAAAATTTACATCATATTTTCTCGCAGTTTTCAAATGAGACTAAGTTTTCGTTAATATATTGAAATACATAATACAAAATTTATAGAAATATTATCATAATTTCAAATCATATATTTTTCAAAGCTAATTAAATACATTTTTTACTACGCATAACATAATAATGCAATAATTTAATTAATTTTATCATGTTTCTTTTGTTTCTTTGGTAACAAATTTCTTGGTAAAGAAATTTTTTAAAACATTTGTTAAGAGCTACTTTCTCGAGCAATAATAAAGAAATATATATTTCTGAGTTATGTTTGCATTTTTTAATGGCATTTTAATTTAAATACGCCTCTAGCTATAATTAAACTACATTGTGATTTTACTAAAAACCTAAAATGTTAAAACGCCAATGCTAAAACGTGTTTGAAAACACGTTTGTTGACGTAATTTCAAATCATTCTTTTAAACTTTTAAAACTGTTACTACACTCTTTTTGAACCATTTGTAAAAACTTTTAGAATTTTAAGTAGAATAAGTTTGATTGATCATTTATTCTAAAACTTCGTTGTTCATTCTTTTTTCCTATTTAAAATTTTGGATAAAATGTCATTAAAAATGATTAATTATTCGAGGCAAGATTCGTTGATTAAAAAAAATCATGTTAACATAGGAGATTCAACTTTTTAACCAACTTTAAACAAACTTTTTATGCATATCTTCGCGTAGGATTTTTAAAGAATAGTACCATTTTGACAGTTCTTTTTTTTAAAATTTTCTATCATAGTTGAAAAGTGTTTACGAATCTATCTAATTTATCTATCTGTCCGTCTATCTCTTTGTGCTTTAACTTGTCTAAATATAATCTGATAGCCATGAAATTCATTGATGATTTTGTATATCCCTGTGAAATGTTCGGTAATGAAAATGAAGTGCATAATATTTACCGTTCATTTACAGGGACACATAAAAGAATGACATTACATTCAGATCCAAATCCATGTGCTCATACCACATTAATGTATTTTAACGGAAATTTTTGGCAAAAAACAATAAATGCTTATCAAAAGATCAAGTTTGATTTTCAGAATCACTACTGAATCCTTATAGAAGAGTGTGGTGTTTTTTATATTTTTATTTTTATGCTTATTTATTTTAATAATTGTTCAATAATTCGAATTTCTACATGACTCAATAATATCTAAGAACCTATTAGGCCGGATAATTTGAATTTCGCTGTACCAGGATTCATGCCAGAAAAAGATAATAGGATTTAGAAATGCAAATAACATTAATTTTAGCTGTCAGCTTCAAATGAAAAGTCCTAGTTTCAAATCCAATTACGTTGTTTTAATCTGGGAAATTTTTAGGGTTTTGTACATGAATTCATTGAAAGGCCTCTTTAACACCCTACATTAAAAGATAAGTCTATCTCAATTTTTTTTAATTCAGTTTTCTTTAGAGATTCCTTATACCTTTATTCTTATATAAGTTCTTCTTACAAGAAAAATGAAGAGAATTTTCCCATTTAATGTTGAAATATTTTTTAATTTACAAACAAATTCATTAGAGAAACAAGTTTCATTAGAATGCTATGTGACGCTTCTAGCATAAAAGGTAATATTGCATTAATTGGCCTGAAATATTTCTGCCATCTTGGGGTGTCTAAATTTTTCCAATAATTGTAAAGCACATTAGCCCAAGTTGAAGCCATTAAAACCTATATTGGCGTATTATAAAAAATACTTTTATAATATTTTTAATATAATGCCAATATAGATTAAACATTCAATTTACATTGAACATGTTTTTATGAAACACAAAGACTTTTTATTGCCTAATCATTACGTGCAAATATTGCCTTCGTATTCGCTATATTTGCTTTGGAAGCCAATATTCTAAAACATTGGTTTTATTTTTTAAATATTTCCTGTGAAATGTCAGATACAGATTTATAGAGCAAATATTAACTTATATTAACCGAATGGCAGGATTTTCTGCCAAGCAATATTAGAAGTAAAGCAGGCTTTATTTTATTTGATTAGAGGAAAGTATGGTAAAGAAGTTCACGATTAAACATGAATAGCTTGCGAAAATACAGAAATTTTTTTTATTTTATTAACTTTTACACGGGGGCTCGGACAGTATCAATCCGGCTTAACATGTATTCTCGGACAGATGCTGTCACAGCGCCTCTGTAACTGTTAATGAACTCCATAGCATAAAGAACAGTTTGCAATAAACTAATGTGCATAAAAGGGTTAGGAACCTTTTTACTGTTTTACTTAGTTATACCATGAATTGAGTGGTAATGCCCGACATAGTAGGCTAACTGCATTCAAAATTTGGCTACAATATTTAGGTACAACAAAACTCATACGTGTAGTTCTGTGGTCCTGTTACTGTTCACTAAACTTCAGACTTTATGCGACTACTTTTGACGTACTGTGCAGCTTCGATAACCATGTTCCGTTTATCTCTCCCGAAATCTTGTCAAAAACAGTAGATTTCTGTCTCCGTATCTTGTATTATTAGAAGAAAATCGTTTCAATCATCATCATGAAACAGCTGTACTCATCAATGCCTTACTCTGACCCGGTGTCATATAACTTCCTTTCCGGAAGTTTACGTTTCGTTGTAAGTGTAACGTTTGATATTCATTATCTGTCAAGTTGTTGCATCATCATCTGCAACATCATGATTAAAATTTCAATATTGTAAATTTGTAGAAACAAAAATCTGTAATTTTTACAGAAAAAAATTTATATTTTCCACAGAAAATCTCTTTACTGAATAGCTGTTTTTTCTATAAAAAATAGAATTTTGTAATTAAAAAATATTTTTTACAGAAAAAACTGTCTTAATAAAAAATTTCAGATATTTTCAGTAAATTAAACAGTTTTCTAGTGCCAGTTTCTTCTGCCAATATGAGGGATTTTTGTTCAGAACCTGAACCCGCGTGAATTCAATGATAGATTTTCGAGCAAGATTTTAAACTTTGATCATCTTTTACAGATATGATCAAGGATTATCATATTCTTGATGATTATATTATATCATATCCTTGATGATTATATCCTTGATCACATCCTTGATGATTATATCCTTGATCACATCCTTGATGATTATATTTTATCATATCCTTGATGATGATCCTTGATGATTATGACATATAATTATAATTCGTGGCTTTTATGATAAAAACAATGCTGGAAAAATCCACTAAAAATTTTCGTAATTATTAAATCTTTTTTCCGATAACTTAGAATTTCTTTCTCATTTTTAGAGACTGTTAAATTTTACAATTTTGATTTTATCTTTTTTCTTTTTTTTTCACACTATGCACAAAATGAATATATTTTATGGTAGTCTCAGAAAAGTCTATTCTTTTGTATTTAACATATGCATAACTTTTTCCTTGTAAAATGAAGCAGTTTCTTGTATTTATACTAGAATTTTTTTATTCATTTTCGTTTCAAATTATATGTTTTTAACAATAAATTAGCCTGTTTCTCAGGATTTTTATTTTTATTTTTTATGCAGAATGAATCTATTCCGCATTTCTACATTTCCCGCATTCTTATCTGTCTCGCATTTTTTGCTGTTCATCTTTCACATGGTGATTCCAATAATAATTAATCTGGAGTACATTTTATGCTTAGTGAAACAAGATAAGTATCGCGAACATCTTTCCGTCATCAAATGGGAAATACATCAATGTAGAAGATTAGAAAACACCTGGGAGTGAGAAAAAGCAGTAATTTCTCGCCCAGTCCATAATTTTCCCTTTCCAGAGACGGAGATGTTTTTCTTGCTTTTACGTTTTTTTTCTTTTTTTTTCTTAATACTTACAGAAGTATATGAGTTGTGTAATAAAATAATTTTATGTTATATAACACTGTATGGTGTCAGAATCAATATTGCAAAAGTGAAGGTTTATATTTGTAGATTTTAGCTAGTTAAATCAAAATATAATGATAAAATTATTACATCATTTATCGATTTTTGGTGAAGTACCTTGTTTTTAAAATTAAAGAAATTCATGTATTAAAATATACGTAGAATTTGCATAAACAAAAATATATAGGCCTTAATATGCAAATAACCGATATGCGTATACAAATATGCGATAACAAATATGCGTATTGTGCGATTTGCATATTCTGTTAGCTAAATGTATAGAACAACTTTTGTGAAAATCTCAAAATCATAGCTTGAAAATTCTGAAAAAAATCGGCGATAGAATAAGCTGAATATACGTTATTTCCAAAATGAAGCAAAAAAATAAGGTGTTGTATCCATATATCTATTGATTATTGTCAATATGGGATAGACAATATGGCATGTACCCCATATGGCATATTTGGATAAAACTCCAAAATTTTTTGCTTCATTTTGGGAACAACGGGTTTTGAGCTTATTTTATAGATGATCATTTTCAGAATTTTCAAGCTATAATTTTGTGAATTGCTCTATACTTTTAGGTAACTCAATATGTAAATGACACTTTGATATCTTCATGCATGCGCAGTGAAAATTTATTTAGTTATCCTCTTCATTTTTCCAAGATTTTTTGTCATTTTTTAATTTCGTTACAAGGTATTATGTACAATATTGTTTGTTATATTTTCAGAAAAGAACATTGTTTTATATTAAGAACTCTGCAAATTATAAGCAAAAAACTCGGGAAAATTTGGGAGTGTTTTTATAAAAACCATAATTTTTCTACGAGTATACATGCTATTCCTCATAAAAAAAACGTAGTTTATTACAATAAGCAAAGTAATCCTTTTCCACAATTTGAGTGATTTTGTTAAATTAGTTTTGACTGGGTTACCCAAAAGATATTCGTTCATTTTCAATTTGTTGACAATCTGTGAGATTTCGAGATAAAATCTTCACGGAAAAATATGGCGTGTACTATTATATTTACACACTTAGATTTCAGGATAATTATTCATGAATTTTTCTAAATATTTAAGAAAATGTCTAAAATCGCAAGTAGCCAGTCACCTTTGGCCATATAGTGTATATCGTCTAAAACTTAAATATTGAAGCTCAATCTTAATCATAGTGGAGGTTTACGAAGAAATTTAGAAACATACGAGATATTCCAGGCAATGTGAGATGTTATAAAGCTAATATTCATACAAAATATCTAAAAATCTGCATATAGATGTTTAGCAGTCGATATTCCGCTGTCCATTCCGTTGATGCTTCATTTTTTTTTTTTTTTTTTTTTTTTTTTTTTTAATCAAACTTGCAAGAATACAATCCATGACGTTTCGCGTTTCTGATTGGTAAAAGAACAAGAACGTCACGAAAAAGGCCCAATAAAAAAATTTCTGCATAGAGTCTTGCTAGAAGCGCGAATAAACTAAAAAAATGAGACGTGAACAAAAAATCTTAAGGCGGAAAAAACTTTGAAATAAAAATAAGTAAAAAGGAAAAAAAAAGAAATCCTTCTTTTAAAAGCATTCGAATCTACAATAAATAGTAGAATTTGGTAAAAAATGATGGGGCATTTCAGAAATAAAATGAAAGATTTATATTTAAGCACAAAAAGTAAAATGATAATTAATTTAAGGCGAATTTAATAGAATTAATGAAAAATATTATTAAAAAATAGGAAATTAGTGAATATGCCGGTAATTTAGGGTAAAGGAAATGAAAAATAAAGGAAAATATCGCGAAGGAAAAATATTAATAATATAAGATTTCATTTAATCGTTTTAATAATTACTTTTTATAAAAACATATAATAGGCTGAAATAAACACAGATAGCAGACTGTATTGAAATAAAAACGAAAAAAAAGCCCTGAAAAATTTGATTGGATTAAAAATGACAGTAATATATCAAAGTAAAAATTTCCCATCCATCTAGAGATTTCTTATGATATCAAAAGCTAGACCTTCCCGCCCTCTAAATGGATAAATTTATGTATGCATAAACCATTTCATTAAAAAAACTTTTAAAGAAACCATTAATAATAGTACTCATGCTTTATCATCGTTTTAGATTTTTGAAAACACTCTAACAGCCATTTGATAAAAAAGTTTATTTTTATCAAGTTACAAACAAAATTTTTCTAGTGTCTACGAAATATTCTACGGCATTATATATCTTTCTACGTTACATATTCAAAGTAAAGAATATTAGTTCTTTCGAATATTCTTGATAACAACTTTCTTTTTATAGAAATGTACAAAAAATTTCAGAAAATAAAAAATTCGAGTTAGATCTATTTCTCATTCTCAAACTGGAACGAAATGTTAAGCGCAAAAACTGAAAGAAGTTTCAACAGGGTTTAGACCTGATATATATTGCCTAAATTTCATTTTCGATGCATATTTTGAAAGTTGTATGTATGTATAAATATCTTTTTTAAAGACACTTTAAAAGATTCGCATTTTTGCAGTCAGTTTTTGCCTTGCATAAAAAATATAACAAATAATTTGAAATGTATTTATTTTCATAATATTTTATATTTGCCTGATATTTTTAAACATTTCTCTACTATGAGACGCATGTTGAAGGATATTATTTCATTCATTAGTATTGCTTCAGTTATTAGCTCAAAAATAATTAAAAACAGGCGAGGTTGTTATTGGAAAATTAGACTAATAAGTAATTTTTTAAAAAATCGTATTTTTTTATTTAATTTTGCAAGGTCACTAAATGAATTTCTGTTCCAAAAATCCGAATAAAATTATTTTCTAAAGTAAAATTATTTCACCTAATTTAGTTTTGAGTGATTATACGATAGTACGTATCCATCATTACCTGCGGCTTATTCTGCCGAGCTGTCTAAATGACAGACCAGATGTTATGGCCAATAAGGTTATCTGAGCGAAAAGTCCCAGCCGGTTATTGCCCGGTTAGCTTAATAGGTAAAGCATTGGCCTTGTAAGCCAAGTATCCAGGTTCGATTCCCGACTTGGGCAATTTTTCGTTCAGTTGGAAATATTCAATTCGTATGATAACTTTACCAATCAGTTATATTGTGTTAAAATAATAGTATATCTACGTATCCATCGCTCTATGGAGTTCCATTACCCGCAGCTTATTCTGTCGAGCTGTCTAAATGACAGACCAGATGTTATGGCCAATAAGGTTATCTGAGCGAAAAGTCCCAGCCGGTTATCGCCCAGTTAGCTTAACAGGTAAAGCATTGGCCTTGTAAGCCAGGTATCCGGGTTCGATTCCCGGCCTGGGCATTTTTTCGCTCAGTTGAAAATATTCAATTCGTATGATAACTTTACCAATCATTGAGATTGTGTTAAAATAATACTATTAATGGCATTCTTTACAGAACATCAAGTCACATCTTAGAGGAAAACATCCGAAAATTCGACTTTAGTGATTGAATCGTAGATTTACCATTGTGCTTTTTTAGTAGCAAAGCTCATCAGATATCTATGGTGCACAGGCCTTCATTTGTTTGTTTTTAATAGCTTCTTGTTTTATCAAAAATTATCTATGACAAATATTTTATTTTAAATTGTGAAAATATTATTAAACACGTATACATACAAATGCTTTCTTTCAGCTTTCTGAGACGAATTAAGTAAACTTGCAGGAAAGTCACACAAATATATTTTTGTAAAGAGAAGTGTTATACCGTTTGTAAAGTAAGTTTACAGTAAACTAAGAAACATTTAATCATGTATTAGAAATGGAATAAAACCAAAATGCACCTGATTTTACAAAATACAACATTCCCACACAGTGCATATTTTTATATCATTTTTTTCTTCAATTTTTAAGAGAAAATATATAGAAATGGAGTTTTTCTGTTGCCAAAATTATAAAATTGGTATTAAAAAATAGTAAAAAAATAGTATCTTAAAAATAAATTAAGATACAATTTTCAAACAAACTGCTTTTAAAAGTATATCTTTTTCCCTATACGATGGTGTAAAAATAAAAAATTTGCGATGCTTAGAAGAGAGCTAGTGTAGCTTAGATGCTTTGTAGTAACAAAAATTGCAAAACCGAAATTTCATTTCATATTTTAAAGTGTTGCCATACTTAAAATGACGTATGCATTACGAACAGATACGTTTGGCCTTTATAATATAGGTTATGTAAATCTACATTTGAAAGTATTAATTGTATATTACTTAAAAGCAGTAAAAGGACTATCACAAAATATAATTAAAAACATATAAGAAAATTACTTACTAGTATTAGCCGAAAGTTATACATGCTTAAACGATATTCTAGTCTGAATGCATAAGTTTTAAACGTTTTATCAAGCTCGATTTAAAAAAATGCCATTTTTTATATACTAAGCTTAGATACAACAGAATGAAAAATATCCAAGCCAGGAATCGAATCCCGGAACCCTTGGAATAGTGCTCCAAATTCTTTATCATTTCATGCTACGAGGAGAAGAAAGTACGGAAATTGAAATTCTTTTTCAATTTCCGATTTTCGATGGATTTACACGTTTTAGAGGTCAGAGATTCCAAAAAACAAGTTTTTTTTTTAATAAAATGTCTGTCCCTCTGGTCTCTGTGTGTGTGTGTCCGTATGTCGCCATTCTGCCTTAAAAAAGTGTATGATGATATGCATAGAATTAATACAATTTATTTGTGAATGTTTTTGGCTGTGGGAAGCAGATTCCTCTACAATTTCGAAATATTCTGCCGGAAGGGGACGCTACGATAGCGATTTTTGTGCCATGTTCAATATTGCACTGAATAAAAGTGTATGAAGTTATGCATCGAATTAAACCAATTTTTTTGTGTAAGTGTATGGCTATGGCTAGTTGGTCCTCCCTGAATTTGAGAAAAATCCGTCGGAAGGGGGAGCTGCAATAGTGATTTTTGTGCCATTTTCAATATTCTACAGACTAAACGTGTATGAAGTTATGCATCTAAATGAACGATTTTTTTGTATAAATGTTTAGTTATGGCTAGCTCGTCCTACCTGAATTTGAAAAAAAATCCGCCTGCATGGGGCGCTGCAATCGCGATTTTTGTGCCATTTTCAATATTTTTTATACAGAAAACAGTATGAAGTTATGCATAGAATTGAATGAAATTCTTTGTATAAATGTTTGGGTCAGGTCAGACTCTTCCTGAATTTGAAAAAAATCCGCCGAAAGGAGGCGCTATAATTGCGATGTTTGTGCCATTTTCATTTTTTTACCATTTAAAAGTGTTTGAAGTTGTGCATAGAACTGAACTTAATTTTTTGTGTGGGTATGGCGAGTAGATCCTTCCTGATTAAAAAAAAAAAAAATCTACGTATCGTTCTATTGTACATTGCTCGTGCAGATACAGAAGCTCGTTTTAACTCCAATTAATTGACTGAAGCAGAAATTTAAGATGAAATTCATAGTTGCTATAGTATTGATAATATTAATAATATTAACGCATAAACATGTCTAACTAAATTTTGAAACATAAAAATGTACCTATAAGATAAAAGAAAGTTTTGGGATTGGGACATCCAACTACTTCAGTTTTGATGTCAGTGTTGACATTAAATTTAAAAGACTGCCTCATGATTTATTTTTTGTTTTAATTCATGATTAATTTTTATTCTTAAAATGGTACTAAGAGGCTTTTCTAAGAAATTTGTCAAATGAGATATTTCGGCATACCTTGATAAATTTTACGTATGTTTCACCTATCTCGTTTTAATTAAATTCTAAGATATTGTATAATGTTTTCAACCCTTTTATTCTATAACATCTTTCATGATTTTTTATTGAACTAAAATTCTCTATATGAAAAGAGATAAATAAAATAAATTTAGCATTGATGAATTTATTAATATCAGAATTAGAGTTACTTCTAACAAGGAAATGTAAGTCTCTCTTTCTAAAAAAGAAAAAAAATCTCCAAACAGATTTTTAATCGATCCGAGTCTAAAAACAGCTACAGGCTTCGGTAAATTTCAGGGTCACATGATCGTAACTGACATTTTTTTCTATTACACGAATAAAAAAAGATTGTGGTGAAAAATATTCTCAATGGTTGCAGTTTAATCATCTGTACTCAACCTCACTTAATAACGTTTTCTCACCGGAGGCAAATATGTGTTAGCAATGCTTGGACGGCTGCAACAGACTTATAAAAGTGTATATTTCTTTTTCTATCATCAAGTTTTTGTCAAACTTCCATATGGGGTGCAATGTACCATCAGAAACTGGGGTACAATGGACCATGGTCCATTGTACGCCAGTTTTGTATCCCATGTTTTTAAAAGTTAAATATTATATGTGAAATTCAGAATTAATAAATTATTTTACTTCTGTGTGTAGATTAAATAATGATTCATGTTTTTGAAATATTCATCTGTATAATATATGCTTTCAAACATAAAAATTAGCCCAAATTAAGAATTAATAAATTATTTTATTTCTGTGTGTGAATTAATTAATGATTCATGTTGTGAAATGCATTTTTGAAATGTTTATCTATATATTATAAGCTTTCAAATTTAAAAATTAACCCAAATTGAACACCAAAAATTAGTAAACAAAATATTTTGTGTATTTGAGCGTTTTTTTTTTTCATATAATTTGTTAATTCAATATTCCTGCACTTAGGCATCCATGCATCCATAATAAGTTAGATTTAAATAAAATAGTAGAAAGAGAAAAAAAAAATATATCTACCTATTAGTTTGTATCTGGATATAATAATTAAATAAGGTAAAATTCATTAAAAAAATTCAGATGATGTAAAGTAGAGAGGAAAAATTTATTATATTTTTTCCTTAGTCATATATTTAGATATATATATTTCCTATTATAAAGGTTTATATTTAACTTTAAGTAGTATCATTGTACAATATATATATATATTATTTTTCATATTTCTTTTAGCAATGCCAAGAAACAAGCCTAGGAAGACAAATAGAGGTTCTGTGCCACATGAAGTTATGGAACAGGCTGTAAAATGTATTGTGATGATAATAAACCTAATTGTTCAATTTGCGATCGGTATAATGATTCAATGGTAAAAAAAAAAAAAAAAAAAAAAAAATTAAGGAAAAAAATGTGTCTTTAGATAGAGCTAAAAGAGTGAATAAACAAATAAAAATGAATAATAAAATGTGAATAAACAAATAAAAATGAGTAATAAAATGTTAATAAACAAATTATGATATAGTTTATCTTTCTTATTGTTAAAAAATGAACTACACTGATATATTTTTATTCAAATTACAAGTGGTCCATAGAGCCCCATGTTGTGAACCATTGTACCCCGGCATTGGGGTACAATGGTCCACTTTGTCACTTGCTAGTTAAAAAAAATATTTTTAAAAAAGTATGCATAATTATTATTTTTGAGTTGATGCAGTATAAACTTTAATGTATAGGTAACATGCATGTACTTGATCAAAAGAAAAAAAAAATCAATACTTAAAGAGTAAACAGTCAAAATTTACAAAAGTGGACCATTGTACCCCAGTCTCCCCTATATATCGCACTTATATCGCAATATACCAAAAATATGGCATAACAAAATAAAATCTTAAATTTTATCTCGTTGCAATGTTTTAATTTTTACTCACGTGTAAGTGGCAACATTTTTAAACTTTTAATTCATTTTGATTTTAATTTATTAGAAATATTATCTCTCGATCAGGAAGCAAACATAGTCCTTTCATTATCATATTTTCCTGAAGACGGCGCGAAACGTTTATTTTTTTATTTTATTTTAATTGTACAAGTTCGTATTAAAATTCTTGTTTTGTGCACCATTGAGCAATGTGTTGTATTTTTAATAAATACTGTTGCGTATATAGGGTTCTTTCGATCTTATGGTTAGACAACTTCAAACTCTTTTCTCTTAGAAACGTAGAAAATAATTTATTTACAGATCTTCAGAACAACAGAGTCTTCGAAACTCACAAATAGTACTAGATATTCAAAAATAACTGTTCAAATCTATCGTACAAGTGCAGATATAGGTCCTAGAGACTCTTTATACAACGTCTCAACACTAAAATCACATTCAAAATAACGTAAATAAAGCTCAAGCAAACTTGCTTAAACAATACCCTAGAAGTTCACTCAATGACTGACTGGTAAATAATAACAACAACAGCTCGTATC
The DNA here is from genome assembly GCA_964019185.1 of Maratus speculifer. Taxonomy (NCBI): domain Eukaryota; kingdom Metazoa; phylum Arthropoda; class Arachnida; order Araneae; family Salticidae; genus Maratus; species Maratus speculifer. The sequence continues at coordinate 12,278,594 of OZ025289.1, forward strand.
GCTCTCCTTATATAGGCTCGCAACATGCGGTGGAAATTTCTAGAACCTTCTTGAAAAATCCGGAAAACCACGGAACAACATTCAATGTATCAGCATATCTAAAGCGGGGTTACCATAGAGAGGGAAGGGTTACCATCGCCAACAATCGCCAAGTTTGTCGCCAACTTGGCAATATATCGCCAAATTTGGCGACCAAAATTAGTCGCCAAAAGTGACGCCAACTTGGCGATATCTTCATTATTTCGCCAATCTCCGTAGACATACACTGAAAAATATTAGACAAGTTTGCTTGATAACAGAGACAATGTAACAAAAACTAATATTAGTAAAGGAATGGAGCTTAATAAGATTATTTACATTATTTTACAGTACAAACACTAACTATTTACAAAATTCGTAACACTACCCCATCCTCAAAGACTGCACGTCCCGCGAAGTGCAATCCTTGAGTTAGAGGAAAACACTTAAAATAAGTAAACAAATAAATAAATAAATAAATAATAAGATTTACATAAATAAGAACTAATTGCTATTTACATATTTACAAAAAAATGACTTTCATGACCATGGTCTGAAATTCCACTTTTGAATTTCTAATCACTTTGGCCAAAATAAGATGCTAGCCGGTTATAATGTACGACCTTGGGCTTGGTGTGTGGCGATTTCCGTATGCGTACGACGACGTCATTCAGCCTGTTGACGACTGTGTAAGGACCGTCCCAGTTTCTTTGTAGTTTTGGCGACAGTCCCTTACGACGTATGGGATTCCACAACTAAACTTTGTCACCTTCGTTGAACTCATGTCCAGTTGCCTTTGTGTCGTACCGTGTCTTGATCTTTTCTGACGCCAGTCCGATTCGGTTCCTCGCTAGACAATGAACCTCCTCAATCCGTGACTGGAGTCCATCCACGTATTCTTCAGGCGACAAAGGAGCGTCAGGAGGACGGCCAAATAAAAGATCCACAGGCAGACGAAGATCACGACCAAAGAGCATTTGAGAAGGGGAGTAACTAGTGGCCTCATGAGTGGCACTCCTGTAGGCAAGCAGGAAAAGAGGCAATTTCTTGTCCCAGTCCTGTTGGTCTCTAGACACCAGGAGAGAGAGGCTATTTAGGATGGTACGATTGAAACGCTCCACCATGCCGTCCGATTGAGGATGTAGAGGTGTAGTTCGAGTTTTGTCCATGCCGAGTAGCCCACACATTTCCTTAAACACAGTCGAATCGAAGTTTCTTCCTTGGTCGGAATGGATTTGAAGAGGAACTCCATATCTGGAAACCCAGTGTTGAACTAGTATGTCTGCTACGGTTACCGCCTCTTGATTAGGAATGGAGTAGGCTTCAGGCCACTTAGTGAAGTAGTCCATGACAACGAGAATGTACTTATTGCCATCAGATATTCTAGGAAGAGGACCCAAGATGTCTAGAGCAATTCGTTCGAAAAGAGCTCCTATATTATAACGCTGCAATCGTCCACGGGTGCGCCTCTTTGGACCTTTACGTGCTACACAGGTGTCACAAGTTCGACACCACTTCTTCACGTCACTGCGAACATTATTCCAGTAGAAACGCTCTCGAACCTTCTGCAGGGTCTTCATTACACCAAAATGACCTGCTGTGGGACTACCATGCAGTTCTTGAAGGACCATAGAAATTCTCGACTTAGGGAGTAGTAGTTGCCATCTACATGTCTTTCCATCATCAGACTCACATTTTCGGTACAAGATACCGTTCTTCAAATGTAGGGAATCCCAAAGAGCCCAATAACGTTTAGTCGTAGGATGGTAATGGGCCATGTCTTGCCAGCTGGGCTTCCTGATGGACTCCTTTTTCAGCTCTAGAATTGGCTTAATTTCAGGATCAGCAAGTTGATCTTTACGCAGGCTCTCGTCACACCACTGATCTTGCGATGATGTAGAACCAGTTGTAACTTGTCTTACTATAGGGTCTTTGACATTAAATTTCTTCTCAACCCGGTCGCAGTATCTACAATTCTCTGAGCAGGGTCTTCTTGAGAGAGCATCTGCATTTCCATGTGATGAGCCTTTTCGATGTCGTATCTCCATATCGTACTCTTGAAGCTTTTGTATCCACCTGGCTATCTGGCCTTCAGGGTTCTTAAAATTCAATAGCCAAGTTAGAGAAGCATGATCAGTTCGGATCAGGAACTTTCGACCTTAAAGATAGTGGTGAAAATGGTCTACGGCTTTCACTACAGCAAGAAGCTCTTTTCTTGTTACGCAGTAGTTTCGTTCTGCCTTTCATAAGCACTTGCTGAAATAGGCGATAACACGCTCCTGGCCGTCGATTTCCTGGGACAGCACAGCGCCAATGCTTTCGTTACTTGTATCCGTATCAAGTATAAACTGTTTATCGATTTGAGGATATGACAGTATTGGAGTGGATGTTAAGGCCTCCTTAAGCTTTTCGAAAGCAGCGTCACATTCCTGAATCCACATACATTTTTGATTGGCTTCTGTTAATTTATGAAGTGGTCTTGCAATCATCGACAAGCCTTTGAAAATTTTTCTGTAATAGGTGCATAATCCTAGAAAGCTCCGAAGCTGGTGAACATCTGCTGGACGATTCCAATTTTTCACAGCCGATATCTTCTCTGGATCAGTCCTAACCCCTTCCGCTGAAATGATGTGTCCAAGGTAGGCGACTTCATTTCGAAACAAACTGCACTTTGAAGGGCTTAACTTCAAACTAGCTTCCTTTAATTTTTGTAGCACCCGCCTGAGGTTGTTCAGATGTTCATCAACAGATTTTCCTATGATTATGATATAATTTAAATAAACAAGACATGCTTCATATGACAGCCCCCGGAGAACCGTTTCCATAAGCCGTTCGAAAGTTGCAGGTGCGTTACACAGACCAAAAGGCATTACCTTGAACTGCCATAATCCTTGTCCCGTTGTAAAGGCAGTCTTCTCGCGGTCGCCCGGATGGATCTCTACCTGCCAGTAACCACTCTTCAGATCCAGAGTCGAGAACCAAGTGTTGCCCGCAAGTGTGTCGAGAGTGTCGTCGATCCTTGGCAGAGGGTAAGTATCCTTTTTAGTGACATCATTCAGTCGGCGGTAGTCTACACAAAATCTTGTAGAATCATCCTTCTTTCTTACTAATACAATGGGAGACGCCCATGGACTTGTCGATGGTTCGATGACGTCATTTTCTTCGATATCCTTAATTAAATTCTGCACCTCTTCTTGCTTGGCAAAAGGTAATCGTCTAGGGTGCTGTTTGATAGGAGAGTGATCTCCCGTGTCAATTCGGTGTTGTGCCATTTTAGTTCGTCCAAAGTCTTCAGATGTTTGGGAAAATAAACTTTGGAATTCTCTAATTAAATTTTCCGCAGCTTCCATCTGTTTTGGATCTAAGTCTGTATTTTGTAACAAATCCTTGACTAAATTATCTGAAGATTTCTCAGAGTGACTGAAATTTTGACTTATGCATGTCACAGGAGCACACGATGCTATCACCTCTCCTTTCTTGATAGTCCTTGTCTTATCACTGATGTTAGCAATTCTGACTGGAATGGTCTTTTTCGAGAGGTCTACTACAGAAGAAGCCACCAATACTCCTGATTGTGTACTATTGTCTTCGGGATAATCTATATGGCCAAATCGATAATTAGTTTCATTTTTAATTACAGCTGGAACTAAAAATTCTGTTCTTGGATCTAGATTGATGTCTTCTTTGGCTATTACTATTTGTTTACATTCAATTTCGTTATTTAATCCAAAAAGACTTATTTCTTCAAATTTTGGGAGCATTTTGTTATTTTTGAAATCAAGTTTGAAGCCAGACTTCTTCAGAAAATCTAGTCCGATTAAGCAAGGATCTGTTATGTCAGCCACATATGCCGTATGGTAATATTTCGTTCCTCCAAAGTTGATGGTTAAATTTGCCTTTCCATATATGCTTATCTTGTCGCCCGTCACAGTTTGCAGGGTAACGCATGGTGGAGTCCAGATGAGTTTACATTTCAATTTCCGAGCCAAATCTTCTCTTATTATTGTAACATTGGCTCCTGTATCGACAATCATACGGCACTGAATTCCGTTAATAAAGCCTATCACATATAATTCATTATCACCGCCACTCATTTTTGATATCTAGAGGATCTTCAGATGGGGCTTTTCATTCTCTGGCAACTTCCGCCCCGCGAGATGGCCAAAATTTAGTTTTCCTGCTGACTGTTTGAATTTATCTCACGTTCGAGGATTTTGGGGCAATTTCTTCTTAGATGTCATGTATCACCGCATCCCCAGCACGTGAGATTCCGCCTTCTTGAACTTGTTCTTCCATATTTTAAAGCTTCAATCTCTTGATATATTTTCCTAATTTCTTTCAAGACGTCGCTCTCAGTGTCTGAGCTTTTGTTGACCGTTGCCCCTCGGACTGAATGACGATCTTTACGGCTGGCTTGTGTAGCTGCTTCCAACTTTAAGGCATATATTAATGCAGCCTTTAAATCCTGCACATCTGCCATTCGTACCGCTCTCTGCACTTCTGGATCTTTTATTCCGTCTACAAAGTACTGCAGTGAGAGCATCTCCCGTACATTTGTTGGGCAGTCAATGAATGCTAAATTTGCCAGACGTTCTATTTCCTAGGCAAACTCTTGAAGTGTTTCATTCTACTTTTGATGGCGGCTCTTCATTTGTATTCTCGTATAATCCTTCAAGAATTTTTCTCCGAATCTCATTTCAAGTGCACAACTTAGAGTCTCACAATTGAGTTGCGTCATATCGGGCAATGTTTGCAGCACGTCGGCGGCTTCTCCTCTCAAAGATGCTGCCAGTTGACAAGCTTTCACCTCGTCACTCCATTTGTTCGCTTCGGCTACTATGGTGAATTGGGTCTTGTAAACTTGCCAGGAACTCTTTCCGTCGTATGTCGACAGCTTAATGTGCACGGGAGAAGCAAGCGGATTCCTAAATTCTTCATAATTACCACTAGACGCTGAAAGCTTCTTCTCAAGATCTTCTACTCTTTTCTTTAACTTTACATCTACGTCAACTATTTTCTCTTCAACGTTACTTATTTTCTCTTCAACGTTACTAACTTCATTCTGAATTTTATCTTCTACTTCCTGTATTTTCTCTTCTACCGAACCTATTCTTCTCTCTACCGACGAGAACTTTTCTTCAAAAGTTTTCTTCATTTCTACTTGGCCTTTATTCATTTTATCCGCCAACTCTTCTTGGCCTTTGTCAATTTTTTCAGTCACCTCTTCTTGGCATTTATCAATTTTATTTGTCAACTGTTCCATTCTTTCTTCGTTTTTATTCATTTTATCCGCCAACTCTTTTTGGCCTTTATTTATTGTTTCCGCCAACTCTTCTTGCCCCTTATTCATTTCAGTCTTTATGCCATTGATAGCATCTAACAGTTCTTTCAGTTGTCCGTCCATTGTTCTTGTTTTCGCCATAAGATCCCGACTCCTGACACCAAATGTTGTTGCGTATATAGGGTTCTTTCGATCTTATGGTTAGACAACTTCAAACTCTTTTCTCTTAGAAAAGTAGAAAATAATTTATTTACAGATCTTTAGAACAACAGAGTCTTCGAAACTCACAAATAGTACTAGACATTCAAAAATAACTGTTCAAATCTATCGTACAAGTGCAGATATAGGTCCCAGAGACTCTTTATACAACGTCTCAACACTAAAATCACAATCAAAATAACGTAAATAAAGCTCAAGCAAACTTGCTTAAACAATACCCTAGAAGTTCACTCAATGACTGACTGGTAAATAATAACAACAACAGCTCGTATCGCTCTTCTTATATAGGCTAGCAGCATGCGGTGCAAATTTCTACAACCTTCTCGAAAAATCCGGAAAACCACGGAACAACATTCAATGTATCATCATATCTAAAGCGAGGTTACCATAGAGAGGGAAGGGTTACCATCGCCAACAATCGCCAAGTTTTTCACCAACTTGGCGACCAAAATTAGTCACCAAAAGTGACGCCAACTTGGCGATATCTTTATTATTTCGCCAATCTGCTGTAGACATACACTGAAAAATATTAGACAAGTTTGCTTGATAACAGAGACAATGTAACAAAAACTAATATTAGTAAAGGAATGGAGCTTAACCGTTTAAACGCCAATGTTCCCAAATGGGAACACCGCATTATTTGTAATACAAAACATATATTTTCCAACATAATGGCGATGTCCTTATTTTTCCTATAAAATATAAGATTGATTTCAACTATTGAAATGAAAATATTTATGTTTAAACATTTATCACAAGTATTAATTAATATGTATCTACATTAATTTGCATAAAAAGTATATTATTTGCTTTTATCGTTTCTCTTTATTACTTACATTTGACCGCTAGGAATCTAAATGTTTTTGAAATTCGAGAAAGTACCCAAGAGCAATATACAATAGCATATAGTGGAAAATAATTTTTTATAAATTTGCATAGCTTGTCAATCAATAATCACGTTCCAAAATGCGAACACTAAATTGAAAACAGCCCCCCCCCCAAAAAAAAACTGCAGAAATATATTTTTTGTTATTTTCAAAATTTCTATGCATAAATTAAAACATTTGAAGCTGTAATATAGGGAAAAAAAATATAATTACATTGCGATATTAATTCGGCGTCTAAACGGTTAATAAGATTATTTACATTATTTTACAGTACAAACACTAACTATTTACAAAATTCGTAACAATACATTCTTAGTAGAAAATAAGTTTTCAAAGTTGCGAGAAAAATCTTGCTTATATTTTTCATGTTTAATTATAAAATGCCTTGTTATAAATAATTAGTTGCAGAGCATTCTTTTTTAATTTCCCAGATTTTATACTTTCACTTCAAACTGTCAAAACCGACAAAGGTAAAAGCGAAGGCGACTTAAAAGTTAGGAGGCTTGTTTTGACAAATAAACAACATCGAGGAAAAAATAAAACAAAAATAGAAAACAGTATTTGCGCTTTTTCAGTTTCATACATTTCTTGCAAAAATATTTGCGTTGGACTCTAGCGAGAGTTCTTAGATAATAAACAAACAGACACTGACAGAAAGATTCTCCATCACATGACATATTGATATATTGATATATTGATACTGACATGATATATTGATTTAGAGTTTGAAATAAAAAGAGTTTTCTCTTATTCGTAAAAGTAATAACGTGTTATGAAAACATATCGATCTAATTTCCCTAAATTAAAAAAAAAAACATAACAAACGGAGTGTTTATGTAACCTCACTTCTTTACTTCCTGTTTTTGAAAAATGAATATTTGTCCTTTCTGTCAATCAGAAAAAGAATGTGTTTCAAATCAAGTGTAATTATTAAGATTGGATTTCTTGCAACGTTATTGGTTTAAAATGTAGAAATAAAATAATTACATTCCTCACGGAAAAAGCAGCCTGTTATTTTGGTAGTTCTAATTTTCAGTAATCAATGTTCTAAAGTAATATTTACTCATTATTTTTTATGCAATAATTTAGATTTTGATAAATATGTCAAGTTAGTTACCAGTATTTTGCATTATGCTTTTAATAGGTTCTGCTATTAATTAAGACAACATTTTTCTTTGAAAATATTGGTTAAACAATAATCTGTTTTTTTATACAATTTTACTCTTTCTCCCCTTAAACACTGCCAATACTTTATAGACAATTTTCGATTAGGATTCGCATTAAGATAAAAAAATAAATGAATAAAAAAAAAATAAAAAAAAATTTCATTACTATCCACTTTGTTGTGTTTTTAATGAAAGACACATAAATAATGAATTAACTTAAAAAAATATAAGTTTTACATCATGGATAAAACTAAGACTTAACTGCAGACACTTATAAGTATTTTCCGTAAATAAAGAGATAAAATCTTTAGTCGTATCGTCAACAAAATATCAATTTCGTTGCATCACATATGCACAAGGCATTGAGTTATCGTTTTACAAACTTCCGTGAATGGAAATATAACCATGTGTGCCTGCGCCGTTGCTTCAAAGAGGTGGATGATAGGCCAACGATAACGTTTCTTAGCATAAAAACTTTTTTATGCGTGTACTAGAAGAAAAAAAATAAAGGAAAGGTGGATATAATATGGCAGAGAAATCTACCGCAGCCCTGCAGCCGTTTTCAAACTCGGATCTATGATAAAAGTTTTTCCTAGGTAAAGGAAGTTTTTGAAAAAGAGACTTAAATTCCGGTCAGAAGTATATCTATACCCTTTTCATAGTGAATCCAAAAATTCGTTATCTATTTCGTTTATCAGAATTTTTACGTAAGAATCTTTCCTGGGAATAGGTTACTGGAGGATTGAAAATAACGATAAAAATGTTTTAAGATGTCTTGAATTTTATTAAGAATAGATACGAGTAAAATACTTCTACTGCAAAAAAAATAGCCTTTTAAATCAAGGTTAAGACCCATTTATCTTATACACCCAGTCGAACTCATATTTTCTTTTATGGAATTATAAAAATATTGCAATGGTATTTTCACAAACATATTTTGCATTTCGTGACATATTTAGAACGGAATTACGGAAATTTCCTCCATTCATGCCCAAACAATACTAAATAAGTAGCTCTATATTATATGAAATGTAGTTGACACCACATAGATATCACTGATTATACTATGCAACGCATCCAGTCTTTCTCATGTTATACTATCGCTTCAGAAGCGCACAGAAATAGCTTGTGGGACACAATTCGAAATCGTAAAAATTTTTACTTTTCATTCATGAAGAATATAATATTTCAAATGCACTGTAGTAGACTGTGCCGATTTAGAGAAAACACTTAAAAAGAAGAGTTTTTAAATTAAACTATCAAATCAAGGAATTAAGTGTTTAAATCAAGGAATTAAGTGTTCAAAGAAATCTGATGGACATCAAAAGCAGTCGAATACTGTAGATTAACATTTTAATAATTTCGCCTTCTGGAACGTATTAGGAGGATCGGTCATTCGGATAATCGATGTACCACTGTATATTAATAAATAAAAGTTTTGCTCTGTATATCGGTGCGATGGCCAATAAAATCTACGGCGCGTACAAGGAGAATATTAGTAAAAATATTCCAAACTAACTCCTGATGTTTGACTTAGAATTTTAATTTTCTAATAATTATATGAAATGTTAATTTAAAACTCATCAAGCGCCCTGGTTAAAAAATATTTCTTTCTACTAAAATATAAGTTGACTTGAATTGAATTCTTGTGCACCACTGTTCAATCAACACGTTCTTCTGGGAATTGTATACAGGATAAGGATTTGCTTAAGGAAAACGCACAGATTTTATTCACGCCACAAACATTTTTCTTTCTCTCAATTTCTTCTTGCGGAATTACCAGAATTTGTAGTTCGCCAGATTTCAACATTAGGATTTTTTAAGGGACGTCACATATATTTTTTATATATTGATTTTATCGATTTTAAAGCAGCACGTTAATGCATATTTTAAAGGAAGAATATCAATATGAAATTTTCTTTTAAAACCGTTCGCAATTAATGAATAAAAGTGAGGAACTGTAGCTTCTGTCAATCATTACGCTTTCCTTGAAATGACATCAATGCTAGCGATCTGCAGAAGAAAAAAGCGTGGATTTTTATCGGGTCAAAAACAAAACTTCTTTCTCAATTTCGCCATTAACCCTGTAAGGAGCAAAGAAATTCTGTTCATAATTTGATGAAATAAGTGACAGACACTAGATTTTAAGAACTTTTCTCTTAAAAAATACAGATCTGCTTTTCTACACTTTCATTAAAATTCAGCGGTCACGCATCGTGATCATCGCCTTTCAAAGAATTAAAAGGGTAAAAATTTACCCGTATTTTTAGTTCGCCGGGTTTCCTCATTAGGAATTTTTAAGGGGCGTTATATGTATTTTTATATTGCTTTTATCTATTTGAAATTAACACGACTCAGAGACTCTGAGCGAATTGTAACCGAATATAAACGAATAATAATAAACGAATATAAATATCAAATTTTCTATTAAACCCAACGTGATTGATGAATATACATTAACTGAAAATTTAAAATTTTCAGCCGTCAAAAATTTCCAGTTATCGATTGATTGTTATTATCATTTCTTTGCTATTTTCCAGTCATGTCTCATAAAAAATTCTTTAGCGGCAAAAATTGTATTGGTAAAGTTCATTAAATTATAGGAAGTTGAAAAATAAGAAAGGAATTATTTTTTTAAGTAGTAACGTACAACAACAATAAAACGCGAGGCAATCAAATATAATATGAATGATGTGAGATATGCATTGAAAATGTCAAAATGAGATTGGTTATATATAGAAAGAGATTATGTAGAATGATTATTTTTCTTTTTTTTCCTCTTGAGATTTATCATTTATGATATTTCGAACTGTGTGCATTCATTTATGCGATTCGAAGTAATATTCCATTCTTTCATATTTTGAAACAAAATAAATAAATAAAAATAAAAACTATCAGCACCATTCGATATTTCGTATATAGTAAATATAATGATCTTTAGTAATGTTTTCGAGTAAGGAAAATTAATATTAAGGCTATACATTTAAGATTTGTCTGATGTATTGCCTTGAAATGATAACGAGCGTAGGCGACCAGATACTCATCATACATGCACTCAATTTCCTATCATTCTTCGAAACATTTTTATAAGTATATTTAAGAGATTTGTTTCGAAAAAAATATAAATACTACAATTCTTTTGGGAAAAATACATTTTATTATTCTTATTTTGCGTTACGGCATATGTGTAATGTTTACAATCAAAATATATGCATTTAGAAACAATATGATCTTATATTAATTATGAATAGAAGTTTTCATATACGTCCAATAAAAACATTTTAAAAATATGCATTAAAATATTTAATTGCTATAAAGGACGTTAAATACTGATAAAAACATTAAAAGATCTTATTAATTTTTACATGTTTCGATTGAATTTACTCAATCATCATCAGAAAAAGAAAGTACAAATAAACACAAAGATGGAAAATAACAATTTTGAAATATGATCTTAGTTTTATAGCGGATCATTAAATAAGAAAAAATCCTCCCCGATTTTTTTATGGGCGTAACTCATTTTCTTTGGTAAAAAAAAAAAAAGTGTGGAGAGATAAAGAATGTGGTGAAATCAAGTGAAACATTTATGATCTTGAAGAGGGGTGGGGTGCCTCGAAATGACATAGTAAAAATGTCTATATAAAAAACAAGATTTATGTGGAAACCTTATCTTTACTTTTATTTCATTGAAATCCATCGCTCATGATCTCACGACTTGTGCACATTTATTTGCACGATTTGAAGAGAAAATGGATATTCTCTAAATCTAAGGAAAGGAATAAAAAACAAACCAGCCTCCTGAAATTCGATCTACGGAAGATCGAATTTAACGAGGTTGGTTTGTTTTTTAACCTTTCTTTGTCTTAGTAATATCATTCGCATATCTTTGGTGACAGTAACCATAAAGAGGTTTTCAATGATACCATCGAGTCAACTTTTATTTATACTTTATTCTAGCTTTAATAAAAGAAAGTATTTTAATCAATTTTTTTTTTTCGACTTTCGATTTTTGAAGAATTTACACGTTTTAGGGGTCAGAGATCTAAAAAAATGCTTATACAAAATGTGTGTCTCTCCGTCTGTATGTTGGTGTGTCGCCCACTGTACCATTAAGAAGTGTACAAAGTTATGCATAGAATGGAATTCTATTTTTGGGGTTTCTTTAGAAAAACCGACAATCGTAGAGGGTAAAATCACTAGTATTCTTTTAAATATTTTTGATATGCTAAGTACGATCTTGCAGGAAAATGAATAACACAAGTAAAAAACCCGTTTAAACCTTTCATTCCCATAGGCAAATTTTCTTATGAAGTATTTAGTGTAGTCTCGTATTTAATTTACATAATTTAAAGACAACACGTAAAATTCAAAACTGTATTTCAATTTTTAAAGGCACATGCTAAATTCAAAACGCTCTTCTAGTAATTATCGCTATAACCATCTACATCTTTATGACAATGTAAATAAATGATGAATGTCGAGCAGAACAAATTCTACATTAAGCATCATGTAGTCTACATCAGTTTTGTATATAAATTTCATTATATTTTAAATAGAGTAACATCATTGAAATATATTGCACATAGACTTGAAAATAAAAATAACATGATTACTAAATGGTTTAGAAAATGTTGCAAAATTTAAAAATATATACGTATTCAGTGCGGTACTCCTTTACTCACTGATTTACTCATTTCTTCAATGCTAATTCATCGTGGGTGACTCGTTCTGGGTAATTGCATAGCTTCGTTTTTTATGCTATATTTTTGTAGATTGGTAAAAACAATTATCTTTTCAACTGTGTACTTCCGAAAGAACATTGTGGGAACCATTCGATTTTGATTCAATTCCTAATGATTCAGTAGCTGCCTGTGCTTATATATATATAAATATCAGACGCCATCAATAAATCAAAGTAATAACATAAAAAAATCCTGATGCTTAAAAGTATTATTAGTAATGATCATTATCTTAGTTTTTTTAACAAGTCGTGAAACAGGAAAGAATGTCTCTCTTCAATTTTTCATAGCTATAACTCTGTTTGCATTTCGAAAGAGGTGTCTAATGATAGAAGAATGTAGTGATCTAAAACAAAACATTGAAAAGATTTTGAGATGCCCAAAATGACAAAATATAAATTACTAGATATAGAAAAGGATTACGTAAAATATTACTTTTTTTTTCATTTGTATCTATCATTTATGTTCTCATGATTTCGCGCCTTCATTTTGGAGAGTCGAAGTATTAACGGATTATCTCATAACCCCGAAAAAAAATCTGCACCTAATACTTGATTTTTGTTCATGATGCAGCTTTTTTGTGTTCTCACTCGGCTATTTCTGTGAGTGTTAAAGTAAAGAAAACTTGCAATGATGCCAACAAAGGACTTTTTTCTATTGTTATTTTTTCATGGTCTACGATCACACTTTATTGCTTGTATTTAGATAACTGTCTGAATAAAAATATAAATATTTTTTTTATTTTTTCACATGCGGCTTTTTTGTGACTATAACTGTAAAGAAAAGTGTAAAAAAAAGTTACAATGATGTCATCAAATCAGTTTCTGCCTTTAAAGTCGCTTTTATTCTCTTGTTATTTAATCATAGTCTGAGATCACAATTTAATATTTGAACTTAAATAAATGTTTGATTAAAAATGTAAATAAGAAGGACGTATGTCAGCATAGTTTCAGATAATAATTTAAAATGCATGTGTTAATCAACTGAACGGGGAAAGAAATTTAAAAACCTAAAAAATATCACCGTTATTATTTTTATTTTACGCTTCTTTACGGAGAAAGAAATCCACGTCTCACTATTGATAAATAAAATTTTATTTATGTAAGATTTCTCGTGTTGGCAATACTTTGTGGATTAAAACAAAACTAGAATCTTTAAACAATTGTCTTTTCTTTTACTATGTATTCTAAAATGATTATTCGAAGAACCATTCGATTTTGATTCGATTCCTAATGATTCAGTGACTGTCACCGCGTGTAATTAATTTGACGTTGTACGCCAAATATAAATCAAACTAATGGCATCAAAATAAATACTTCTTGCGGTAGAAACACTATTAATAGAGATCATTATCCTATACTTTTTATAGTAGGTCATAAAATTGCAAAGAAAATTCTTTATAAATTACTCTATATGGAAAAGGATTACGTGGAATGATTACATTTTCTTTTTTTATTTCATTGGTATATATCGTTTATGACTGACAAGTTGAGCGCATTCATTTTGGTAAGTTTGACGAATATTGGATTTCTCATAGCCCCGAAGAAAGGAAAAATTACAGTTCCGTAACATTTGATTTCTTTTATGGTATGCCATTTTGTCTCTTTCGGATATATAGGTGAGTTTAACCGTAAAAAAATAGTTTCAAAGATGCCATAAAATCATCTTCTGTGTTTAGGATTATATTTATTATCTTGTTATTCTTTTCTTCTCCGTTAACAATGATGCTTGTACAATGTACATAGATAAATGTTTGATAAAGATGGAAAAACAGGTAGGAGAAACTGGGGCACATTGATACACCCCCTGTACAGCACACAGGGTCATTATAGGAAGTTTCACAACAGCTCTAAAAGGTGATACAGTGAAATTAACTACATACAGAAAGTTTTAAAATGATTCAGTAGTTTGATGAAATAGGATGTGTGATTAATTGTTTTTGTAGGTCAAAAGTAAGTTTGAGTTGCACAATTGAAATGGTATTATATAACTGTTCCAATATTTTCAAACCAAAAGAATACCCTCCCTTGTAAGTAAAGCTAATCTTTATCAGTTCCTCATTCTTTATTGTTAGATGAATTATGAAGTGTTGGATTTGCGACTCATTTTATTCAAAATGGCTGTATGGGGCACATTGATACAGTCTTTGTCGGGGCACATTGATACAACTTAAAACCTTTTTCTAGTTCATTTTTTCATTACATTTTATTATTTTTTTTACCATACACTCCTTAATTCAACCATTTTTCGTCAAAAATTTCTACTATTAGTTTTTATTGAAGTGAAATAGCTCCAATTTCTTTATAATAGGACATTTTATAGTATTTTTGCAAACAGAAGATGTACAAACTTACACAATATCTAATGCTAGTAGAACAAAAGAAATGGACGGCAGCCTGACAAATCTCAAATTTATATCGATTCTCCAGAGAAAAAAGTAGTATCGACATGAGAAATGTTAAGTAAGATAAACAAGCTGCAGAACAGTACAGGATAATTATATTATAAACATTTTTTTATATAATTATCATTTATTTTCTGTTTGTAAACCGATTTATAAACAGAAAACCTGGTAATTCAATCATTTTTCCTAAGAAAGAAGATAATTCTGGGGTTAAAGTGCCAGATATGACAAAGTTACCATAGCCAACAAACAGACAAGGAACAGCCAGAACATCAGGTCATTAAACATTTCATTTTGATTGCTTTAATATCGCTTACAAATAAATTGTGTGTGATTTTAATGTCTATAAATATATATAAAATGGTTTGCTAACTTTTCTTTTCTATGAAAGCTATGCATTGGTGTTATTGTGTCTCCATTTTTTCCAGACGTGTCAAAGTGTACCAATCTGCCCCGAAGATTGAACACATTGATACAAATTACTTTTTTTGATTTTTTTAAATTTACATGCAAAGTAATATATAAAACAACGATTGTACATATTTCTAACACATTACACAGTTTTTGCTGACATCACATAGAAAAATAACTTGAAATTTCTACTTTCTAGACACCAAAAAAATTTTAAAAAAAGCTGTATCAATGTCCCACAGTTCCCCTTATATTTTCAAAAAAATTACTCATATTAGGAAATATAGAATCATATTTTAAATTTCTTTCATGGATGAAAATGTGGAAACGAATTATGTGAAATGATAACTTTTTCCTTCTTTTTTATTTTACTGCTATTCATCGTTTATGATCTCATATGTTGATCACATTCATTTTGTTCAATTGCAGAATATTTCCTTTTCTCATATCCAGAAAATAAAAACACCGTAGCATTGGATTTTTTTTTAATCTGTATCTTTCTTTATATATGTATCTTATCATTTGGCTATTTTGGTCATTGTAACCGAAAACAAGTGTAATTAAGCCATCAATTGAACTTCAGTGTTTACGAATATGTTTATTTTTAGTAGTTTTCCTCATAGTATCTTATTTTTTGTGGTCTGAGATCACAATTTAAATACTTGTACTTATAAAAGTGTCAAACATAGTAACCAAATACTTTTTTTCAAATGGAGGAAAGGGTTCCACGTTAAAAATAATACTATTAAAAAATTTTAAAGAATCAATCTTAGCATAGTCTCGGATGATAATTTCATGTAGGTATCAATCAGTTGATCAATAAAAAAAATTAAAGATATTTTGAATCATTTGTTTTCAACAGCAAATATGTTACCATCATTAAACATTCATCTCTTTTCCGTTAGAAACGACAGACATTTTCCTTTTTTATCGTAAGTTTATAACTTACAAATGTAACTGTCTAAAAAATGTTCATTAAGTACACTTTTGCACACATAAGCAATGGTTTCATGAATCACAAAGTATTATAGTCATATAGAACGTTCGTAACGGAAAAAAATATTCTGCCTCAAAACAATGATATGTAAGACTTCATTTATACTACATTTTTATTATTTTGTAATAAATAGCAATAAAAAAGTAAGACTCTTTAAAAATATATAGCAGATGCCGAAAATATTTTTAATTACTTTTTTTTTATATTCCCTAAAAAGCCAATGATGGTCGGTCAGCATATAAGCAACCTTTGCATGGATACGAACATGGTAAAAAATTCTGCTCCGTGATTGGCTAATGTTATGGAGCAATGATACTTATGGAGGATGATAATGTTATGGAGGAATTATGAGCAGGTTATTCGCCATAGTGCAGGAGATATAGAATAACAAACCAACATGGCTTTATGATGCCCAATACCATAGACTTCTAATCATAAAATTTTTATTTATACATCTGTGAGATTTCAAAGAAAAAAAAAACGCCAATTTTTGTACGATTATTCATTTTTATTCATCGTAATATCGCCCGATTAAAAAATCGTAATATTGCCTGTACAAAATTGAATTATCTCTAGAAATCAAACGTTAGTTAGATGAACATTTAAAATTCTCTATCTGTATTTTTATAACGTAGCTTGCAACAATGTGGAATTATTGTTTTACGAAACTAAGTTTATTAAATTTTATACTACATAAAAATACATTTGGGATGTACTTGAATGCCGCAAAGTGCAAAGTTCACTTAAGTCTCCGATTACAAGCTTGCTAGTTCAGTGATTACAATGTCTAATTTTAAACGAAAATGAACACTTTAATCATAAATACATTTATTCAATTATCTTCAAGAAATATTAAGTTTACTTCTAAGGTAAAGTAATTTTAACTGCTCTTTTTTTTGTATGACTATAATATTTTGTCATTCATGAAACCATTGCTTATGTGTGCAAAAGTGTACTTAATGAACATTTTTTAGACAGTTACATCTGTGAGTTATAAACTTACGTTAAAAAATGAAAATGTCTGTCGTTTCTAATTTTCACATAAAATTGTTTCTGGCATGAAGAAATGCATTAGAATTATAAATACATTGTAACATGTCTATGTAACTATGAAAATTTAAAATTTTTAAATAAGAAGATATAAGAAATGTTGTTGAATTATTTCTGCGACGTAGTTTTAACCTATCACACCGATCCGAAGAACAACTTTTCTATAAGTATCAACAAAATAAACGCCTTTTCATTTCCGGTTAAAAGGGGAAAAGACAACGCCCTTTAAATTCCCGTTAAAGAAACAACAAAACAGATCAGCCAATTACAGAACAGAATTCTTTCCGTATCAATGTAAAAGTTGCTAATATGCGATCGGTCATTTGCGACTTTAGACGTTTTGTTAAATATCTTTTAAAATACATGAAGAATTATCCTGAAACTCTAAGTGAGTAAGCATAATAGTTTAATTGATTTATTTCCGTGAAGATTTTTTCCCAAAACTTCATAGAAGACCATCAGAAAATTAAAAAAATACGACTATATTTTGGATAACCTTTTAGAAATTAATGTAGCAAAAAACATTCAAATTATAGAACATGATTCACACATTCGCTGCCGCTTACATGAAAATGTGATGATATTTAATGTCGCACTGTAGAAGTGGGTTTTTCCCAGAAGCGATTTACTTTTTATAACAAATAATCAGTGAAAGATTTCCCCGCGCCAGCGCTTGACTGGCTATTGGACATCACGCGCTGTCGCGTGAGGGGTCCCTTAACGTTGGCGCCATATCAGCCACTTATTACGCGCCATATCACGCAGCGAATGTGTTAAGAGGGTTATTGTAATGAACAGTGTTAATTTTTACGAAGATACTAGCATGTATACTCATAGAGAAATAATTTTTTTTTTTAAATGAAAATAGCCCTGAATTATGCAAAGTTTTTTGCATATAATTTGCAGAGTTCTGGATACATTTTTTTTAACGATATTGTGTCAAACAGCATTGTAAATAATATCCCGCAATCAGAATTAAAACTGAAAAATGGGATGAAAAATGAGCATGTTTAATAAATGTTCACTGCGCATGCAAAATATAATGTACATAATCTATTAAAGTAAAGTATAGAGCAACTTTTGTGCGTTAAAAATATACCTTGAAAATTCTAAAAATGATCGTCGATAGAAAAAACTTGAAATCTGTTGACATCTAAAAGATGTGAGGCTGTATTTAAATATATTATACATTGCACACTATTGCCAGTATATAATATTGTACTGCAATATTTGGATATAACCCCTCACCTTTTTGCTTCGTTTAAGAAAATATTGATTTCGAACCTATTCTATCGGCAAAAATTTTAAGCCATAATTTTGAGATTTTCACAAAAGTTGCTCTACATATTTTTTTAATAATACGCGTTACA
Organism: Maratus speculifer; assembly: GCA_964019185.1. NCBI lineage: Eukaryota > Metazoa > Arthropoda > Arachnida > Araneae > Salticidae > Maratus > Maratus speculifer. The sequence goes on from OZ025289.1 coordinate 12,297,136, forward strand.
TTTTGATTGTATTCGCACATTTGCAGTGAAAAATTATTTAGTTAATCTGCTTATTTTTCATTCAATTTTTATTATTTTGTAATCATATTTCCAGAATATTGTTTTTATAAAAAACCTCAATTTCTCGACGAATATACATGCTATACTCATAAAAATGAACACAGTTTATACAAATAACCTCTGAATCATGTTCTACACTTTAAATGCCTTTCCTATATTAGTTTTCACGGGGTTATTTGTTATTTCTCAATTTGTTGACGGCCCCCTATTTCGTTTTGGGAAAATATCTTCGCAGAAATATATGACCTGTACTATTTTGTTTACTAACCTAGCGTTTCTAGAATATTCATCATGTATTCTAACAAATATTTAAAAAAGTATAAAATTGCAAAGGACCGGTCATTATCCTCCTTATATTATAGAAAGTGAATGCATAATTGTCCTCGTGTGTATCATATATAAAAACATTCTGACTATATTTTTCCACAGTTACTCCTATGATACTGAAAGCTGGACGATAAAATTAACTAATTTTTTTTGTCGTCAATCTGGGGAAGCCATATGCATTTTCAGTATATTAATATTTGGATTAGTGTCTGAAATTTAATTTTTTTTGTAACTTTTAACGAAATTTCTCGAAAAGTGATAAATAATCGCTCCATTTATGTGCCAAAAAACAAAGCAAAATATAAAATGGGTATGGATGGTAACCTGCTTTATGAAAAGTTTACAAATGTTTTTATTTATTCAATTGTTTTAAATAAATAATTTTAAAAAATTAGCTTACATCCTTTTGTACTAAATTTATGTTCAATTTACTGTAGTTTTCAATATTGTTATGTCAATAATTATATTTCTAATTTATTCTAATTAGTGCATTTCTAATCCACATTTATTCCTCTTTGGAATTTTCGATTGTGAATAATAGAATATTATGCAGACCTACAAATGATTAAAAAGTAAACAATACACTCAGCTTTACGTTAAGCTTTCAAAAATAGCCCGTTGAACGCAACTCGAACAATGTAAACGCAGATAAGATTTATTCTTTTTTCTAAGTGTTAAAAGGGTTTTGCGATAGAGTTCTTTGCATAAGCAACAGAGAATACTTAGAAATGCAAATCGAAGACTTGCAGAAAGGTGAGCTAAGTACTGCTAAAATCATATCTTTGTTTTTAAAGAAGTGAACGATATACAACTAATTTAACTTTACGTTAACGCGTTGAATGCCAAGACAGTCACTTTTGACTGACAATATAAAATACTATTTAAAATTTTAAAGATACATTGTAATTTCAGGGTTGTATTATGAAATCATTTTACCATGGATTTTTGAAAGAAAATGAAAATGATATTATTGTTAGAGACATCGATTTTAGTTTAGACAACAAAATTTTTATTACTGATTAAATCGAGTTGGTCATATAGTATCGATTAAACCAATTAAAGAAATCGAAATCGCCCATCACTTTTGCATTGTAAAACCTACTCAGAAATACTTTTAAAAAATAACAGCAAAAAGAAAAAAAAGATTGTTTGTATGAATGATTTTTTAAATTAAAAAAAAAATCAGTTCTGCTTGTTCGAAACGTAAATAAACGCTTTTTAGCTCACAGGCTATCATAGCCTGAGAGCTTATGTGCCCGTCTGTTCTGTATGTACGTTCGTACGTTCGTGTGTAGCGCGATAACTCATGATAAAAATATCGGATCCAGTTGAAATTTTGTATATAGGTATATCCTGATAAGGTGCTACCCTGATTAGATTTTGGAGTTCATTAGATATGTAATAGAGGGGGAACGGGGGGCTCATGCCCCTCCCCTTAATTGACATAAACGAGATTTTCATGCAGAATTAACAGTTTTCGTTCAAATTTAGATATAGGATCATTCAGATGAGGCGATACCGTGGCTGTTATTAGGTGTTCATTGAAAAAGCATAAACAGGGGGAACGGAGGGGGTCATGCCCTTCCCCTTAATTGATATAAACGGGATTTTCATGCAGAATTAACAGTTTTTGTTCAATATTTAGATATAGGATCATTCTGATGAGGCGATACCGTGGCTGTTATTAGGTGTTCATTGAATAAGCATAAACAGGGGGAACGGGGGGCTCATGCCCTTCCCCTTAATTCATATAAACGGGATTTTCATGCAGAATTAACAGTTTTCGTTCAATATTTAGATATAGGATCATTCTGATGAAGCAATACCGTGGCTGTTATTAGGTGTTCATTGAATAAGTATAAACAGGGGGAACGGGGGGCTCATGCCCTTCCCCTTAATTGATATAAACGGGATTTTCATGCAGAAATAACAGTTTTCGTTCAAAATCTAGATATAGGATCATTCTGATAAGGCGAGTCCGTGGCTGTTATTAGGTGTTCATTGAATAAGTATAAACAGGGGGAACGGGGGTTGTAATGCCCCTCCCCTTAATTTGTATAAATGGATTTTTCAATCAGAATTGTCAGATTTCGTTCAAATCTTTGAATAGTTTTGGAAATTTAATGGTTAAGTATAAAAGAGGAAAATAACTCCTCTTAAATTATATAAATGCTAAATGGGTTTTTATTAAGAATTATCTGATTTGCTCTGAATTTTGGATATAGATTTTTTTTAATATGATAAAGCATGTACTTGATAGTTTAGGAAGTTCAATGATTAAGAATAAAAAAGGAGAAATGGGAGAGCTGTTTCCCCTTCTTAGTTTTTTTTTTCGAACGGAATTAACGAAAATACAAGGCTGTAATGTACAATTAGTATGCTTAGCCTGTGAGCGCAATGCCATAAGTTTAACTGGGCAATATTCTTTTTTTATTCAAGTATTGAGTGCCTCTAAGATTTTATATTACGTTTTATTTTGTAGTTATATTATATTTTTGTAAATAGAAAATTATATCTTTCTTATAGCACAATACTTAAACTTTTGTTTATCTTATACTATAATGCGAGCAAAAATTGTGTGTGTGTGTGTGGGTAAATTTTATCTGAAAAACGGCTCTAACGATTTTCGCAAAAATTTGGATTTTACCATTTTCGGGCACGAGAAGACCATTGGGCTTGGTCACATGCTCGAGAAAATTCGATTATTGGGTCATTTTGGGTCATAATTGGTCAAGATCAAGCTATTTATATCTAGAGAACGGTTGGATCGATTTTAAGGAAATTTTCTATCCAATCGTTTTTTGGCACAACAAAACTATTGGGCTGGGTCACATGTTCGAAAAATTTCGATTAGTGGGTCATTTTTGGGTCACTATGGGTCAAGCCATTTTTATCTAAAAAACGGCTCTAACGATTTTGACCAAATTTTATATTTTATCGTTTTGGATTACAAGAAGACCATTGGGTTAGGTAACATGTTCGAGAAAATTCGGTAAGTGGGTCATTTTTGGGGTCATTGTGGGTCATACTATTTTTATCTAGCGATTTTCTCACGCAATTTTGACTAAAAATTGCATTCTATGGTTTTCGGGCACGAGAAAAAAATTGGGCTAGGTTACATGTTCTAGAAAAAATTTCACTTGGTCATATTGGGTCATTAAGAGTCTGGGTCAAGCTATTTATATTTAAAGAACGGCGTGATGGATTATAACGAAATTTTGTATGTGACAGTTTTTCTACATGAGAAAACTAACGGGCTAAATCACATGTTTGAGAGATTTCAAGTATGAGGGTCATTTGTGGGTCATGATGGGTCATAATGGGTCATGGTCAACCTATATCTAAAGAACAGGTGGATCGATTTTAACGAAATTTTGTATGCAACATTTTTTTGGCACGATAAAATCATTGGACTAGGTTACATGTTCGAAAAATTTCGATTAATGGGTCATTTTGGGTCATTAAGAGTCTGGGTCAAGCTATTTATATTTAAAGAACGGCGTGATGGATTATAACGAAATTTTGTATGTGACAGTTTTTCGACATGAGAAAACTAATGGGCTAAATCACATGTTTGAGAGATTTCAATTATGAGGGTCATTTGTGGATCATGATGGGTCATAATGGGTCATGGTCAAACTATATCTAAAGAACAGGTGGATCGATTTTAATGAAATTTTGTATGCAACATTTTTTTGGCACGATAAAATCATTGGACTAGGTTACATGTTCGAAAAATTTCGATTAATGGGTCATTTTGGATCATAAAGGGTCTGGGTCAAGCTATGTATAATTAAAGAACGGCAGGATCAATTTTAACGAAATTCTGTATGTAACAATTTTTAGAAACGAGAAAACTAATGGACTAAGTCACATATTCGAGAGCTTTCGATTATAAGGGTCATTTGTGGGTCTTAATGGGTCAAGGTCAAGCTATATCTAAAGAATGGGTGGGTCGATTTTAACGAAATTTTATATACAACATATTTTTGGCATGAGAAAATCATTGGAGTAGGTCACATGTTCGAGAAATTTCAATTAGTGGGCCACTTTTGGGTCATTCTAATTTTATCTAGACAATGTTTCGCGCAATTTTGATTAAATTTTGCATTTTATCGTTTTCGGTCACAAGAAAATCATTGGGTTAGGACAGATTTTTGAGAAAATTTGATCAATGGGTCATTTTGGATTATTAGAGGTCAGGATCAAACTAACTATATCTAAAAAACGGCTCAATCGATTTTATCTAAATTTTGTATCTAATGTTTTTCGGCATGCTAAAACTAAAGAGCTAGGCCACACGTTCGAGAGATTTCGATTATAAGGGTCATTTGTTGGTCATAATGGGTCATGCTAATTTTATATAGAAAATGGTACTCACCATTTTGACTATGCTTTGTATTATATCGTTTTTGAGCAAGCGAAAACCATTTGGCTTGGACACATGCTCGCGAAAATTCTATTACTGGGTCATTTTGGGTCTTAATGAGCTAGGGTCATTCTAATTATATATAACAACGACTCAATCAATTTTACCCTAAATTTTTAAACAAAACGTTTTTTGTCACGAGAAGACTATTGGGCTGAGTCGCATGTTAAATAAATTTATATTAGTGGGTCATTTCGCTTCATTGCTGAATGCTCCCAAGCTAATTTTACCTAAAAAATGGCTTAAACGATTTTGATTCAATTTTATATTCTACTGTTTTTGATTACCTGAAGACGATTGAGCTATGTCACATGCTTGATCAAATTTGATTAGTGGCTCATTTTGGGTAATACGGGTCAGGGTCACGAGAATATGGCAAAAGCCAATAACTTGGTGATATTTGACAAAATATTGGCGACATATGGCCAAAAAATCGACTATAAAAATTACGAAAACCAAAACACGTATTTGGAGCCAAATGAAAAGAATGCCTCCAAATTTGGCTATATCTAGCAAAAAATATTGTCTTTCAGAATGTAAAGAATTTTTTTATACATTCTTAAGAGGATTCGAGATCCATGGTTAAACCAATCAGAGTCGAGCTAAAAAAGTGATTTAGATCGATGTCCTTTCGTTGTAAAATTTAAAATAAAATAAAATTTATAAATATGCGCATAAAAACATAGTTTTCTTATTGATTGTTTTTCTAAATAATACTATTATAAACATGTTTTACAGTAATAATACAGAGTTAATGATACAGTGAAAATACTATATCGAGTTGAACACAAAGTTAATTTTGACCGAGCTAAGCTCGGTCTCCCCTGCTAGTATAAATCTTAAGGACGTACGAACCAATATTAGATACACATACTCAAGCTTAATGATAGTGAAAGTACAGCTCATAAAAGCCTTTTCTGTAAATTTTTAATATAAAAATATATAACTATATTTTATCTACCCTCTTTCGTTTAGATTTTATTCCTTGAGGTTAAGTTACAGTGCATTCTTAATGCTTTTAGCCGGATAGACTTCACTCTCCATCACGTCCGGTCTCTACCTTCTCGACATATTCTATCATCCATCGTTTTGAACACAATAAAAATATTTGAGAAATACTTTTTTTTTGCTGTTTTTTTATCTTTACTTGATAAAGTAAAATGAATACTGAATAAGAGTTAACTGTTACTTTTATGTTGAAAATTATTGATTTAAAACACAAAATAAGCAAACTACTATTCTTTACCGCCTTTGACTTAACTCAATTTGGCGTTATTGTGTAATGATAGAATTTTTTAATCGATTTGTATCGCACATTTGATAGGCTAAAATTATAAAAGTTATGTTTACAAATGCGTGTGGCGTCTGTTCGATGACAATATAACATTTAACTAACTTTAGAACTTAATTTTGAGTTTAAAAAATTAAATACATTTAAATTAATTTTTAGGCATTTTTATGTTAATCGTCACCATGTGATAAATCTATGGTCAAAGATGTTTTAGAGAAAAATATTTTTAAAAACTGATACAAATTTTATCACGTTTTTAGGACAGTTCTGCTAGTGTTAGAAGAGACCAAGTTTCTACACAAAGCACATGTTGATTAAATTGGAAGTGCTAAAGTTGATCAACCTATTTGAACATTGCACTGACAACATGCTATTCAAATCACGTTGGATCATTTGTTAAACAAACTCTTCGTTAATTATAATTTTAAAATTTCAAAAATTCAATATACACAAATAAATGACATGAGATATATTACTTTAACATTTCAAACTCATTGTACTCAAAACTGTAGGATAGCCCATTCCTTCTCTTGATGTCAAATATATAATAGTCTGACTTCGACCAAATAAAAATTTCATAAGCGTTATACTAATATTTTTTAAATTTGGAAGAGAAGATTTCAGAAAAAACGTTAGTGAAATATGAAGGTAAAATTGAAAAAATACATGAATGAAATTTAATAGGAAAAAAAAATCTGTGAAGTTGGTGAGACACGATTATACCAAATCGCATTGTTATGTGTGATGATGAGCATTTTCTTATTCTATGTTTAATTTATTCTTAATCAGTGCCAGTAAAATTCTCTTATTCATAAGCACCTTGGAGCAATATGTATTTGGAGTTTAACCTCGATTGATCTTTTCTAGTGCGAAATCTCACCGATTAAACTTTCAAGTAGTAACATTTTTTAAAACATGCTTTTATTAATTTCCGTTTTTAATTAACAAACAAATATATTTCGTAAAAATAAGAATTTAATATTCATTCCTCAATGCATTTCACTTAGGAATCACGTGTCGTATTTCATGACCGCTGCATTACCAACAAAGTTATAAGCACTAGTTGTAGTTACGTATTACCAAGTCACACTACTATGAAATAAGCGATTCTGAACCAAAGTATGGAATCTACTGTTGAAATGCTTTTCATAATATATTAGCAGACTTCGCCCTCTCTGCTGGTATGTTTCTCCAAACGAAATTTGAATCAGACGAAATATAACATGGAATCTGACATTCTGTTTTAAACGAGTATGACAAGTCTTTGCACTGCGGACGAACGATATGAATGTCATTCGCTGTTATGCTTTCTCATGGATCAGGAAAAATTTGGAAAATTAAGGATCAACTCCTTTAGTTGATCATTTATAGAAAAATTCAGTAAAGAATGATTGAACGATATCCAATAGACTAAAGCCATCTTTTAAAAAAATCTGTCTCATGAAAATCTGAACTTACATAAATGGCAGATCTTTCATAATGAGATTTACCTGAATATAGGACATTTATAACCTTATACATACCTTTAGGACTTATATATCTGAGAATAGCAACATAATGCAATATGTTATATGCGAAAACATTTTCTGAGAAATCATAAGACTAATAATGCTATTCCCATTCAAATGAATAAAGTAGAGCTTTTTAAAAAGGCTAATTTTTCTAATCAAGTTTACATCATTATAAAAGATTCTACCATATTTTTTTTTACATAAGAAATATTCTGCGATATACAATTTACTAAAACATTTCCTCAAAATGTATCTAACTAACAATGCGAATCCCATTAAAAATCTATTTAGTATAATTCAAGTTATTAGTGTCAGGAACAACATTTCCATTTGCATATATGTAATAGATTACTTACATTATGTTGCTGTAAACTCAATTATTATAGATTTTCATGATACTAAAATTTTGCGCTTCCGTTCTGCAACGTATTTAAGGTACCCTGGGGTAATAACGCCACATTAAGGTTCTACCAATTTTCACGGCTTAGTTTTAGATTGTATTTTTCAAACAAATATAGGATCTGATACAGCAACTCATTGACTATCTATATAAAATAAAATAATTTAAAAGATATGTATTCATAAAATTTAATGGCGTTTTTTCTTGACCAATGCTATTTGGCGTTATTACCCACCTATATGGGTAATAACTCCATGAAAACAAAACTATGAAATAAGATGGAATAATTGCGTGTAGATAGCCCAATTCTAAAAATACAAACTCTACAAACTTAGAAATTGACAAATTGCATTCTAAGCTATTGAAAATGTTCAATTTTTTGTGAAAGTGTAAGAAAAATAAAGGTGTGGTGTGGGAGGGAGGGATGAGGCAAAAGAATATCAAACCGTGAGCTTCTTTTTGCTTTAAAAGGACCGCTTAAATAGAAATATGAGAAACATTGCACAGTTTTAACTGTGTTTATTTGAATCAGTATTTAGGATGTAGTTCGGCCACTGTAGGGAATCAACCGGGGTATTAATGTAAAGGATTGGCGTTATTACCCCGGTATAGTTATTGCGCAGTGCATTTTAAATTACAAATTATCTCGAGAAGATATCCAAAATCTTCAACAACATTTTAAAAGTACATGAAATGCACTACAAATTTATGTAATCAAAAAAGTATTTCCGGATAAAAAGATAGTCTTCACATCACAACACGTATCTTGCAAATTTTAGATCAAGCGTTAATTTTAGTTGTTTGTAAAAACAATAAGACCTAAAAATGAAACAAATTAACTTGAAGCTGTTTTTTGCGATCTATATGACTCAAAACCCTTCTGCGCAGAGCACATGGGTGTCATTTACCTGATTATTTCATAATTATGCAAAATATAAGCACTTGGCGTTATTACCCCGCCTGGCGTTATTACCCCAGGGTACCTTACTAAAATGGAAACTCATTTATTTTTTCTAAGCTGTTTAAGAAATAAATCTATGTTTTCTTAATTGGTTTATAAATAATGCGGTTCGGGTGCTAAATACTTACCATGGGGGCTTCAGAACTTGCGCATAGGACAGATTTAAATACATAAAATTGTTACGCTAATTGATTATATATGATACATTGAAAGATTTTACTGTTCTATTTTGAAATATCTATTTTTTTCAAAATGATTTTTCGGCAGTTTTCTACAACATTTTCTATTGAAATATGCCACGACGTTTATATAGTTTTAGTAAAATTCATAAAAGATTATATTCGCTATGCTCTCTGTGTGTACATTGACATTAGTTGAATAGAGATTCTGAATCTTATTTTCACGTGTTATAAAAAAGAAAACATCGCTGACATATTCAGAGTATATTGGAATAATATATGAATGAAATAATAATGGATAAAAATATGGCGAAAATTTGACGAAGTTACTGGAAACGGTATCAAATACATACCTTCATTGTGAAACTGTACCATAAAAAACTTCCATTTTAAATTTTAAAACAAATGGCGAAAAGTGGCAAAATAAATGTCTAGACTGTATTTAGTCGAGCAGAAAAACCTTCGAAAATCCATTACTATTCACGTCAATTTTATACATTATAAATGGTCAATTTACTGGAAGGCTGAGTTACAAAGTTGTTTATTTGTTCTGAGCAATATATGGATGTGAACAGATATATTCTTCTGAATAGTTCATTCTAAGACAAATGCTGTACCAGTGGAATTCTGGGATTTTGCCCTCTGGGTGAATATAAATGGCCAATACATTTACTATCTTTGGTGTAGACAAAAAATATTGATGTCTGTCGAATAGATATTACGATTGTTATAGATCGTAAGGCACAAAAAAAATCGTATAAGAATTTCAAATTTTTAGATTTCAAATAAGATTTTAGTAGAGTATGAAGGTAAATTGAAAAATATATGAATATCTGACAAAAATACTACGATGTTACTGTTCATAGTGTTTTATCAGATTGAGTTTTTGTCAGGTGTTTTGTGTTTTTATATTCTTTGTCCAAGTATCGAATATTTAATGAATTCTTAGAGATGAACACACTACCATCGGGATTTTAAGATTTGCATTTTGGGTGAATATAAATAACCAATGCTGTTGAAACGTCTAGTGTAGATTTTTTTTTCGTCTGCTAAATAGGGATTACGATTGTTATTGGTGTAAGGCGCAACAAAAATTCGTGGAATGATTTCATATTTCAAAGATGATATTTGCAGCATATAATTGTAAATTTAAAAATATATGAATGAAATTCCGTATTCTATTGGCATAACAGTTTATGCCAAAATAATTATGGGATTCTTTTTCTTGCCAGCACTCCAATCAAGCACTCTAAGTGATATTTCACTCTTCGTGAAATTGGCATTCACAACTTTGAATTTTGACATTTTCTATAGAAAAGAGGAAATGTTTTCAAGGATCAAAATTGCACATTATTCATTAAACATGACCTACTTACACATAAAAAATATATCAAGCAAATAAAAAAATACAACTATCGCAATTTGACTGATTTTCAAAATAATGGCTCTCAAGGTGTAGGATCTTTTTTTTTCTGTACAAAACATTTTTTTCAATTTATAAAGAATTTCTTTTTCTTTATAAGAAAAAATTCTAAAGGTATTTTCAAAATAATATATATATATATATGTATATACATATATATATATATACATTATCTCTTTCTCTCTCTCTCTCTCTCTCTCTCTCTCTCTCTATATATATATATATATATATATATATATATATACATATATATATATATATATATATCTTTTTTCTCTTAGCTATTTAAATCCATATATTTTATTTAATTTCCTTTCTATTAACATTAATTTAAAACTAACAATAGTAAAAAAGAAATATTGCAATAAATAAATAAATAAAAACTCGGGAAGATATGCCGAATAAAATTCATGGGTGAAAGAAATTATCATTACACAAACATAAAATTTCAAGGTATTTTTAAAGTATCAAATTTTGTTTGATTTCAGATAATCAAAATTACATCCCTAATAACCTTCCTTAAATTTATTTGAGGTTTTCTTAATCATTTTAAAATTTCTAATTTTCCTAACTACCCCTTTTAAAATAAACGATGATAGTAAAAGGAAAAGCGCAAAAGACAAAGCACGAGTCATATAATAATAACATTTACGAGGATAAAGTTTACCCCTCTTAAAATATATTTCTCTCGAAACATATTAATATTTCCGAAGATAAGAGTAGCAAATTTTTATTGGAAAAATAGAAACAACATTGAAGATGTTACATCCAATTGATGTATCTTTTTCGTTTAACTGTGGTTTAGCTGAAAATATCTTCTTAAATGTCCTTCGGAATATTTAAAGAAAAAATATAATAAAAAAATATATAATTTATCGTATAGACTTTTAAGAGTGTAAGGTTTTTTAAGCCAAAAGATTTTTTAAAAGTTTTTTTCTCTTCACCGATAATAATCAAAATAAATGTAAAAGTAAACGCATTGTTTAATATACTCTTTTCGAAACCGTAGCTTAAAAATGTTGAAAAAATAGTTTATAGGGGTGTTTCTTCAATCTGGACATATTCAAATCCAGGAAAATATAATTGTTATGTAATTTATATATACTAGTGAGATATAATGTGTTCATATTGGCAGCAAAAAGTGTAACATATATAATTGACATAGAGAGGCATACAAAAGATAGCCATTAAATTATGTTCTGTGAGAAAAAAACTAATATGCTGTGCGTTTAATAATAGTAAAGTATTTCAAAAATGTTGAAAAAATAGTTTATAGGGCTGTTTCTTCAATCTGGCCATATTCAAATCCAGGTAAATGTAAGTGTAATGTAATTTATATATGCTATTGATATATAATGTCTTCATATTGCAGCGAAAAGTGTAACATATATAATTGACATAGAGAGGCATACAAAAGATAGCCTTTAAAATATGTTCTTTGAGAAAAAACTAATATGCTGTGCGTTTAATAATAGTAAAGTATTTCAAAAATGTTGAAAAAATAGTTTATAGGGCTGTTTCTTCAATCTGGCCATATTCAAATCCAGGTAAATGTAAGTGCAATGTAATTTATATATGCTATTGAGATATAATGTGTTCATATTGGCAGCGAAAAGTGTAACATATATAATTGACTTAGAGAGGCATACAAAAGATAGCCGTTAAATTATGGTCTGTGAGAAAAAATAGTATGTTGTGCGTTTAATGACAGTAAAGTATTTCAAAAATATTTAATTTTCTGTAAGATGTTTACTAAAAGATACTTTAATGAGGTGTAGGTAGGATTTATTATTTACAAAGACACAGAACAGACTGCGGTAACAGTACAGTATATGAGCAATAATTGCTTGAAATGCGTTTTCAGTTGTAGTAAGAGTTTTATTCTTTTGCAAATTTGCTTGGAGCATATATATATATATTTTACAAGGGTTTTTTAATGTTTTAAAGGAAACATTTTAAGGTAACAATGTGCCACAAAAATCAACAAAACGCATTCAGTAAAATTCTATAATTATTTGATTAAATTTATGAATAAGAAGTAGATGTATATGGATAATGAAAATGTTTTCTGAAATATTCAATATCTCATTTGTTTCATACAAATTTAAATTATTATATCTTATTGAATTTTCCTTCTGTCAACAATTCATAACTGTAAAAGAATTACGTTAATTCCACTAGAACTTTCAATATAAAAATGCACAGTATATCAAATAATAATAATAATAATAATAATAATAATAATAATAATAATAAATAAAAACCTCTTGACTATAAGCTTATCAAAAATTCCTATCCATAATTTAAATCGATTCTTTTAAACGTATAGTGTTTCAGTTAGAGTATCAAATTTGGTTTTATTTCAAATATTCAAAATGACCTCTAATGACCTCTTTACAAATAAACGATGGGAAAAGAAAAAAGAAGACTCTGGGTACTTGATTTTGTGAATTAAGAGAATAAAGTTTACATCCTTGAAAAAAAAAATTGTTTCTCTCGAGGACACTAATATTTCTGAAGATACGAATAGTAACTTTCGATTGGAAAAAATTGTTTGAGCTATTACATCAAACTGAAGCATTTTTTCCATTTAAGTATAGTTTAGCTGAAAATGCCTTTTTTTTTACATCATTCACAATTTTAACGTAAATATATATTTCAAAAGTATCTTTTGTCGTATAGAATTTTAAAAACAAAAAAGTTTTCTAAGTGTTTTTTTTTTTTTCGTTTTTATTCGAAGTAAACTAATTGATGAAACATATTTCCCTAAATCATTATGTATTGTTTAGTTTTCTTTTTAATATAAATGCATGATATTAAAAGAATTTCTGTTTTCGTTAATACATAGGCGCATGACATGTAAAACTGACAGTTTTATAGAAAGAAATGAATGCAATAAATAAGTAAATAAATAAAAATTCCAATTGGTCATTTTTACCGTTTTATTGTTGTTAAATTTAAAATGTCTTTTAAACATCATTCGTAACTTCTAAAGAAAAAATTGAATTCATAACTTGAAAAAATATCCATCAAAAATATCGCTAGTCAATCAAAATTTAAAAAGTTAAAGTTTGTCACGGCAAAATTTAGTAGTTTCTTTTTATATGATGATGATTAAAGAATAGATATAAGTAAAAAAATATTTTTTAAACCTGTTTTTTAAATTTTCTAGCTTTATTGATTTTTTTTATGAAATTGGCTTATCTGGCCATGTAGCCACGTTATAAATTGCGAAAATATGGGCATTCAGAAATCTTTAACAACATCTTTTATCATTACTATAGTTTTGCAAAATGTTCAGTTTGCACAGATAACATTCGCAAAATAACACATGTTATAATTGTGCATAGAAATTGTTCAGAAGAGAAAATTCATTTCCCTCATGCCTAAGTGCCTTCTAAACTCGCCCTATAGCATTTTTGAAAAGGAGGACCTTCTTCATATACATACTCCGACGAAAATATCTTTAAATGAGAGCAAATCAGCTGTCATTCATTCGATAATTTTCATAATAACAAAACATTTTCTTCTCTTTTTGAACCTGAAAAATTACCCCTTTCCTCATAAATACCTTCTTCTCTCGACCTATTAAATTCTTGGCGGACCGACATTTCAGACTCCGACCCAAATTGGCTTCAACTGAGCGAAAATCTGCTGCTATTGATTCGACAATAATAATAAAAGATTTTCTTCTTTTTCTGAATTTGTAGTTGGTACGAGAAAAAATGAGGAAACATAAAATATAAATTAAAAAGTGTTCATACTTTAAACGGTTCTATAAATATGATTGTTAGATGTAATTATGTTAGATGGCTAAATTTATATCAAACACAGTTTTATCAACATTTCTTCCCATTTAATTGCAATGGAGATAAAAAAGATATCGTCCCTTCAATGCAATAGTAGGAAAACAAGTTGGAAATTGCACGTGAAGCGTAACAAATAAGGTGCGTTCATACGATGACGAAGTTTTAAAAACATCACTCTCATATATCAATCTCATAAAATTGTAAATAGTTAATTACAATTAAAATGCGCAACAAACAATGTTCTCCTTATACCATTATGTAATGGAATACTTTTGTGTGGCCTTGTAAATCAATAACAAATGTTCTTTGCACAGATTATGCAAAATTTATATCCTAATATGTACTTTATAGATGCATATCAATTTTATTATGTTCGAATGAGTGTAACACCATTAAAATGCATTTGAAATATTTCCCCCATTGACCGTAATGTTACGGAATACTTTTGATTGTCCCTGTAATCGAACTATGCATCCGATATTGATAAAATTTGAAATAACACGACAAAATTATGTAATAATTATGTATTTTAAATTTCAAGCGATTAAAATGCATTTCAAACTTTTTTCCCATTGATCGTAATGTAATGGAATACTTTTGACTGTCCCTGTAATTGATCTATGCATTCGATTTTCATAAAATTTAAAATGACTCGACAAATTTATGTACTAATTATATATTTTAAATTTCAAAAGATTCGGTGTGGAAGTTTTTGCGTTGTTATATGCGGACGGACAGAGAGACAGACGGACGGACGGACTGAACGACAACTTTAAGTGCTATGTATTTTCATGATTAATAACGCACCTAATAAACGAATAAGTAGTTGTGTTCACAGATTGCAAATATAGTTTCTTTTAACATTTCTTTCAAAACAACCTATCCTTTAATTAATGTATCCAAATTGTTAATTTATAAATATTAAATTCTTACATAGATAATAGCACCAGCAAATTTATTTTTAAATTAATTATAAAAGGAAATTATTTCTTTTAATCCAATAAAAAATATAAAAAAAATTATTTAAATAAAATCCAGAATTCGATTATTTTAAAAAATCGAAATTTAAAAAAAATCAGAGGAAATATAAATAAAATTTAAAATTTCTAAAAAAGAAAAACAAATGTTTAAACGAAATTTAAAATGAAAAATCTTTAATAAGTCGCAATAGTTTTTAAAAATAGAAAAAAAAACAGAATTCGAAAAAATATTATGTAATATTATATAATATATTATGTAATACTATATAATATATATATAATATGTATGTAAATATTATATTATATTTAAATCGCGAAAATGAACTGCAGAAAAAAAAAACAAGAGGGAAAAAAAGATCCTCTTCACTATCAAGTAATTTCTTCCCTAAATTTAAATACTTACCTCAGCCCAATTTGCTCACATTTGGGAATAAGTCAGCAGCTGTTCCTCCAAAAAATTATAAGGGATCCAATTACTTGGATTTGTATTTAGTTTTAGTAGGAAATATAATGCAAAAAAATATTTAAAAAAGTAAAATTTGAAGATGTCTAACTTTTATATACTTCTGTAGAGAAAATAATGATGGGCGTAAAATAGATGATCAACTTTAAAAGACGAAAGTAAATATTTCTAATTGTGGTAGACTGCTATCTTAAAAAACATATTTTTCACTAAATAAGAATAGATGTAACAAATAACGATATAAAGACAGTAACCCTGTTTATTTTCTGAAAACTCGTATGTTTTTGCCATCACAAAACTTTTTCTATATAAATTGAATTTATTAAATAATTTGAATATGCGAGGAGTCGTAGTAGTCAGCATGTCTTTGTGCTTCGCAACATGGCGCGAGTTATACTCTCTGCTGTGCAAGCTTTCAAATTCCCTATACTCTGCTGTTGAATATAAACTGTTATAAAATTTTACCGAAATAAGCAGTTTTTTTTAAATGTGTATTTTTATATCGTATATTTACGGAGTATATACCGTGTGCGGAGTATATATTATCGTATATTTATCATATATTTATGTATATTTATGTTTGTGAGGACAAACATTTCAACATACAGATAGGCATATACATTGAGAGACTAGTACATGTACTCGAAATAACACACTAGCCTCATTAAACAGACAATTTCTTAAGGTAGGGAAATCATGTTTAGTACCCCGTAAAACGTATAAATTCTCTAAAAATCGGATTTTTTAAATTCTTTTTTTCTTCTTAAAAAGTTAAAATAAAGAAAGAATTATCAGAATTATGTACAAAAATATCCCAGGGCAGTTGAAAATGCCCGAAAATCGATTAGGAAAGGGAACAAAATGAAGCTTTTTACAGCATTTTTATGTATGTTCTATAATTCACAGTGATGTTCAGATCGCAACGATTACAGTCTCGAAATAACAGACTAGCAAACGAATGCCTCGGGAAGATGCAGGAGCGGAGAATAACCCCTCTCTCTCGGAAGTACCATTTTCTCTATCCATTAAACCCTTGTCAGTTGGACTCTTCTTCAGACCCTTACTCCAACCCTGATTACTCTTATTTCGGAGTAAGTAAGTTGCTATTACTTTGATAAATTACAGGCTTCTTCTTTTATTGAAATTGTAGCTGCAACTGGAAAATATAAGGAAACATAACGTAAAAAAAAGAAGTGAAAAAAGTTAGAGATGCTTTTTTTAAATAGTTTTGTAGGGAATATAACGATGGAAGAATAGTGGTTTTCCCACTAATAGTCTTTTTCCCCCCGGTATATAAGTGAAGGATAAAAGATGTTTTATAGCAGATGATTTTTGTTATCTTTCCTAAAATTATTACAATGTGAAAAACAATAGACTTGAAATCATTAATATTGGTGGTAAATTGCTGCCTCTAATTTAGAATACATAATTATATGGTTTAAATGAATATAATTGATGTGATATTACATATTAGTCTGACATAACACCAATTATAGTGATTAAATTAATATAAAAAAGGTGGTTGAAAAGCTGCCAAAAATTTTA
Source organism: Maratus speculifer (assembly GCA_964019185.1). NCBI lineage: Eukaryota > Metazoa > Arthropoda > Arachnida > Araneae > Salticidae > Maratus > Maratus speculifer. The sequence goes on from OZ025289.1 coordinate 12,314,514, forward strand.
TGGAGTTATGTTACATAAATGTTTTATAGTTTGCTATTGGATATAAACTGCTATAAAATTTTATCGAACAAAATATTTTTTTTCTAATCTATGATTTTATGTAAATGTATTGTTTTAATAGTAACTGGACGTGAAGACTTGACTATTCAAACTGACAGGCATACAGACGCAAGAATAACGCAGTTACTTATGGTCAGAAGTTTTTTAAAGGCAATCAAATCATTTTCACGATATCATTAAAATAATCAATCCGTAGAAAATTACGACTAACAATATATTCTGCTCATACAGATAAAAAAAATCATGATTATCATGTACAAAAATAAACCTATCAGTTGAAATTTCGCTGGGAGAGGCAGCAAAATAAAACCGACATTCTATAGCTGTTAAATAACTCATGGAAGTGTACAGTTTGCAAAATTTACTGTATCGAAACAATAAACTAACCAACGAGTACGTAGAAAACATGCATGGGAGGAAAATAACTTTTCTGTTTGTAAGTAGCTTCTCCACTCGATCTATTAAATTTTTGTTAGGAGGACTTTTCTTCAAATCCTTATTCCGACCCTAATTGCCCTCATTTCAGAGAAAATCTGTTATCATTACTTTGACAAATTATAGATTTCTCTTTCCTTTGAATCTGAAGATGCTACGGAAAAGTATGTGGAAATTGAATATAAAAAATAAGGGGAAATAATGCGAGTTTCGGATGCTTTCTGAAAATTCTTTTGCAAGAAAGATAATGACAAAAGCAACGTGAATGACTAAGGTTTAAAAAAGATTACATCGATATTTTAGCTGCTAAAATTGTGTTTTTTTCCAAAAAAAACTTTTTCCGTCGGATAAGAGTGAAAGATAAATGATTTTTTACATAGTTGATTTTTTTAAATAAAAACTATTACAAATCAAGAAAAACTAAATTTATTTTTGGTTTGAACTTGCATTTCTGTGTCGTTTTCTAATCTCTTTTAACCTAGGGGTTTTAATTTTACTCAAATAATAACCAAGACGGCCTCTTTTTAAAGAAATTAACCAAATACAACAGTACAGTTTGAAAAGTGAGTTAGTGTATTAAACAGTGTATCCTATATAATGAAACGCTTATACGTTCACTTAATTTTTCCAAAGCAATGACAACAATGACTTTCAAGCAACCTTCATAACATAAAATTATAGTACGAAAATTGATATTTTGTATTTAGCACATTAAGTGCCACGTCTGTCGCCTGTGACAGATATTGAATTTTCCGGTGTGACTGTGTCAATCGAAGGCGGCTGACAATGTAAAATAGGATATAAAACTATAAAGAATTGTATTGATTTTAAGTAATTACTTAAAATTTATTTTATATTTAATTATCTTTTACTTATCATACGATTATCTCATGAAGTTAAATGGAAAGATAGTTTCAGTCACCCGTGACTGACGTTTCACTCAACTTGTTAATAACGAAAGTGCTCTAATCAAACGATTTGTACATATTTGATTTTTCCATTTAAACCATGACCATTTTTAAGCATCTTACTAACCAAAAATCAATAGTTTGAAAACTGATGGTTAATGTTGACCAATGTATCCCTGAACAAAAGCAAGTGTGATTTTTATATGTTTCGAATCAGATTTCATAACTGCTGGCAGAAGTTAAATATAACTTTAACGCCTCAATTGCACAGTAGATATCGCGCTCCCACATTGAAATTAAGTTTAAATTCTGGTTAATGTATTAAACTAGTAATACGATATTACTATAATACATAATATATAGTTATTTTGTATTACTAATCTATAATTCTGTGGATAAATAAAATGTGTTATTTAAATCTTTGGAGGCACGAAAAATCATTATTCACGGAACTAGCTGTATTTAAACATTATATTATATCTTTAAAAAATTACAACTTAAACATTATGCTGCATTATAGCAGCGTTTGATTTTACATGTTTATTATTTATAAGTACACAGAGTAATACAGAAAAAAATTCTTGTAAAGTTTTTAGATGAGTACGTATTCTTCTGTATGTCACATGTGGCATGAAAACCGTTTTTGTTATAAATCGTTTATTACTGTTTATATTCTAAATAATACGATTTCCTTTCGATATTGCAACACTTAATTATACTTTTATCTGATTTATAGTTTGATTTATTTCTTTGGTAAATGAAAATGTTTTTATAAGACATAATCAGTGTCGTATTTAACCTTTTTGTGGTTTATTTATCATTTGACTATGATCATATATCTTAAACAATAATCCGTCATCGATCCAAATATAATTTTTCATGCTCATACTTCGGTCGTTTGTAATAAAAGGGTGAAATAAGGTACTCTCTCTTTTTCTCCCTCTCCATTTTTTATTTTTAGACAAGATAATTGATTCTCGTTGATGAAAGAGAATTTTTTAAAGCTATACTCCAGATTTAAATAAATACAGTACTTAAGAAGTTTCACGAAGCTAGCATTGCTAAAAGAAAAAGAATTTTCTCGCGATTTCTGTATGTTTTATTTTGAAGAATTGCCATCACAAAATTACTCTCCAAAACTGAATTGTTACCATTATGGCTGCTTTTCTTTATCTAAAAATGGAAATTATTTTTTTTGCTTAAAAAAAATAATAATATAAATTTTTAAAGGTTTGAGGATATATATTTTTTTAAATTCTTTTTTATCTTCCTAATACTAAAACTCTGAAAAAAAATGCTTTTTTTTGCACAGTTCATAAAATATAAAATATAGGACACTTTTGTTTCTAAACATGGATTTTGTTTCGAACACATTCTTTCAAAAATAATTAAAATAATTCAAGATTTATCTCATTTCAAATTATAACTCTTTACTTTTTTTTTCTTGAAACTGAAAATGCAAAATAAATAAATAAATACCGCTTTTTTTGCCTTATTTGCACAATACAAAAACGCATTCCTTGCGTAATAAAACATGGCGAAGGCTTTGTTTAAATGTACATTGTTTCGTACCACATTCTTTAAAATTGTCAAATTTATCACATGTGAGAATCTTTTAATCTTTCAAGATATTTTCTAAAATTTTGACAATGAAAATACAAAATAATAATATTAATAATGAAGGTTTTTTCCTTGGTCATATATTCTAAATGTGTGCCACAAACATGTCAATTTTAATAACATTTCTACTAAACGTTTCTCAATGATTATATAGGATAAGTCAATTTCGCAAATTGAACATCCATTTTCCTTGAAAATCGAAACTCTTTTGCTATGTCAAAAGAAAATATTGAAAAAATCAAAAGTACGAAAATTGTTAAACATTTATGATATTAAAAAAGAAATAAAATCGCATCCATTTGTTACTATCATCAACGTTCAATGCTCTGACAATATTATAAAAAAATCAGATGTTTAAAGCTTTCCATCTAAATATCTTTTATAATTATAATTTTTTCACGAAGTTTAAGAACCTATATGCCAAAATCTTAATGGTAATTGATTTTTCCATTTTTCATTCACTTCTCAACGTTTCAAAATCTTTCCTTCTTTTTTTACCGCATCGTTTAGTATGAATATCATTTTTCTGTTTTCTGATTCACTTTTTTAATCGCTTATATCTAACTATAAGGGATTCTTAAAAAATCATTTGTTTATATTTCTTCAAAACAAAACGAATTTTTCTGTTTAATAATGTTTATAACTGTTTATTATTTTGTTTCTCATTTTTCTTTTCGTTTGATGACCCTTCTCCCCTCTAACTAAAGCGTAAATGAATTTTTCATTCATTGAGCCGTGAACTTTTTTTTTCTGATATATCTCATGAGAAGTTGCAAACATAAGCTAAGAAAAGTGTTAATATGCAGCTTCATAAGCAATTTTTCATACTCCGGAATATATACTTTTTTTTTCATCTTGCTTTTTGTTCATAATCATTTTTGAATTGTGTGACAAAATAATGCTCTTCATATTTTTTATTATTTATTTTATTTTATTTTAGTCATCAAGCTTAAAATTGAAAATGTATTTCAAGATTTTAATATTTCAAATAAAATTAAGTATATATTTTTAAAATATTTGTATAACTAATGATAATGTTAACAATAAAACAAATACACAAAAAAGTATTAATTTCTAAAAAGATATAAAAACTCAGAGTTAATGAATCGCGATATTTAATACACGTAGGAAATTTGACATTTCACCGATTCTTAATCATTAGCATTAGAAAAAGATGATTTTTTACGATCATATAAGATGATTTTCTGTAAGCATAATAATATAATGTGAAGAGATTGTTCAAAACATTACGCATTTCTAAATTTTTTCTTAAATCTAAAGAGCTTTAATCCTTCACTAAACAATTTTGTCGATTTTTATGTAAACGAAATATATGTCAAATCTGCATATCGGTCTAATAATGGGAAACATAGTATAAATTTCACATTTTTAACTACAATTTAGCATTTTATGGTGTGTGCCCTATGTACACAATTATGGTTTTAAAATATTGTATCGCTATATTTTGCAGAAAAATGAGCTTAGATATTACTTACATTTATCTGCTTAACACTCTGCTATATTAATATTTTTTAAGTATAGTAGGTATTCATAAATATTCAGAAAAATAGTGAAAAGAACTTTTGCCTTAATAACTTGATCGGAAATTTTTTGTTTCTGAAGAATAAACCCTAGTTATTTGTCAAATACAGCCATTTTGATATCGATAAAATAAGCGTTATTCCATTCTTTCGACTGTTTATGATCACAGATAGAGATCATATTATCCAAATTAATTGCACGTAATGAAAATAATAGTGTACGCATTACATTTTACAGTGAAGAGTTAAATTTTATCTAATAAAAATAACGTTGCAGTTTAATTCATTTTTTTTTTTTTACTTAAAATCTACCATCAAAACGATTTACATGTATTTATCGGCCGACGAACAGTCTATCATTGTTACGCCTGTAGATCTCTTTTTACAATGGAAAAACTGTTATAGCCGCAAAACCTCAAATGATTCAGTGGGGATATTTTCCAGTAAAAGGTTTCTTACAGAAAACAAAAACTGTTCTTTTTGTAAAAAATAATAATAATAATAATAAATAAATAAAAAAATAAATGTAGAGAATCACTGTTTTTTTCGTAAAGATTATAATTATGTAGCTATAGATACAGATATACATTATTAATAGACATTATTTTTTTCTTAAAAACAATTTTACATGTATTCAATGTTTATCGTAAATATCAATCCAATTGCATAAATATATGTTCTTTCAAAATATGAACGATAGAATGTGTTTAAATATCATGGGCTTCTACTGTAAAAAACTACGCATTCCTTTTATGTTTAGTAGAAAGTACGAATTTGTAAATTTATTAATAAAAACAAATTCCCTGTATCTTTTTTTTTTAAATATAACACAATTAAGAAAAAAATCGTTATTTAAACTATTAAGGAACTCTAATTTATTTTCTTAACCAAAAATCCTAGTTTATTGAATATTAAATTAATTTATAAAAGCGTTATTTAAATTATCTATTCAGGATCTTTAAATTATTTTTTTAACCAAAAACCCTAATTTATTTAATATTATATTAATTTATAAAAGCGTTATTTAAACTTTGTATTGGGGATCTCTAAACTATTTTTTTATAAAAAAAAACTCATAATTTATTTAATATTGTATTAATTTGTAAAAGCCTATTTAAAAAAAAAATCACATTTTAACTTTTGAATGCACACTGTTTGTTTTTAAATATTTAAAATATTTCTTTGTTGCAAACTCACATCCATTTAGAAATGTTTTGAAAAACATGTTTTAGCGCATCATTAGCTTAGCAGATTTTGTATCTCGTATGCAGTTAAATACGTGTTCATAAAGAATCTTTGATAATTTAAAGACTGCGCCTGGCTAAATTAAAGCTAATTTATTAAATTATTGAAAGGTCCTGTTATGATCACAAACACAGCTGCGTACATAATTTTATAGGTTTAGTACGCCAAGGAGTGGCTAAAAAATTATTATAAAATTCCGTCTTTTCATGTATGAACTCAGAGATATTATATAATAGAATTTAAGTTCAATGAGCGAACACATTATTAAAGCAACTTAAAATAATTTTTCATTTTTCATTTCAGAAAATTATAATTAATTAAAAGTGATAATTATATTTATTTTGACACGTAATAATAATACTTATCGTTTATTAAGATATGGTAGGAAACAATGTTGATATAGGAAAAGATCGTAAGGATAGGAATACAAAAGTATTTCGCACCATCGTCATTTATAAGTAATGATCCGACCGATAATCACTTATGATTCAGTGATTTTTGGACCGGCCACTAAAACGCAGTTAAAAAGACTTTAAACTTTCCAAAATAAGCTATTACGCTGGATTACTAGAGTGACTTGCTATATCCTCAACGACACTATTCATAGAGACTTAAACATTCGGCTAATTTTTGCTGAAATTAAAACATTAACTCTAAATTTTCATAATTCTGTCCCTCTAGTGCAAAATTCTGAGTTGGAAGCAATTCCAAGTTACAATGCCAGTGTGGGCAGGGGAAAGAAAAGACCTCTTGCTATTTTACAGCGGAACGACGATTTCGTTCCTTTCTCTATAACATCTAGACGCAACCCGACTGGAGTAACGTAACTCAAATAATTTTCTGAGTTTTACTCAGAATTTTCACTTTAAATTTATATATTTCCTCAGATCGAAAGAAATTTTCACCTAGATTTGGCTATCCGGTCGTTGCAATTTGCTGAATTTACTCCGCCGCGTAAGTGAACATTTTATTTATGGGAAAAAAGGTATCTTTAAAAATTTCCTTTAATGTATATTTTATTTAACTTATAATTTTCTTAATTATTTCGTATATTTTGGTTTCGTTCACGTCCCAAAGACTGTCTGCATTCCAATCCATTTATTTTTTATTATTCGGCAGAGTTTGAAAATATTTTTAACTTCTTTGTTCTCTTTCTCGGCTAAGGCTCATAGGAGCCATATGATGTCTTCCTCTTGCTAGTTGAGGCCTATGCTTCTCTGCTGAGAGACTCCCCTTTCTGGCTTCCCCATTGGCTGTTGAGAACCTGCTCAGGAGATCCCAGCCAATTCTATTTAAACCCCCTTTTTTACGACCAGTTTTTCATTCATTCTAAAAGTACTATTACACGTAATAAAAGAAAGCGACAAAAACCGCCTGCGTTTTTTCGTTTTTTAAGCATTTGATTGGCTGTCCAAGAAGAGCCTTTAATATCATTTGGATTTCCAAGCATTTGATTGGCTCTTACTAGCAACTCGCTTTGTTTCAGTCGTCAAAGACGCACCGATATAAGAGAGACACGCTCTCTCCAAGCGACTTCCATAGGATAACTTGGAGACGCCTGCAATTTGAAGCGACTTCGACTCCTCGTGTAATAGCACTTTTAGACCGCTGGCCTGTGTACTTCTCCTGCGGTTCCGTTCAGCAAAGAATCTTTGTCAGGACTTGGAGTCTGCGCTGTTTTGTGGACCTCTTGAGTTGTCCGCCGCCCGGTCACAGATCATATCATGATAGTCTAGAATTAAAAGCTTGAATCTCAATTTTTTTCTTTCGATCAACCTTCAAAATTTAGTGAGCTATAAGTCCCCTTTTCTTACGTTCTTAGGGATAGGGAGAAACTTTTTCTGGGCCTGTTGGTACCTCCAATGCTGCCCTTCCCGCCTCGTCCACTTTTTGTAGTCTGTCAACGTATGTGATGATTTCCTAAACATTTTTCAGAAAGTCATTGCGCCACTGGGGGTCTATTTACCCCGGTGCTCCAACTCGAGAGCTGAGTTTCTCTCGAGTCTCCAAATTCTTAAAATTTTAGAACGCATTGTTTTTTAATCGTATCTTTATCATTTATTTCACTTTCGTTGGAGGTTTAACAGGAGTTGCGACTCACTGCAAGTACTCCTTAAGCACCAGCGTTGACTTGACTTGATTTTAAAAGTGTCAATTTTTTTAGTAAATATCTTTAATACCTACAATAGAAATAAACTTACAAAGAAGTTTTTTGAAATATTTCTGAGACAAAACATTTTTTTTCCTATCGTTGCGGCCTCTGCATATATAACTTTATATAAGCACTTTATTCTTTTTCTATTATTACTAAACTCTTACTTAAATATATTTTATTTTTATGACTATAATGATGCAAGATTATAAATGTTAATATTTGCAAAATTTTATAAAATTACTTGAAAGTCACATTTACAAAATATGTAGAATATCGTACAGGGTGTTTCAAAAATGACTGGTATATTTGAAAAATCAATAAAAAATAAACGGGTAGCGTTAGCCGTTTGTTGCTATATGTTTGGGACAACAGTAAAAAGCATAGAATTTTCGAAATTAGTTAAAATTTTCAACAACAGATGGCGCTGGAGGCAATTTGAAAGCTATAGTAGAAAATGCCGTCTGTGAGTTTGTCATTCTGTAAAGCCCCTGTCCCTGCCTTCGAAGACACTAGCGACAATTTGACCCATTTGCTGCAGCGTCACTCCACAGCTTTTATAGAATATATCTTTTATGACCAATGAGAATGCTCCATAACACAGTAAAGTAACCGTTTTCTATAAAAGCGGTGGAGTGACGCTGCAGCAAATGGGTCATTTTTTTTGCAGTGGAGCTAATGCTATTCGTAAGGGGAGGCATTTTTGTAATAACTCTTTCGTATTTTGACATTTTATTTTATTTTATTTTTATTTTATTTTTTTTTTTTTTGCATTGCATTGCATAGCTGCGGTCCCTCGCAATATCGCTCCTTGATTATATATTTTGATTTTGGGTATTTTCTGCAAAGTTACCTTTACTTCCAAAACTGGTTTTAAAAGTGAAAATAACTTTATAAAAAATAAATGCGACCAAAATCGAAAATGTAATCAAGGAGCGATCATGAGAGGGACCTCAGCTAAGTAATGCAAAAAAATTATTTAAAAATGTCAAAATACGAAAAAGTTATTACAAAAATGCCTCCCTTTAGAATAGCATTAGCTCGCGAGTGTAATCGTGGAGCAGGGACAAAGGCTTTACAGAATAATAAACTCAGAGATTTCTTTTTCTACTATAACTTTCAAATTGCCTGCAGCGCCATCTGTTGTTGAAATTTTTAACTAATTTCGAAAGTTGTATGCCTGAAAATTTACTGTTGTCCCAAGCACATTGCAGAAAACGGTGTATTTCTATCGCTGCCCGTTTAATTTTTATTGATTTTTCAAATATACCTGTCGTTTTTCAAACACCCTGTACAAAATTGTTAGCTGGAAAATCTTTCCTCCCTCTTTCTGTTACAAAAGCGTAGAATCCATCATTCCTCTTGTTTTAAGTCCTGACAAATGATGGTTCTTGTCAAATAGAAGTTGTCGTCAAAATGGATCGATGCGCTCCAAATGCAAGGTCATACTGCCATGCTGTTTTGTTTGATATAAATTTATGGGAATAGCGAGAGAATATTTTTTATTTTCAATTAATTCGGAAGAGCGAGACACAAATATTAGGAATGTCAAGTTTTTCAGCATGTAAAGAATTATGAAGAGGTATTTGGTTTTGAATAATAAATTGTGTAATATCGCTAAATTTACTTCAATCGTTGTTTCTGCCACATAAAGGATGACACGAAATTTTAATTTAATAGATTAATAATAATTTCAACTATGGGTGGCAAATAATAATGAAAAATAATAATATTTTCATTTGTGCAACGATAAACAAAAATAAAGAATAATTTCATTGATGTCATAAACTTCAATGATAAATGTTTTATAGGTAAAAGAAAAAGTTAGTCCATGTCTATAATATATAGGGTCACGAGGGGTAATTATGATCATTTTGTACATTTTTTTACATTGTTATTATTTTCTTTACATTTTTCTATTTGGAAAAAAAGATATTTTTAGTACATAAGAAGTAATTATGACCCTTTAAGAATACCTCTTTAAAATTTAAATTCTCATACCTGTAGTTTTTTAAAGTTAAAAGTGTAGTTATAATTACCCCATCAAAATCTCCCAAAAGCAAAAGTTTAGGGTAATATACAACACTAGTAAGTAAATTATGGCCTCTAAATTATCTCTTTATATTTCAGAATACACATACGTTTGTGGGAGGGGAATCGTAATTGTGACCAATAGATAGAATGCAAAATGACGCATCTATTTATAAAGAATTTTCGTAGATTTAGTTTCAAATTGCTATTCGGCTATCAAAAAAAGCGCCAGACAGATAAAGAATAACGGAAGAATAACTAAAGGTAAAGATAGATAAAGAATATCCAAAATAAAAAGATAATTTTGAGGTCAATGTCTAAGCATGAAACAAAATTTAACTGTACAACATTGTTCCCCGGTGGACGCTAAATCGCACAACGCTTAGGGATAAACAAACTGAAGACTCCTCCCATACTAGGAACGAAGATTTTCATTTACTATGATATTATAAGCTAGTAAATTTAGAATGAAGGTTTTTTTAAGTAAAATTAATAAAAAGAGAGGGGGGGAGGCATTTAAATATTTAATTTAAATGATTTACTATTGAAGTTACGTTTTGTACCTTGACTTAGGACTAGGCTCTTTTATTAGTAGTATGTTTTATTTATTTATTAATTACAGATTTACTAGTTTATGAAGTCATGCAATAAATTGAAAAAATTACGGTTGGTCATTGAAAAATCCATATTTAATTATTATTATTATTTAAGAATTCGAAGAAGAGCTTTATTTTATTCATTATTTTTGCATCTTGTTAAAAAATTAGAAAAGTTTACGTAAAGAAACCCCCATAATTTTATTTTCCATAGTAATATTTTGAATTTATATTTTAATAAAAGAGAAATGGATATAAATATGAAATGAAATATTAACAAATATTTTCTGATAATTTTAGCTGTCAATTACTTTCCAATACCTTAACTATCCAAATGATTTGTATAAATTAAATAGACAAATTTATACAAAAGTATTTATAAAACATTATATTAATAATTTTTTAAAAAATAGTAGAGAAAACAAATTATTTTTCAAGTAGAAAACAGCAACAAAAATGTACAATTTATTTCACCTATTTCGGATAAATAATTATTTAAAAGCATGTTATATTAAAAAAGACGATATACTCAGTGGCGTAGCAAGGAAGGGCAGTCACCCTGGGCGCCGAAGTCAAGGGGCGCCAAATTGAGAGTGGTTTAAATCGAAATTACGAATTGCTCCATTAGTGGACTAGAGGTTCTGCTTCCGAAGCTGGTAAATATAAAGGTATTGGGTTCGAATCTAATCGCGCCCGTCGGCCTGATCGTTCGGAGTTTACCTTGGATTTCCTTGCGTAAATACGGATTAGGTACCCTTAGAAAGACACCCACGGAGGGCACCTTCTCTAGGGCCTATATCCCTCGTGCAGATAATTGGTCACCATAAATACAACCAACAACCAAAAAAGGCATTATCTTCTTTTGAGTAAAAAAAAAAATAATAATGTGGTTATTTTCCTTCTTTTTTTTTATGGGGCGGTGTGGGCGAAAAATTTCTTCCTTCCCCAAGCGCCAAAAATCCTAGCTATGCCACTGAATATACTATCTTATTTGGGCTTAAAAATAGTATAAAGGTTTGTTTTTAAATACATTTTAAAATTTAAATTTAGTATAACACAAAAATTAAATACGATTTAGGTAAAAGTTTTGGAAAGTAATTGATAGCTAAAATTATTAGAAATAAATTATTTTTTTTCTCTCCCTTTCTCCTTTATTAAGAACAAATTCAAACTATTACTATGAAAAATAAAATCCTTGGAGTTTTCAAAATTAATTTTTCTTTAATTTGTTAACAAGATTTTAAAAAAAAATCTTACTTGAATTGTTCCATAATATTAATAATCGAATATGATTTTTCTATTTATTGCATAACATCATAGATTAGTAAATCTCAAATAATTTTTCTTTAAAAAAAAAAAAATAGAAAAGAAAAGAAAGAAATAACAAACAATTAAAACATGCTAATATTAACAGATGTTAGTCTTAAGTCAAGTAAAGTATTTCTTTTTTTTTCTTTTTTTTTTCTTTTTCTTTTTTTTTTTTTTTTTTTTTAATTTTTAGCAGAAAAACTATTTATGCATTTATTATATTGCAGTACACGTACATGTACAAAAATATACTATAACTTCAATTTAAAACATATAAATGAAATAGTTGATATTAAAATATATTTCCTCTCTCTTTTTCAACTTTATAGAGTTTTTATACCAATTCAGTAACTTATGATATCATATCATAAACTGAAATTTTTATGGGCAGTCACTGAAAGAATTATATTACTATTTTAAGAATATTATGAAAAATGTTTTTAATGAATTACTAAGAAGAAAAAATGTAAAATTAATTTGGATTTAAATTTTAAAGGTAAGTATCATTAAAATACATTTTAAAATACATTTAAAATGCCTTTAAAAAAAAGGTTTTAAACAAAAACCTTTTTAATACTATTTTAAGTCCAAATGTAAGAGGTTTTTTTATGTTACATGCTCTTAAATTATTATTTATCAAAACCAAATTAAATTAATTGTGCATCCTTATTTTTGTTTTTACATTAAAATACTCATTCACATATTTTTACATATTTTTACATACAAAATAAATACATAAATAATTTAAATATGTAAATGATTTTTTAAGTAAGATTTGGCTAAAAGTATTGGAAAGTAACTGATAGCTAAAATTATTAGAAATTATTAGTTAATACATTTAATTTCATATTTATTTTTATTTATCTTTTATTAAATATAAATTCAAAATATTACTATGAAAAATAAAACTATAGAGGTTTCTTTAAATAAACATTTCTTGTTTTTTAATGATATACAAAAATGATGAGTAAAATAATGCTCTTTGAATTCTTAAATAATAATAAAAATTAAATATGGATTTATCTGCGAGGAACCGTAATTTTTTTTCAGTTTACTGCATGACATCATAAACTTTTAAATTTGATATTTATTTTATTTTTTTATTTATTTATTTTTGAGGAAAAACAAATAAATAAAACATTCTATTATTAAAGGCTAACCCTATGTCAAGATACAAAACATAACTTCAGTGTTAAAGCACATGTATTAAATATTTGATATTAAAATATACACACACCCCCTTGTCTCTCTCTGTTTATTTTTTCATTAATTTTATTTAAAAATATTATTTTAAATTTATTAGCTGGTGTCATATTATAAAATGAAAATGCTATGGGTTGGGTAAGAACAGAAAAAAATATATTATTATTATAATTATTGTTTTAAGAATATAGTGAAGAATGTTTTTAATTCATTGAAGCAAAAAGAAATTTAAAATTAAAGAGCTCTGCGTGACGTATTTTTAAAGGGCTCGTCAGTAGATGCAGCTCACTTATTAGTGTGGGAGGAGCTTCAGTTTGTTTAGCCCTAAGCGTTGTGCGATTTAGCGTCCACCCCAATATGGAAGTGTCTTAATTACCCCACTTGATCCTACAATTATAGTACCAGCAAAAAAATGAATATTAAAAATGTTAATTTGTGACAGATGATGACAAAAAAAATTCTTAGTCTATTTTCTTTCGTTATTTCTTTTATATGTACTGTTAAATTCAATACCAATACTTAAATTCATTGAAATCACATAGAAATAATTAAATAATTACTAAGTTTATCGTATCGAATTATCAGCTTGAATAAGTTACATTTCTTTTTAATTTACTACAGCGCACAAATTTATCAAACGTCGGTCTTCACTCTTGTTCTAAGCCATGACAAACGATGTTTCTTGTCAAGTAATATCAGTCGTTGAAATGGATCGTCGTCCTCCAATTGCAAGGTTTTCGTTATTCTGTCTTGTTTAAAATAACTCAATGGATATTTAAAGTAACTTGTTTAAAATATTTCTAATTGCTATTAGTGCAAAATAGTTACGTAGAGATAATGGCTATATCAAATTTTGAACATTTTGAAATTTTCAGTGAGGTTGTTATTGGTTTTAAATAATGAACGATGCAATACGACTAAGTTTCATTCAGTGATTTTAATTGTCATGTAAAAGGTCACTTTGAATTTTTACTGAAATTGTGTATATATTAGACTATTTTGATGACAATAGGTAGTAATGTAATTTATGATAAAAAATTAATAAAAATAAATCATTCTAAGAAGTATTTCTTAAGAGACACTTAGCATGGAACTTACTTAGTGAATATATTTGTTCATATAAAATATAATTATGAAAATTACTTGAAAATATAAATGCATTACTAAATTTATAATATAAAATTACAAGCTCCAAAATATTTAAATTACAACAACGCGTATCTTTATTAACTGTCGGACTTCTCTGCTGTTTTCCACTATGATAATAATTAATATTTATTATTTTGGAGGAACGTCGTTAAAATGGGTCATTGTATTGTGAATGTAAAGTCACATTGTAAAGTTATGTATCTCTGTTATTTAAAAAAAAGTAACTGAATCGGTTCTTACTGAACAGATGTTTTTCTTCCTTACTATTAAGAAAATTACTGCATACAAAAACTTGAGATATTTTATAGAAATGTTTGATAAATATACAGCAGCAGAGAATTTTTAAATTGTTTGTTTTAAGGCTATTTAATGTTATATTTCGTCAAAATAGTTCCATTAAATAAGTGTTATTAGAGGAAAAAAGTATAATTAAGAATTTAATAACTTTTTCTTAGGAGTTCATTATTTAGTCATGTCTAGACTGTGTTTGTTGTATAATATATTTTTTTCAATTCTTCGTATACTTCTTCATTTTTATGTTTCATCATTTGATTCATCATAAATACATATGCGCAGAATGTTTTCGGTTTATTTTGTATGAATTACTTTTCGATAAATATATATAAGAAATATTTTATATGCTTAATAATTAAAATAAACAATATTCATTTTACATATAGCATAAAAAATATTTTTGATGGTAGATGGAATCAAAGAAAAGAGTACATGCATAGACTGGGTCTTTTTCAGAAAAATTCTAAAACTCGTTCAATACATGAAATATAAAAGTAAAATTACAAAACACATTGCTCTTCAATAGCATGTTTTTAAGTCTTATTTCTGAGCTTATGAGTTCTTTACTCTCGAACCCAAAGGAGGAATACTGTTCATAGTAACGTTTTAGAAGTTCGATATCCAGAGACATTTTCAACTAAACCATTGTATACAAACTAATTTTCAGATAAGTAAGTAATCTTAGCAATCCCAAGATCAGCCGTCAGCTGTCGAAACAGGCCATATCGAGGCCATAATATCTAAAAAAAGCCTCATTTATATGGAAAAGCACAGAATCGCAGTTACAGAAGATAGCCGATGTCACTGATAATATTGTTCAATCTTTGGTAACCTGGTAAATTAAAACAATTGTGTATAATACAATTTTCTTAGAGGCTGCGAAATCTGAACACTGGTTGGCAAGCCTGGCTCACATGGTGGAAAAACCCATTAGTTCTTTGAAATAGACATACAGATACACAGTTAAATAACTGCAAGTTTATTGTATCATCACTCCATCGCTTTACAGAAAAAAAAAAATACTGGACAATCTTATGACTCATTATCATTGTTCGGAATAGCGATTTTCTATAAAAGCGGTGGAATGACTATGCCAAAAAATAGAGATTTTTAGCAGTGTATAAACACATAGACATATTTTTGCTATTTGGTATTAGTGTAACGCGACGAGGCAAGGACAATTTAAATATCTTTTGAGCATGCTGGAAATTTCGAAATGGAATGTCATTGTTTTAAATGTGAATCATGATATAGCATTTAACCTCATTTAATCGCTGATAATTAAGAAGAATTTAGAATCTCAATTGTGACGTATGCATGCATGTATTATTATTTAGTAACTATGTATTATTATTATTTAGTAACTGCAATATCAATTAAATAATATGAAATTGTTTTTCAGAAATAGCACCATTGAAAATCATTGGAAATTATGTAACTATTACGTATTTGTAATAAAGAGGTTTTAATTTATATTTGTTAAACATAAAAAACCATTGGCTACCCAAATAAACAGATAACAATTGTAGCTTTATTTATGGCATCAATTCAATTAACAAAAGTAAAATCTTTATAGGAAGTATGTCCTTGGCAAATTCTAAGCCTTTTGTTCATCTATGATTTTACACTATAATTAATAGAGTGAATATAATATTTTTTTATAATAGCATTATTTAACAAAATCGAAAAACAAAACATAACACAGAGCTTCTCACACCAAATTGTTATCTGAAAGACATTTTTCTTTTCCTTTGAATTACAAAAACGTAATGACAAATAATGTTTCTTGTCAAGTAGCAACTGTCGTCAAAATGGATCGCTGCACTCCGAAGGCAAGGTCATATCGACATGCTGTCTTGTTTAATATAAATCTCCGAAAGCAGAGAGAATGGTTTTTAACTGTCATTAGTGCGAAGGAGTCAGGAGAATGGGGTAGAATATCTCTTTGTCCCATTATGTTGTAGAGAGAATGAGGGTGTCAAGTTTTTCAGCATGGTGAAAATTTGGAAGGGATTGATCAATGGTTTTGGAGAACGAATTGCGAACTACTACTGAGTTTCATTGTAAATGTCAAATAAAGAACGAGTTGAAGATTTTATTGGCTGAATGTATGTATTATTTATTTTAATAATAATTTCCTTTATGGAATTGTAGAAAATAATGAATAATGATTCATTTTATTTGTACCAGAAATTGGATAAATATGAGTAAAGTTTTTATAGAAAATATTCTTTTTTTAAATTTTACTTTGATTCATTCTTTCTATTTTGTGAATACATGTAATTGCATATTATACCATTATTTAGCTTCGTTGAAAACTTAACGAAATCATGAAGTTCTTCATATCGAATTATCAGCTCAATTACTTTATCTTTTTATGAAAGTAAAATCATTTCTTCCCTACTTTCAGCTATTTGGGATACTTAACATAATAAAGTCTTAAAAAATGGATTTTTTTTTTTTTTTTACATTTTATAAATCGTTTGCAAAAAAATAAACACCATATAATACGAAACACTAGTCTGGCAATAGCTTATTTTTTCAGTTCGCACTATTTGTCTTTTGTAAATATATGTATCTATTTATTTTAATTTTCAACAATGTTTTTGACATTTATTTTGCAACGAAAAAAAAGACGTTTCTATGAATTTGGGAGAATTAGTCATAATAATCAATTTTATGTTCAAAAATAAAAATTTACTGAGGGTGCATTATAATCATTTGCAGTATAAGAAAAATGTTTCAACCATTTTCAACCTCTCTAAATGATATTTACGGTATTCTCAAAAGATATTTAAAAGTTTATTTAAATTGTCAAATTTGTTTTATTACATGGCGCATAAATGCATAGATTAAATATTTTTTTTCAATGTGTGTAATGGATTGTATGAATACGGAATTATTTGCTTATGCGTTCGATATATAAATAATCATCGGGAAAATAGTAAATACTTCCGTTCAATTAAAGCTTATACATGTATTTTTTAACACTGTATATCCCAGGTTGCAGTAACAGTGATAAAAGCAAATATATATCTGGAAAAAATAACGCAGGATACTTCGTTACTACGTCTGAAAGTATTTTGACAATTTCTAAGGTTAGCACAAGTTTTATATTTATTTACGCATTTAATTAATAATTTATATTGTGTACAAAATAGTTTTATCATTTAATATTATAAGTCTATAGGAAATCTAGTTCATTTGTACATGTGATTTTTTATAAGCACATATATTTATATAAAAATATGTTAAACAATTAAAATCTAAAATGAAACTATAACACTCATTTACGATACATATATATTAAAATAATTAGCTAATATGTAAAACACATCAATAAAATTTTATTTTAGGAATAATATCGTAATATGTTACTTTTTTTAAAAATAAAAGGTTTTGTTCTTTAAAAATGTCTCTAATTTTCTTAAATGTCTAAAATTTCTTAACTCATTATAGTTAAAACCATTTTTATTGTTTATAAAAAAAAGTGCTACACAAATATAAACACTAAAATATTAAAACAAGACCATTTTTTTAATACTGCGCTCCTGTTAAAAAATATAACAAAAAAAATATTTGACTAATATCGAAACAATGCAAAAAATGAATAAAATGATAACGAGTTTAGCTTAAAAAATGAAATATTTCATGTTTAAAAAATCTTTAAAGCAATTTTTAAAAGTTAATAAAAAATAACAATTTTTAATCATTCATAGGGTAGAATTATTTATTTATTTAGAATTATTTTGAAACTGAATTCGCATAGATGCACAAACAAGTGCATGAAAGAAACAGAAAAAGTCCAAACTAAATTCATGTTGGACAAAAACTGGAATGTTTTCAGTTAAATAAACTTTAACATCTAGTCTATGATTTTTGTTTTCAAATTTAGACTTTTAGAATTTTGTTTCTCTTACATAATAAATCTTGCGTTAATAAAAGTTAAATTAAAGAAAAACTTAGATTGTGATAACCTAATGTAATTCACATCGATAAGTTTATTAGTGTTACAAATTATTACTTTTTTATTATTTATTTCTTTTATAAGATACGCTCATTTTTATATGCACATATAAATACTTATCAACAATAGCGGTCCTCCGCTCGGCTTATATGTCAGTTCGTCTGTCCGCATACAGCAGCGCAAAAACTGCCGAATCGAATAATTTTAAACTTTATATACAGAGTTCATACACAGAGGATATTCCTCTGCAGAATTTTGTCGAGTTATTTAGAATTTCATTAAAGTCAAATCAAAACTTAATAAGATATCAATAACTGTTTTGTACTTCTATAATATCCTATTATGTATGATTAATTCATTTTTATCCCATGGTAAGTAATGATTCTAGACTGTAATGTTGAGTATGTCCTATTCAAGATGGTGTTCTTTTATTCTCGTATTGTGGAATTAATATATTAACATCTGTGTCTTTTATTTTCCATTTTATTACAGTAAAATCCCGAAGATCCGAAAAGCATAGAACCAAAGCATTTTCAGTTAACCGGGGCTCCATAGGAATTTTCGTATAACCGGGTAGCTTATGGCGAAAACATATTTAGTATCTAGCTCTGATAGTAATTTAGAAAATCGTTATAATAAAAATGTTGTGGTAACGTATAGCAGATTATGGTAGATGTGGTGCAGGATCACAACACACAGTGAAGCTAGTTAGACCTTGAATGCAGCACTGTGATATATTGATGTACAAAAAGATGCAACAGCATCAGATGTGTTGATATTGAAATTGAGGCGTGATAAAGCAACACTGAACGATGCAAAGTCGAAAAATGAAAGAAAATCACAACACATTTTGTAAAATAATGACGTATTGTACGCGTCAATATAATAAAGTACTCAAAATTACGCAATGGAACAAATAAGTAAATTGATTCTGTTTATTTATTTTATAAAGGACATGGTTTTTTAACACTATTTCTACCAGCTCTCAATAACACCTTTTAAATTTATGATTTTTACTTATTTTGCGTCTAAATTTTAAAGCTAAAAACTATTCAAATAAATTTCAGTGTATTAAAAAATGAAAAATTCAGAATTGTTTCGATCTAAAAGTAAGAAATAAAATAGTAATCAGAAATCAAAATGTGTTGAAAGGTGCCATTGAACATCGGTAAAAAAAAAGTATTGAAAATAATTTTTTTCACATTTAAATACACTTAAAGGTTCGGTTAAACGGATTTTTGGGTAATCGGTGTTCGGATTACCGGGGTTCTACTGTTTTTACAATATATATTACCTTATACGTTCTCAAAGAATAAATATAAAATAAAAAAAACATACAAATTTAGACAAAGAAAAAATGCGTAATTTGTCGAGTTATAGTATCTGGCTGACTCTCAAATGAGGGCAATTACCGTAGGAGAAAGTATGTGAAATAGATACTCCTGACAAGAGTTTAATAGGTCGAGATAGGAAGACACTTAGTAAGGGGGGAGGTTCAATGTTATTTTCCTCTCTCGCATCTTTTATGAAATACACGCTAACTTGTGTCATTTTGAGAACATATTCTTTGCAAATTGATCATTTCAATGACATGTAGGAAAATATGGGAAACTCTATTACGAAGCATTCTTAAGTGATATTATTTTCTTGTAAATGGGTTTCCCAATAAATTTAAACGAGTTTGTTTTTATTTTATTTTAAAAAAGAGGTTAATTTCATTCCTCTGGTAAATATGTGTAATTTTCTTTCTTTATAATGTGTTGGATATTTCTTCCTTTGATGATATGTCTCTTTATTTCCATTTTCTTTTAATGACAAGCATTAAAAATATCGAAATAAATTGAATTCCTCTAAACATGATAATTCTTAAATAAATAAATATATACTGGACAATTGCACCATAAAATTTAACTACTAAGAATGTATTTATTAAAAATACAGCACATTGCTCAGTAGTGCACAAAACAAGAATTTAACATCAACTTGTACACATAAAACAAAATAAAAATATCAACGTTTCGCGCCGTCTTCAGGAAAATATGATAATGGAAGGACTAAGTTTGCTTCTTGATCGAGAGATAATATTTCAAATAAATTAAAATCGAAATGAATTAAAAGTTTAAAAATATTGGCACTTACACCTGAGTTACACGTATTTTTAATAAATACATTCTTGGTAATGATAATTCTTGTTTCCATTCATAGTAAACTTTGCTGTTATATCCTTTAAAATTGTTATGAAATCCAAAGGAGATACTGTCCGACACATATCTTAATTCATTTTGTTCGGAAATTGACAAATGTTTTTATACTTTGTAATCATAACATGTTTCATTTTCTTTGGTAAAAGCAAAAGATTTTTCAGAAAATACTAGCAAATTTTAATTGAATTTCCGGATGCAATACCGTGAGCTAAAAGCAAAAATGGTCATCATGCGAATAATTTTTTATATCTCGATAAGTAATGCGTTTCTTGCAAAGTAGAAAACTCATTTCAGTTCTAAATCCTTTCAATAACCAGGCTTGAAAGTTTTTACGCTTTTACACTTACATTGAACCAAATGTTCCAGAAAGTTTCCATTTGTTGAACAACGGATTTGAAAAAGCTAATAGGAAAAGCTAATCCTGATCTTTAATTATTTTTACTTATTTTTTTTTTTACATTACGATTTCAACATATGTACTCGTTGAAAGTATAGATTCAAACAAAATCAAAAGCGGCACTCAATCTGCAACAACTGCAATAGCAGCTAACTTATTTCAATTAAGGCCGATTAAGGAAGCAATTAAGGCCGATGTAACAGCACTCGAAAATTATATCTATTTTATATTAATAGTTTAAAATAATTTTTACAATAAACTTCTGCCAAATTTCGCAAAAGAAATAATCTTTGAGATACATTTCTACAAAATTTGTAGAAAAATCTAAAAGACGATTAACGTAAGGAAAAAGTAATATTCAATAAGTGCTCCAATTGAAGGCTTTAAAGCAGGGGTGCACAACCTGTAGCCCGCGGGCCACAATAATACCACTATTTTTATGCAGAATAATTTTCCTTATAGTAATGACAGAAACTTTGCTATTAAAGAAAAGAAACTAAACTTTTCAAATATTCTGGTGGCAAACAATTTTCTGGTAAAAAGGTTGTGCATCACTGCTTGAAAGCAAGAATCAGAAGAAAAATTCTCTTTTTCGAGAATTGAATGAGTAAGGTGAACAAATAGGTGAGTGAAGCTGAAGATTTTCACTTGTGGAACATTTTTCTGGCATTCGTCATTTTGTGTTATTGTGAAAAGGTGATCTTTTTAAAAGCAACGTTTTCATTAACATTAGGAAGAAAAGGAAATGAAAGTAAATGTACTTTCTAAAGTGACTTCCCTTTAGAAAAGTTTAAAAATACACCTTTATTTTATTTGCAAAAAAATGAACTCTACTTTACTTTCTGAACACTGACGTAGGTGTTCAGATAATTAAAAAAATCAAATTTTTAGGGAAATATTTTTGAGGGAAAATATAACTTTTGGAGGTTGAATTCTGAAATCCCCTGTATAAAGCGTTTCTCTGTGCTACTAACATTTGATGACAAGGTTTCAATCATAAATCACTTTCTGTTGGTGATTTTTATTATCTATCCGGTTCCAAAACTGTTTAAAAATTCGTTAATATCAAACCCGACTACCGAATCGTACGGTAATCTATATAGCTCTTGCAACGTATTTTAACATTTCTTCTAATAATAATCATGAATACGAAATGCTGTTTAGAATTTATCTTGTTCGCTTACAGACACACGCACAAAACAAGATTTCTACATGATTCCTTACACTACATTTTCGGCAGGTTTAATATGCAAAAAGTGCTGATTCAATCGTCAGGTGTTTATGAAAAGACATTCTAATTTTAAAATTAATAATTCGGATAAGGAGATCAAAAGAAGAATGAAACAGTAAGCATGGTTAATTTGAAAGCCGTAAAAATCTGATACAGAAGTTTCAAAACTATCTACAAATATTCTCTACTGGTGGCACTGTACACTGAAATTCCGGTGCAGAGAAATAGGATTCGCAGTGTCCCTTGTAATCAGCTCTTCCAATCATCAGCTTCTGCTACCTGTCATTCACAATTTATTAAAACAAATATTTTCCACATCAAGACCTTATGTAACTTTTGAAATTTGAGTCCTGTTACCTGCAATTTAATTGCAATTTAATTGCTGATACGCGAGTATCAAAAGAACAAGTTGCTGCACAGAATATGTGATTTCATTAATTTCCGTGAGTAAGAAGATGAATCACTATGTGCTTTAGTGTACTCTGTTTAAAAATCTGACTGTGGTTACATCTCCACCTGCCGACAAAATTTTCAACTAATTTTGAAACTATTCCATCCTATTTTTATGGTTTTTGAAATAAACGTTTCACTTGTTTTATTCTTTTGGCGATTTTAGTGTATGGATTGTCGCTTATTAAAATTAAGGAGTATTTATTATATCCAGAGCACTTATTATATCCCTATTTTGTATGGTTTTTTTAATCATTGAGACCATGATTACAATTTCTCTGTCTGTTTCTTTATTTTTCAATATCTTAAGTATATTTGTCTTTTGTTTCTATCCGAAATAAATTTATCTCAAAATAATCTATTTATTTGAAATAGAGAATCCTCTCATTATTAATTTAAAAAAGCATCCACATTTTGTACTTTTCCAATTCTTTTTCCTTATATTTCCACTTTCTGTTGATTACAGCGACATAGGTTCAGAAAAAGAAGAAACCAGCAATTTATCCGAGTAACAACAGTTGATTTACTCTGAAATGAGGGCAATTAGGGTCGGGTTAAAGTATCTGATAAGGGCTCTGCTGACAAGAGATAGAAAAGTAGGCACTGACGCATAAGGGGATTGAATTTTTTTGGGGTGGAAGGCATTTTTGTTTTCAGGAATCATTATCTTCTGCTATTTCAATGGGGGAAGCAATGGGATGATAAGTTTCAATGAATTGCGTTATTTCAATCCGGAAAAAGGGACTATGTTAAACATGTAATTTTCGCAAAACGGAAGAAAACATCTATCACCAATATAAATTCAAACTCACTTTAATCAAAAGTCACAATCAAATCTTCTTCAAAAAATCAAAAATCAATCTGCAATCAAAACTCACAATCGTAGTACATCAAGTTTATTTTTAAGCAAAAATCATATATATTAAAAAAGTAGCCTACTTCTTTAAGCGCAACTCAAATTCGTCTTTGCGCATGCGCGAAGTTGAACTTATTAGCCCTTCCAGTAAAAGGGGAGTCGAAGCAAGTCTGGTTAGCTCAGTGGTTTAAGGCACGGGTTTATAGCCCTGAGCTTTTGTAACGGACTGGGGTTCTATCCCAACGCTCCGCATTTTTTTCATTTTTTTAATATAAATAATGATACATTTTACTACGCGGAAAAATTATATTATTTTTATTCTTTTGTTATTTTTATTCTTTTGATGCTTTATAATTAAATAAAATTTAACACTCAACAATGATTTTTTAAGTAACAATTTTATTTTTAAAATATTTCAAGTAATTAAAACATAGTAATTATTATATATAAGCAGCCAATATCCAATTCAGGGCTTTAGAGATACATTTGTAAGGATAATATTATTGAAAATCTTTACAAATCGCATTCTTAAAAAAAAATAAATAAACAACAATAAATACAACAAACACAAATAAAAGCTGTAAAAATGTCGTAAAATTTTATTTAACATCTAGCAGTATTTAAAAAAATGTAAATATTTAAACATTATTTTGTCGGTAGGTAGTAGCAGCAATTTTCCACTTTCCTGTCATGTGCTTGGAAGCTTAGAAAAAGTAATCCATTTGTAAACTCTAATATACATGAATTATATAAATAAATAAATGTTATACATCATTTAGACCAAATATTAAATGATTTTTAACTAAATCCCCGGGTGCCGTTATGAAGTAATATCTGAATCTTTAAAATTGTGAAGTATGATAAACTATTTTAGAACTAGTTTAACAATTTTAACTTAAAATATTTAAGATAAAGTATTTTTCGTTAAATTATATTTTAAATATCTTAAACTAATCTACATTTTTTGTTATATTTCGTATTAGCATTACAAGGAAGATGTATGTTTTTGTGCATATAAGGAAAAGTATTAATTATTTTCCGGGGAAAAAATTAAAATTAACGAGAGAAAACAGGGGGAAAGAAAAGCAGTCATGCAAGACTTAAAATTGAAATATTTTGTGATACCCATGGTTTAATAACTAAATAAACGTCTTCCGAAGGAGATAGGCGACATTAAATTTTAAAGTCCAAAATTCAAATGATTATAAAATACAGAAAAATTGGTCGATTCGTTTGCGGGTTTCACTAAAACTTTTCTTTATGTCAGTATTATCTTGAAAATAAATTATAAAGATAAAATTCAAAAATTGCCGATAGAGGGCGCTTTAGACTTTGGAGTAACGAACAACTAATTTTTACCGTTATTTTTTTTACATCTCATTAATTTTTTTAGAAGATTAGACATAAACTTAAATTTTGAGATGAAAATCTGAATCGTTGGGAGTGGTTAAGTAGCGCAAACTGAACTGTGTTAAATGGGGGTGGGGAGGTTCAAATTTCAAATGATTATAAAAAACGGAAAAATTGGTCGATTCGCTTGCGGTTTTCGCTAAAACTATTCTTTATGTCAATATTTCCTTGAAAATAAATTTTAAAGATAAATTTGAACAATTTCCGTTAGAGGGCGCCTTAAACTTTAGAGTAACTGACAACTATTTTTAACCGTTACTTTTTGTATCTCATTATATGATTGCAAAAGCTTAGAGTTAGATTTTGAGCCCAAATTCTAAATCGATGGGAGATGTTAAGAAGCGCAAACTGAACTGTGTTCTGGAATTGAAGTGTTACCCTCCCCAATCCTCGAACACAGTTCCATTTTCCGCTACCTAATTACTCACAACGATGCAGATTTTGAGCTCAAAATTTAAGTTTGAACGTTTACAAGCATTTATTTAGATATAACAAACAACGTTAGATATAACAAAAATAGTTGTTGGTTACTTTAAAGTTTAAGGCTCACTCTGACGGAACTTTTTGAAAGATATCTTTAAAATTTATTTTCGAGGAAATAGTGACATAAAGAATAGTTTTAGCGAAAATCTCAAACGAACTGACCAATTTTTCCATTTTTTATAATCATTTGAAACTTGAACCTCCCCAACCCCATTGAACACTGTTCAGTTTGCGCTACTTTACCACTCCCAACGATTCAGATTTTCTCAGATTTTGAGACAGATCTCAAAACTTAAGTTTATGTCTAAACTTCTAAAAAATTTTTATGAGATGCAAAAAATAACGGTAAAAAATAGTTGTACGTTACTCCAAAGTCTGAGGCGCCCTCTATCGGCAATTTTTGAATTTTATCTTTATAATTTATTTTTAAGATAATACTGACGTAAAGAATAATTTTAGTAAAAATCGCAAATCAAATGACCAATTTTTCCGTATTTTATAATCATTTAAAATTTGAACTTCCCCCAAACAGTTCAGTTTGCGTTACTTAACCACTCCCAACGATTTAGATTTTGAGCTCAAAATTTAAGTTTATGCCTAAGCTTCTATAAAAAAGTAATGAGATGCAAAAAATAACGGTAAAAAATAGTTGTACGTTACTCCAAAGTCTAAAGCGCCCTCTATCGGCATTTTTTGAAATTTATCTTTATAATTTATTTTCAAGACAATACTGACATAAAGAATAGTTTTAGTGAAAACCGCAAACGAATCGACCAATTTTTCTGTATTTTATAATCATTTGAATTTTTGGACCCTGAACTTTAATGACGCCTATCTCCTTCGGAAGACGTTTGGGACCCTTAGTTTCCGATTTAATATAGTTTGTCTTGAAGTGTACTATCACCCCTTAAAGTTTGTACCATGAATTTAGAAACACTCTGTATATTATAAATAGTTACTTGGTAGCGTGAAATTTTAAGTTTCGGGATTTAAAATGAGACTGATAAAATCTTTAATAAAAACTTTTCAATATGATTAAAAAAATAGAAAATATTAAACATTGTTTAAAAAAAACACTGGGAAAATTCACCAAAATAAATATCAGTTCAATTAATTTTAGTTATCATTCTGCTAAAAAGCAAGCGCTGTTAAAGTTCTTAAAAATCTGCTTAAAATCTTTCAAATAATTACGTGAGTAGGTTAATTTGACAGAACTACGAAACGCTTTGGATCTGTTGGAATCACATAGATAACATTCAAATAAATCAAGTTTTCAAAACTTTATTTACAGGTTCTAATTAATCTTTTAACATGTTTATCGTCAAATCTTGACCGGTACCATCTAATTGATATATAATATATTTAGAAAGTATATAATATCTATTCCCCCAGTGAAATAAGCCTTTTGTCAGATGCTATCACATGAATGGCATCTGTATATAGTTTCGGTTCACTATGAGAATGAATAAAACGGATTTTATACACTTTTCAAATGAATTACATTATTGTTTTATTTTTTTTAAAGGGACATGGTCAACTATGGTTATGAACCTCCCAATTAATCCCTAAAACAAAAAAAAAAATTCCATTTAAAATTACTTAAATTTATTTTATTAAATCACATACATTTAAAAACAGTTTTTTCGAGCTTCTTACTTTCTCATTACTTGCGTTAAAATCATTAAAAACGAGAGTTTGTGTTCGTTCATTTATACTGATAATCTGTTCCGAAATTCCAAATGAATAAAACATTTTGTTGAATTTTAAAGTTATAGAAAATTTTCAATTTTTTTCAGCATGATTTTTTACAAAATTTGCTTTTGTTTCAGTTTAAAGTTTTAGAAAATTTTATTATTTTTTTTTCAATTTGAAATTTGAGAAAAATTCCAATTTTATTTTTCAGTTTGAAGTTACAAGAAATTTCCAATTTTATTTTCAATTTGAATTTTGAAACAACCCATGAAATATAAATGAATGAACAAAATTTGTCGTTTTTAAAGATGTTAATCCAGATGATGAGCACTACAAATACTTGAAAGTACTTAGTTTTGGATAGATGTCTTTTAATAAAACACCTTTACGTAATTTAAATGGCCGAATTATGCGAATTGTTTCAAATTTGGTACTATGGTTTATACTGATACTATGTCCCCCTGATTATTTGGAAGTTGATTGGTTAAGTATAACGTGGGGACAAGGAACAAACCCTCTTAATTTAGATAAGTAGCTTTTCATGGAAAATTAACAGAGTTGCTTGAGTTTGTTATATCGGTTTATTCTGATACGGCTCTTCCCTAATTAGATTTGGTGGTTAATTTGTTATGTATGGATGAATAGGAGGGAGCTAATCCTTCGTAATTAAGTTTAAGGGGGTGGTAAAAGTTTTTTTTTTAATTTTCGTCATAGCAATATGAAACTTTCTGCATGTATACATTTCATCAAAAGCATATATAACACCTTAAAAAATTTCCAATCTTGTTAAAATTTTTAATTGAATTTTAAAATACTCCTCGTATTTTAATTTTTGAGATATTTTCTTGCTTTTGCATTTTTATCACTAAAAACTCTATTATAAACAAATTTGTGTAAGATTTTTTAAATTTTTTAAATACTTAATATTTTACAAATTTTTTTATAGATAAGATATCGATTTTCATCAAAATTCTGCCCTTTAATAAGTAAAAAATCAAATTTGACTATCTTAATGAAGAAGAATTTTAAAAAGCTTACACAATTTCTTTCTAAAAAATATCAGGATACTTTCTTATCAATTTCATAAATATTGATCAAACATTATATCGAAAGGAGCATTTCAAAAATCTAAAAACGTTTAAAAATTAGTTTTGAGTAAATCAGAGATTTAAAGTATATAAATACACTTACCTTTATTATTTACTTCTTTAAACCTTTAAAATGATATTTTATATAAAAAAACTGTTTTGGTACTATTACACTACAGAAATGGACCTTTTTGTGACGATTTTACTGAAATAAATTTCAACTATCCTCTTAACGAGGTTTTAGTCGATTGTTTTAATTTTCGTGGGACACTATCCTTTGAAATATGAGAATAATGTATGGTTAGTGTGAAAAGCCTTTGAATTCAACGTCATTTGTTTAATTGAGCGCTTTTTTTAATATCATTTCTGTTTATTTTTAGAAAACATAAATCAATAAACTCAAAAACAAACAGTAGTCTAAATAAATTACGATTTCAATCCACAAGCAAACTTCTGTCAATTTTTTCCCACTGCTGTAGAACATTCTGATTTTCTTAAAAAAGAAAAACGCTTCAGATGAATGTATAATAGCTAAAACATTTTATATTTTCCAATAGAAATTTATTATTTTCTTCGGAAGCATTATTCTTCTCCCAAGAGAAAAATATTTGAAGGAAGTAAATTTCTTTCTCATAATAGTTGTTATTATGTGCCTTGGGTAGTAATATTTCCTCCTTTTCTTTGTTATTATGATGCAGTTTTAAAGAGCTTGTTTCTAAAATGTAAATTTTAATAAAATTCAAAACATATTTACATAATTTTAAACAAATATCCTATTTGTGATGCAATTTAAGATGCTTGTAATAAAGTAATTTTTGAGTAAGTGGAAAAAAATTTTGGATGTATATATTATAAATATGAAAACATAATTTCTAATTTATGACTCCGAATTATATTAATTGAGTTGTTTAATTTCTCTTTGCAAGGATTTAGAATTTTTTGAGTAACAGCCAATATAAAATAAATAAAACACAATTGTTCAAATAACAAAAAAAAAAAAATTATTAATTTTCTTTTCGAATGTTCTCACTACATTATTCAATATAATATCCCATAATGATTACAATATTTTTTCTTAAAACAAAAGTAAAAAGGTAACATGAGGTAGAGGCACACGATATACGGGAGTTACAATATTTAATACAATTCGAGTGCATTGATATGTACACTGTTAAACATCTTGTCTTAGTTTGAATCAAATTTTGGTGCTCAATAACTGCCACCGTAAGATGGTGAAATCTTGCACCAGTATTTGGAGCTCCTTTCGAAACATAGTTTCAACAGTTGGAGCGAGGTTGAAATAGGTAACTCCAAATATTGGTACTAGATTTCTAGTGGCAGCTACTGAGCAACAAAATTTGTTTCAAACCAGAGCAACATTTTTATCCGTGTAGACCGGTTACATTAAAATATAAAGGTTTAAATGCATTTGTTCCTTTTCGGGCTCCGTACAGATTTCAAATACTACTTCCGGTTTCAAATGCTGAGTTCAAGTCAGTTTTATCTCCTCCATACCAGACTTAACTTTTAAGAATACAGAATTGCCACAAACACGAAGCTAAAAGTAGAATTGCGTTATGTCAGTTTTATTTCTTGTTAATAATTCACTAACATCTTTACAATTAATTTTAAAGTGTCTGTTACTGAAACTGGCAATTGTAAACACATTTTAAATATTTCAGTGTAGTTTTAGACAAAAGTGTTATGATAAACCTAATTCTAAATAGTTGAAGGCGTACTTAAAAAAAAAAATGTCACAGTATTTACAATGCAATATTTATCCCCATTTCATTTAAATTTCCTTTTTTCCAATATCATATTTTAACTTGCTGTAGAGGTTTATATTCTAAAATTTTTTACATGTTATTTGTCAAAAAAATAATTGCTGTTTTTTTTAAAAAAGAGATATTTTTGTGTACCTTAACAACCTAATCAAAGTTCACGAAGATTAGCCATTATTTACGAATGTTAAAGCCTGCAGTTAAACTCATAAATTTAAATTTTCCCGTTTAAAATATTTAAATATGAATGATGTTTAAAGAGACATTTTCGAAAAATCCTCATTTGAAAGGGAAAAATATGCCTGGAGTGGTAATTAGCTAAAGTTTTTTTTTTCTTTTTAAAGTCGAAATATCCTATCTATATTTTCGAAAATATTACTGCTCGCCTAAAAGAACTATTTCAAAGAGGTAAATTTCATTTTCGTAGCTAATGTGACGTACTTTGCGTGGCAATTTTTACCTTTTTCATTTCCCTTTACCGTTTATTTTCATAGAGGTTGTTAGTGAAGTGGAAATTTTAACAAGAACTAAAGTATCTCAATATAGATTTAAAATAAGTGTGTTATTCAAAAAGTATTTTTGAATACCTGAAATAAATAGTGTTTTGAGGAAGCGCAATATGAGAATTTACTGAATCCCTATAAGTGTTTTGCACCAACCAGGTCGAGTAATGAGAACTAATCAGAAATAAGGTTTATTGGAATTTTTTTAAGGTAAGTCCCGAACATTTCTTTAGATAAAACACTAATATTTTAATGTGGATGTGTACATAAATATTTATTTTTCTACAAAAAAAAAAAAAAAAAAAAAAAAAAAAAAAAACAATTATAGAGTGTTTTTTCATAATTGCATGAGAATGTAAATTGATTTTATTTTATTTAGAGTTAGGTTCGGGTTGGGGATGAAGTATTTCAAGTTCATTTCCAGTTAATTATTTTACGCTATGTAAGTTGGATTCAAGTAGGAGTTTGGATCAATGAACATTTATATGTCGTAATTGGGTTGGGTTTCGCGTTGACATGTGATAGAATTTCCATTTTCCGGTAGGTTATAGTCCACCCTTCATAGGACTTTAATGAATGAGGATCAAATACATAAAATATCATATAGAAATATTAGGAATGAGCCCCAGTACATTTAAACCAGATACCTGCATGACAAACGTTATCTGTGGACTATGTTTCTTACACTACTTAAAAAGGGATTGTCTGTATGGTACAACTTTTTTCTTAAGATGAGTTAAAACAAAATATTAAGATTCTGCAATCTGAATGTTTCTTATCGATTATCTTCAAATTCTTCGAATAATCGTTTCATATTGTGACTTGCAAAGTTATTTTTAGCTCAAATGGCTCTTTTTCCATTTATTTCTTTTTTCTCCCAATCCTGCTCCAAACTGAATATTATAATGAAATTATTAGAACCGTGTAAATTTTTCAAGTAGGTGAAAAAGTTCGTATTTTGCAAATAATGATTATGCTAAAATATTTTAACATAAAACGTAAGTTTTATGTTAAAATGTTTTAAAGTAAAACCTAACATAAGTTTACGTTCTTTCTTATTTTCGTATATCAAACACTTAATTGATTAAAATGCATTATTGTGTGTAAAGTGCATAACTGATTAAAGTGCAATATTGTGTGTAAAGTGCATACCTGATTAAAGTGCATTTACATATTACAATATTTTTTCCCATTTATAATTTATTTTATACATGTCAGTTTTAATACTATTAAAATATAATTTCTATCAAAAGTACTTAAAATAAAATACAACCAAATAAAAGTATTTCGAATAATCAAATTTTGATTCCCGTAATTCTTCTCTGATATTAATTGCAAATTGCAAAGCTTTAGAAAATGCCTATACATTGTCATACTACTATGAAATTATTCATTTTCCACTAGACTAAGTAAATTAAACCCCATTGTACCGTACACCCCCTTTCAATTTAACTAACTTCATTAAATTTTCTCCGACAGTACGACTGGTCATGTGTGTCACGTGATGTACGGTAGCAAGTGAGTAATGCAGATTGGAACGATTCCCGACATATTCAATTAAACATTAAGATTAGCGCACTAATTCTTCTCAAAAATGAGAAACACATTGTTAAAAGACATTATGGATCAATCTTTTATGGAACCAGATTGTCTAGTTACATTGCGTTAGCACCATTTTAAAATAAGTTTACATCTTTCAAATACTTAAAATAAAAGTTAAAAATATTGCACTTGAAATATTGTACAAGTGAATATAAATAATTATAAGAAATCAATTATTCAACCCACGTCAGAGGTTTCATGACTCCAGAAATGTTACACCACCAGGGAAAAGTGGCGAAGTATCGAGTTATCATAAAACTTTTAAAAATATTTATTAAAATGACATAAACATCTGTAATATATTTAGATCATATTCCAGGCATTAAAAAGGTAAAAATAGCCACTTATGAAATGATACATTAAAAAAATAGTATTGCAAATAAATATAATTAAAATAAATTAACAAAATATATTTAACAATAAATTAACAAAAAATAATATTGTAAAATTTTCTTCCTTTGTATGTCATGATCCATAAAAGAAATTTAGCACATAAAACCTGTGCTAAAATGTTCTCTAAACGAATTTTTTAGAATAATTTAATAATATATAATTTCTTTGAGAGGACATATTTTTAAAAAAAATCCCTAAAATTTGAAAAATAAAAGAAACTTTTTGAAAAACTAATTGATTAGTTAATAAAACATAGTGAAAATAACTTTGTCTATAATTTTGATTCTTTGTATAAATTATAAATTAGTAATATTTTAACATCAGTTCTTCGTTCATTCGTGTAATCTAAGTTATATTATAATTAATTTTTTTAATGGATGAGTATTAATTTTAAATGAGGGCATCCACAAAAAAAAAATTACCAGTTATAAATTTCAACAGTACCAATTAGTTGGTATGCCATTTGATGCCCATAAGTAAATATAAAGTAATAAAAAAGAAAATTTTACAAAATAAGTGTTCTGCAATTTTCACGCAATTTGTAAATTATAAAAAAAATCACTTGTAATCACTTGTAATAGCTTTCCTTTTTTTTTTTTTTTTTTTTTTTTGAAAGATACTGATTACAAATTATGTTTCGAAAAAATGAAGCAAAATTATTTTCTTTATGTTAAGAAATAAACTAACTATCATTGAAACACAGAAATATTCTATTATTTCCAATTTTCCTTTATTTGAGCTGATCCTTTTTAATCATATTTAACGGAGTAATAGTATTTTAATCTAAAGGTTTTAAGGCCTAATCTAAAGGCTAGGTTTTTCTTAGCAACTATGTGGAAAATATTACTTTTTGTATATTTCTTTGAAAAAGAAACATTATAGAGAAAATACAAATATTTATCGATAAAAAGTTTTTCTCCCTTGAGTCAAAATGAAGAAAGCAAAATGCTAGGGAAAACTTTTACAACTCTTTCACATATTGATCAGTCTCTGAATAAAAATAGTTACATGTTATTTAGTTGAATAAAGTATTAGATTAACCATGAAGATCTTTTGTGGCAACAGTAACAAAAAATATTACTTTGTATGAATTTTTTTAAATACAAGTTTTTCCTTTTTTTACTAGTAGCATTATAAACTATAGAAACAATTATAATTAATGTATTTAAATGCGTGAGAAATGTTCTGATCTTGCTGAAATGTCAATGTTAAGAAGAAATATAAAATCCGAGTTTTATTAATTTTGATATATTTGAAGATCTGATAAGCATAAAAGATGCTAAGTAGTGCAAATGTATTACAAAATCCTTACTAATTTGGAATATTACTAATTCGCATATTTAATGATTCAAAATCAACAACTTCATTCATCTTTTCATCTAATCATAGCCTTCATTCTTCTGTTTTCATCTAATATTAAGAAGGTACATTTGCAATTTTATATATATGTAAGACGTCGATGTGATCATAGAAAGGACATCCGGTGAAACGACGGAAGGAACGGATTATCTCACCGCACCTCTGGCCAATTTAAATTTAATTGTTCTCAGTTAACACTAGAATTACCGAGGCGGGTCATCTGTGACCCAAGACGTGGTTATTCGCTCGTATCACTGTTGCTTTTCAAAGTAAAACTTTGAAACTGATTGACTTTTCCTGAATATTTAGTATAATGCTTCAGCACAAATTTAGTTGAAATCGAACGAAAACTTTTTTGTATACAAATCTTTATACCTAGAATTACCATGCTGGGTCATCGCTGACCCGAACAAAATAATTGCATTTTTCATTAATTTCAATAGGAATTTTAATTTTTCAATAACATAAGAATAGTGCAAGGATATGTTCCGAAGTTCTTTTTCAGAAAAGAGAGAAAGGAATGTGCATATGTATAGGCGCGGAGGGGGGGGGGGAGGGTGGCATGATCACATATCTATTATGCATTTGAAAATCAAATGTGCGTGTTTTTATCATATCTCAAGCTATTTTTAGAATGTTGCAAAAAGTTGTTAATTAGGTTACCCCTTAGAAAGTAACTAAAAAGAATATTTTGCCTGTCATAAACAACGCAGAAGAAAAAAAATGATTGATTGTGGCATTCCAGTTTCGCACATTTATAGTGATGGCGCGATGACATAGATTTTTCGAATGATAAAATTTTAAAATTGTAAAGCGAATTGTCTTTTAATTATTTTAGAGACAAAATTTAGTGACGAATTCGAGATTGTCATCACCTGATAATGCTGGCAATCTTGACGTAAATGACAAAACAATTTTTCTTAAAAATGACTATAAAATTTCATCGTTCTTATCCAGTAAAAATAGTTGTAAGCTGAATTAAAATAGCCAAGTAAATATTGTGGGGAAGGTAATAAAACACAAATAAATTATAAAGTATTTTGAAAAAAATTAAAAAAAAAAGAAAGAATTTTAAAAAGTGAGAAAGATACAAAATGAATCACTCTTTGAAGCAATTTGGAACATCGAACTATAGGGAAGGTAGAGCCACAGTGTTCAATATTTTTTGACCTATGAAATGTCTAGTGATTCAAGATTTATTGGTTAGAAATTTTTGGACAGTTTTTAAAGGTACAACTAACAGATTCTAATATAAGCAGAAGAGTTTTTTTGCTAAGATAATAGATAAATACAATGGAAAATAACGTGAAGATATCTGTCCATGGAACATCACTGATATTTAAAACCAATAAAAAATGTTGCCAGATAAAGCAATGCTAAGACAATAAAACTAATACATTTTGCGGAAATTGTTTGTAACTTGTGTGTACATTATGTACAGTAAAAAGAAAAAGAAAAAATGACCATGGTATTTTGTGTGAATTGAGTGTACGGTAAACTGTATAAAAAGCAAAAGTGTAAGTAAAGTAAAAAATCACGGATATGTATATGTCATTAAATTTAGTGTGTTGAAATATCTAATTAATCTGTAGGTTATTACACAATTTAAATCGATTTATCATATGGATATATACTATTTAAAGAAGGTATCAAAACCTCAAAGCATTCATTCTAAAATTAGAAATAAAAAATTTCTTTGTGGTATCTATTCTCAAATTTTCATATTGCGTAATAGTCTAGAAGCTAAATTATATTAATTATTAATTAAAAATCATTGTATTCCTTGCGAATACTTATTGCGTACATTTATCTTCCATATAAAACAAGAATAGCATCTTTGAAAGCCATGGGTCAGAGATGACCCAGATCGGTAGTTCTAGGTATACAATAAACGCGGTAATTCTAGTGTTAAAGAACAATTGAATTCCATCCATATCGTGGTTGGCATACAAAGACAGATCTGTGAATTGAATTGGCGGTTTCTCCAATAAGTGAAAAATATATGAGAATAAGTGACATTAAATCTTTATTACTGTCCAATTTGACTTGCTAATCCACATATTATTCTAATATCCATCACACGAGAATAAATACAAAAATGTTCTTATGTCAATCATTAATAACTAAATGGTCTTAAAAGACAATAAAAAAATTTAAATGCGAGAGGCCTTTCGAAAGATTTAGTCATATTTCGTTAGAAAGATGTGCTAGCATTATGAAAGCAGCAGCAAAAGTGAAATGAAAGATAAAGAAAATGAAAGAAGCTGAAGAAACAGCGATTAGAAAAATAGAAATCAACAGCGAATAGGAAACCACGAGAAAACAGCCAGTTACAAAAGAGTATAATCAAAACAAATGTGCACAGAGTAGAAAGAGAATAAGGAAGTAAATTGGTACATAAATAAACCAACACAAAAATATAAAATGAAATCAGTTTAAAATAAATTATAATAATAAAAACATACACACGTATGCCTGGCAATAGAATATTTAGAATTTCCTCAAATATTTACATAAAGAGAGTATTCTTTTAAGCGGATTTCGAGATTTCTTTAAATTTGATTAGTGTAAGATAAATCACAGCCATTATGAGAAACAATTTAAATTCCCCATTTAAAAATATTAGGGACATCCACTAAATCTGTCAAAAAAATTAAATACTGAAATAGCAGCAAAAGGTGATATTAGTAAAATGAATTCCCGGAATCTTCAATTACATACTTTGGCTATATCATTACATATACGGTAACAATCGTAAATGAGATTATTTCTAACTATTGCGTTACTATTACTAAAGGGCGAGATAAAATCTTTTAAAACAATATAGGAAAGGAAATGCAAAAACAATGTAAAATCTGATTTAAAGCAAACTACAAATAAAAATAATGGTATTTCGTAAATGAGAATTGAAACAATTCTTCGGTAAGAATCGTCAACAAATTTTAATATTTCTGAAGTAACTTTATGCTTATGCGAATATTAAAAATTCTACATTCCACATTAATTTTTTTAAATACGAAAATTACGCTTTTTAACTATGAGAACAAGTTTTGAAAATATTTTATTCCATTCATATTTATTTAAAAGCTTTTAACACCAATATTGAATGAAATCCTCTGTGTGATCTATAATCACAGTTACCCACTTGTTATTTTTTCTCTTTCTTAAAAAGGTACTCTAATCAAGATTTTTCTTCGAGTTCAATTTTTCTACAGATTCTCACGTTTGAGGGATCAGAGATTACGAAAAACATGTTTATGCAAAATGTCTGTGTACCCGTGAACATTAGTCCATTTTTCACTATACAAAAGTGTATGAAGTTATGCGTAGAATTAAACTAATTTTTTGCAATGGCCATGTCTTTCTCTAATTTTGAACTATTCTATTATAAGCAGCCGTTGTAGTTGCGATTTTGTGTCTTTTTCAATATTGTTTCGTCGAAAAATTTATGAATTTATGCATATAATTGAGCCAAATTACCTGTGTATGTCTTTATCTATGTCAAATAGCTTTTACGTGAATTCAGCAACAATATGCCAAAAGGGGATATTCTAATAGAGATTTTTCATAGTTATGTTACATATCGGCTGTTCATTATTGCGAGCAATGCATATCCTGCAAAGCTCGCTACTCTCAAGCAGCTAATGTAAAACAGAATGAAGAAAAACATTAATTTTATTAATTGTTATGATTGAGATTAAGATGGAGAGTCTTTTTACTTTTATTCATAAAATGAAGCAGAAACTTAAGATAGAAATCCAAATTCGAGTCGTATTTTGGTATTATACTGAAGGATTAATAGGATGAGCGAAGCGAATCCTCTACTAGGCCACTCAAATTACATTTTGTCGTACACTTTACAAAAAAACTATTCAATATTTTAACTTCAAATTAAACACAAAAATAAATTATGATCTGTAGATTTGCACAATGTAATTTTTTTTACAGTAAAACGTTAAAAAAAATATTATTTTAATTAATTTATTTTACATGCATTTCCAATACAGACGCATTTTAGCAAATAAATAAAAAATGAAACGCGTATATTTTCAGAAAAAAAAATATAAATCATGGGGTAGGTAATTATAGATAGAATCATGATTAATTTAATAAATAAAACATTTTTTTCATTATTCCGCTAAATCGTTTGCACAGATCACACTTAAACATTTTAAAAGAATTGTATTATGGATTTTTTTTGTAAAGTGGCAACAAAAGAATTGCAAACGAAAATATAAACAAATATATAAATGAAAAATTAAAAGAACTGCGTGAAGATGTTGCCTCGATTCAAGCTCTTTGTAAATGTACTAAAGCAAAGTTGGCCGATTCAGAAACGACAAATAGACTTTAACCATTTCTTACTTTATCATTTGGATTTAAAGTAATGTTACGTTCTTATTTGTGGTCCGAAAAAGGTTTAGTGAACGGGACTTTAGACTTTGTTTCACGTATTAAAGAAAATCGCAAGCCACCAGACCAGACATCGCGAATAATCATGGATAAATTTGAATACTGCAGTAATTTAACTTATAAGAATTGGTGCGTGCCCATTTCCCCAATAATAAAATTCTGGAAAAATGGAAGCATAAATTGCTCAAGGAAAGAATTTCTCCTGCAGTTAGCTTTTGCTGTTATAATTCATAAATCCCAAGATTTAACATTAGATGAAGCAGTTTTAGATATTGAGGATATACAGACACCAGTTGGCTTAAAAATGTACGTAACGTTGTCGAGAGTGAAAATCCTTCAAAATTAAGCATTCAATAAAAATTTTCCTTACGAAAAATTCTACAATATCAAAAATTCTCATACGCTAACATGTATAAAAACGAAGAATTTAGAATAAAATGTTTTACAGTTAAAAGTTCATAGTATCAACAAAAACAGATTTCAAATGTTTTTCAAGAAAAAAGGATTTTGAACAAGTAACTTTCTTCAAGCTCTTTTCAAATATATTATTCTAATATAGCTATCAAAGATTATCGGATGTTAATTACAAAGATTGGAAATAAGCATATTTCAAACAACTTTAAAAAACGCCTGTGGCTACTGGAAATTGTAAAAAACATCTTTAAAAGAGCTTTTAGTTCAAAATTTACAAATATTTTGTAAAAGTTTGCTTCGAAAAAATTTTATTATGCCAATCTTACATCATAAATAAACAAGTTGGAAATTGCACGTAAAGCGTAGCAAATTAGGTGCGCTCGTACGATAACGAAGTTTTAAAAATATTACTTTCATACATCAGTCTCATAAAATTGTAAATAGTGAATTACAATTAAAACGCTCATCAAACAATGTTCTCCCTATACCATTAAGTAATGGAATACTTTTGTGTGGCCTTGTAAATCAATAACAAATGTTCTTTGTACCACAAATTATGTAAGATGTGTATTATAATATGTACTTTATAGTTGCACATAAATTTTATTAAGTTCGCATGAGTGTAACACGATTAAAATGCATTTGAAACTTTTTTCCCATTGACCGTAATGTAACGGAATACTTTTGATTGTCCCTGTAATTGATCTATGCATCCGATTTTCATAAAATTTGAAATAACCCAACAAAATTATGTAATAATTATGTATTTAAAATTTCAAACGTATAGAATATATTTGAAAATTTTTCCCCATTGACCATAATGTAATTGAATACTTTTGATTGCCCCTGTAATTGATCTATGCACACGATTATCAAAAGATTTGAAAGAACTCGACAGAATTATGTAATAATTGCGTATTTAAAATTTCAAACGATTAAAATGCATTTGAAACTTTTTTTCCCCAATGACCGTAATGTAATGGAATAATTTTGATTGCCCCTGTAATTGATCTATGCATCCGAGTTTCATAAAATTTGAAATGACTCGACAAAATTATGTAATAATTATGTATTTTAAATTTCAAACGATTCGGTTGAGTAGTTTTTGCGTTATTATATGCGGACGGACAGACGGACGGACGGACAGACAGACGGACTGAACGACCACTATAGGTGCTACGTGTTATATAATTACGAACGCACCTAAAAAGTAAAATGCGCCAAAACATAAAATAAAGTTTTTATTTAATAAAGATGCAAAAATAATATTGAAAAATATTGTTACTTTCAAATACCTGTTTATAAAATAATGCTTCGCGAATCCAAACAAAGCATGGCTTTTGCTAGTAAGTAATAGCATTTTAAAGTATGACCTTATATGATAAAGATGAAAGTTTTGATACTGGTACATCCCACTGGTTTAATTTTTAGAAACTTGTGGTGCGATTTAATATAAAGATAATCGTCAGTTTTAGTCTGCAGTCAAAAGATTAAATGCAATGGCTTCTAAAGTGAACATTTCAGATTATTTGTTCAATTTATAGCATATTACTATTTATAAAAAATGGTAGATAAAAGTTAAAACCGCGCAAATAAATTTTTGTACCTTTTTCAAATATGTCAGATATAACAGAAATGCATAATAATTTTGAAAATTATATTTAACTCTGCACAGTTTCACTTTGATAATTTTTTTTTCATAACATTTAATTACTGCATTTTCTGTTGCAGCATGCTTTATTACTACATTTTACTGCGTTGTTTTGAATGACTAAGTTATTTCAAAAATGAGTGCGAATATATATGTCTTTAGCCATTAATAAAAGATGACAAAACAAAGAATTATTGTATGTGTGAAATGCAAATAATCTAAACAAATAATTCTTCGAACAAATGTGTAGAATTTTCCAACTAACATTATTCTTATTTTATTTCTAAAAAATCAACTTTTCACCTCACGCTTGTTATTAGTACAAAGAAATGCTTTTCTTAGTGACGAAAACAAGTTTTAAGAAAATCTTATTGCGTTTACATTTGAGAACTTTTATCATGAAAGAAACCGTTTCTGCGCGATACAAATATGGAATGTGACACCACAAAAATGCTTTTTAAAATTCTACACTGAATGTCGTTATTTTCTCAAAAACAAGTTAACTTCAAAGGCTCCAAAGTCGATTTCTTCGTAGCATTTATTGCTTTCGTGTGAAAATAAAAATAGCAATAAATTTACATTACTTAACTAAGAATTTCCAAAATGTTTGATTACACGTTTATTTTTTATTTATTGTTAAAAATGAATTACAAAGATAATTCAATGGAAAATCATGTTATTCTTCGAAAGCATCTAATTTAAACTGTTCTTAAGCATCCTTCTAATAAGTTTTGTAATGTTTTGGTTTTATTATCACCATTCGTAAAAAATGAAGAAACGAGAAACGAGAAAAGACGACAAAAAGGGAATAACAATGATCATTTAAATTATTTAAAAAAAAATTCGATTTTTATGATGAG
This sequence comes from Maratus speculifer, assembly GCA_964019185.1. Lineage (NCBI taxonomy): Eukaryota > Metazoa > Arthropoda > Arachnida > Araneae > Salticidae > Maratus > Maratus speculifer. The sequence goes on from OZ025289.1 coordinate 12,355,810, forward strand.
TTTAAAATAAGACATGCTAAAAGAAAAGGAGTAATGCCAAGTTACAATGCATCGTATATATTGTTATATCTTTATTATAACATTCATAAAAGAACAATTGATTGAGCATTACAATATAGATTGACTTGAAATAAAGACATATATGTATCTTTACAGCAAATAATAAAGAAAATATGATTAGTACATTGTTACATATATAGGACATAATTTCACTGATTTATCAAAATTAAATTTTATTGCATGCTAATTAACACCTGTAATTTTGTATCTATTTTCTGAAAATAATTCTAAAATAGTGGAAATTAGAAACAATGCATTTTATTATCGTTATTATAAAACTAGAAGATAGCCCTTCAAAATGACGTGTTTCCATTTTTAAAAGGATGATAAAACATTACAACAACTTTGGTCAAACATAGCCACTTTAGGCTTAAACAATTTTGAAAAATACAAAGATTGAACATAAGGGAAAATTCTAAAAAAAAATCAATAGAAATCTGCATTTAAATTTATAACAAAACTATCTGGTGGATGGGGAGGGATTGTAATGAACAAATGGTAAATGCATAAATTTTAAAAGAATAAAGTAAGGTAAAATACCAATTATAAAAGAATACATTGTGAAACTACAGCCAAAAAATATTTTAAAATACTCAGAGAAAATCATAAAAATATCCAAAATGTATAAAAAAATTTCCCATTTTGGCCATTTCCAGACGAATATGAGAGGGTAGCCAAATTATTAACTGAATGGGTAAAATAATGGCATAGAATATGCAGCTAATGAATTTCACTCACAAAATTACCGTAATTATTTCACAAAAAACATGCAAATTAACATGCATTAATAATGCAAAACATGCACTAATAATGCTATTTTGTAACATTTGTGAATTAACTATTTTATACCATTAGCTAATACTTAAAAGAAAATATAAGATCGAAAACAAATGTCAACAATAAAGAATAAACAATCGTGATTCGTTATGTGACAATCAAGTCCTTCACGGCTGTAAAAAATAATAAATAAATAAAAATAAAAAAAATAAATAAAATATTGTATTTAAAACGCACCTTCGCTTTTCTTAAATAAAATGTTTTAATTAAAGACTTTTAAAAATTTGACTGTTTTGCTGCATCGTCATTTCACAGCTTTCATAGAAAATGATTACTTTACAGTATTACACTGTTAAAAATTTGACCCATTTGTTGCAGCGTCACTCCACAGCTTTTATAGAACATCTCTTTTATGACCAATGAGAATCCTCCATATCACAGTAAAATAGCCGCTTTATATAAAAGCAGTGGAGTGATGCTGCAGCAAATGGGTCAAATTTTTAACAGTTGCTGCAGCATCACTCCAACGCTTTTATAGAAAACGGTTACTTTGTGTTTGTTACTTACAGTGTATTCTATAAAAGCTGGGGAGTGATTATGCAGCAAAAGGGTCAAATTTTTAAAAGTGTACTGCTAAAAATGTGACCCATTTACTGCAGCGTCACTCTACAGCTTTTATAGAATGTCTCTTTTATGACCAATGATAATGCTCCATAACACAGCAAAGTAATCGTTTTCTATAAAAGCTGTGGAGTGATGCTTCAGCAAATGAGTCAAATTTTTAGCAGTGTGAATATTGTGTTTGAAATAGGGAAAAGATTTCAAAGCACAGTAAAATGTAGTGACGTCATTTACAGCACAAACTGTAAATCTGACAAATGAGAACGCTCCATTACGACTCTGTAACGTTTGCATTGAACGAAAAATTGAAAGCCTTTAAAATCGGAGATAACTTTTCACAATGAAATTTGTCATTGGTCACAATAAGTGTTTTTTGTCGTGGATGGGTTGACCCCGGAATCGTTATACACGGAGGGATTTTATATACATAATTTTGCTAAAACAATAATAATAATACATCGTAATCTGATGTAAAAAGTATTTAAAAGCAATCTTAAATGGGTATACAGATGTATACAGAACATTACAATATAGATTGTCTTGAAATAAAGACATATATGTATCTTTACAGCAAATAATAAAGAAAATAAGGTTGGTAAGTTGTTACTTATACCGGACATAATTTATCTGATTTATCGAAATTAAATTTTATTTCATGCTAATTAGCACCTGTAATTTTGTATCTATTTTCTGAAAATAATTCTAAAATAGTGGAAATTAGAAACAATGTATTTTATTATCGTTATTATAGAATTTTGCTAAAACGATAATAATAATACATCGTAATCTGATGTAAAAAGTATTTAAAAGCAATCTTAAATGGGTATACATATGTATGTGTATATTTCTATATGTATTTATGTATTTATATTACATGTATTATTGCGTAAAAATTAAACTAAACAATTCAAAGTAATCTTCTACATATTTCTCAACTAACATGCTTATTAGATTTCTAAAAAATCTACTTTCTAAATTACATTTGTTATTAACGCCCGAAAATGCATTACTTAACGGCGAAAACAAGTTTAAAGAAGATTTTATTGCGTTCGCATTTCAAAGCTTTTATCATCAAACAAGTCGAATGTACACGATGCAAATAAGATATGTTATACCATAAAAGTGCTATTTAAAATTCGCAACTTAATGTTGTTACTCTCTTAAAAACAACTTTACTACTATCGAAAATCTAATATTTCAAGTTTATTGCTTTTATAGAAAATAGAAGTAAAGTTAAAATTGCAATATTTGCTTAAAGTTTTCAAAATATTTTTTATTGTAGCATTTTATATTCATTTTGAAAACATAGATAGAAAAAGAAATTAGTAAGCATCAATTACCATTATAAAGCTACATTTAAGCGATTGTTTATCAAACTTGTGAGAAATATAGAGAATATTAAAACTTACGAAACAATAAAAAAGACGAAAAATACTGTTTTAATATTGTATTGTTTCAATTACTGTAACATCTCTCAAAATAAAATAAAAACAATGAATAGAAGCAATAAAATAGAATTATAGGCGTGGAATTGTATGACTTAAAGACTAATTTATTTTCTCTATATAAACTGTAGGAACAATAATAAAATTGTGTTATGCAAATAAAATAAATACAAACAATATTAAAATTGTATTATGCAGATAAAATAATTATATGTTCACTTTTACTACGTAAACAGTAATTTAAGTAATTAGAAGAATTCTGTATATCTTTAAACATTTCTCCATTAGAATTATGTGTATTTTAATTTTTAAAATTCTACATTCTATATCACTTTTGTTATTAATGCATACAAATACACTTCTACGAGACGAAAACAAATTTTTTAAAGATTTTTATTGCGCGCATAAATAAAAGTTTTAAAATAAAAGAGAATGAACATACTCGATAGAAATTTCATATGTGATACCACTAAAGTGCTTTATAAAATTCATAACACAGAGCTTTTACTCTATTAAAATAAACTGAACTGCAATATATCTAAAGAAGAATGTTCTATGATAGTTATTCATTTTAGAGCAAAAAGAAAAAAAACAATATATTGATCTTAGAGTTTACAAAATGTTTTTGTAAATGTACATTTTAAATTTATTTTTAAAGATGACGTATTGCTAAATAAAATTTCTATGAAATAAATAAAAATTGTAACTAAGCATTGTTAACTAAACTTCTGATATACAAAATTTAAAAATAAACAAATGTACCACAATTCATCAGAACATACAACTAAAAATATTACATAAATACCAATAAAATTGAATGTGCAAACGTTTCGGGTTGTGATTTAACCCCATATCAGTGCGATAATATTAAAATGACCTGCAAACTATATATAATGATTAGAGTTATTAATTACTAATGTTAAAATCAAAGAAAGTTTAAAGAACCATATCAAAGGATACATTTGTACACCGACCATAGCCCAGATTTCACAAACATGACAGTCATCTGATCCAATTGCAATAAGGCTAACAGTCGAGTTTCTTTTGAAAAGTGGTTCACTAAAGTAAGCAAATTTAAGGTCTGGTAAGCGAATTTTGGATGATTAGTGAATTTTGTGACGTTCCACATGAATGTGGAATCAAATGAATATACAATGAAATCACATTAAATATAGTTGCACTACTACATAACACCCGTTAAAATGACGGAATTTTGACCAGCATTTCGTTTTTATAAGACGTCATACAAAGAAACAGAATGAATATTTTATTATTGGTGAGTTTGTATTGGAGGAAAGCACATTTTAAAAATAACAATAGCTTTCTAAAAACACAAATAAAGAGGATTTTTTTTAAACTGATATTAAATTTCTGAAATAGTTCAACACTTGGCCAAAACAAACGGCAGTATTTATTACAATAATAATAATAATTAACCAAGTAAAACATAATTCCTGAAGATTTAAAAAAACATTAAAATTAAATATTAAAATTTCTTTAATTTTAAAATGCATTATTTTTATAAAAAGAATTTATTCGGCAGCAGTTTTAATCATAGATTACTTGTTAATCGATAAATGAAACTTTATGTTTTGTATTTAAACATGTATATGGTGCCATCTATCAGCAGTTAATATAAATAAAGGAACTTTTTGGTAAAATTGTAATTTCTTATAGAAAATATGAAGAAGCAGGAGGAATTGCTTTAAATCAAAATGAATTTTCAAAAACTTCAATTATGTAACTTTAAAAACTTATCCCGTTTTAATGTAAACTAAATTGGTAATTATTATTTCTCTCGTAAAATTTTAATTTAATCTTACAAGTTTTTAAAATCTTAGCTTATACCCATTTGAAATTTACTTTCATTGTAAATAAATTTTTATTTCTTATCAAAGTTCATTACAATGTAATGACATACAACATCATGTACTACATACATTAATTACATCAAAGAAAATAAAATACAGCATAGTAACTGTGAAACTTTGTAAATAAAATAAAATTGCAATTTTAAAGCGAATTTGAAAAAGTAATTTTCAGTCTTACAAACATATGCATGATAACATCTCATATATATCCATAACACCTTGAAAATAAGAGCTTATTTTATTTATTATAGAAAACAAAATTTAAAAAGTTAAGCGGATAAATGTTAACATCTTAAAAAAATAATGAAACTAAAATTAAATTCTATCAAAGAAACCATAATAAAAATATTTCTTTTTTTACCTACTGAAAGATATTTTAAAATTATGCAATGGAAAAGTTAAAACAATGATCTTTAATTACATTATTGCATCCTGCAATTTTATTTATTTATTTTAACTTTAACTTATATCGGAAAATTCTTTATTTATATTGATGCCGATAGATGGCACCAAACCAAAATTAAAGTCGACCGGAAGATTTTCCTAACTTTAGATAATACATTTTTTAAATACTGTAAACGTACTGCGTATACATGTAAACAACAGTGAAAAATGTATTTAAAACTATATTTAAAGGCTTTAATATGTTTTTACAAATATTTTACAACCAGAATCTGATATTAGCCTTTTTTATTGAATCACTCTGAGTCGTTCATGTGTTTCTAGATTTGGAATTTGTGCAATTTAGTGGTAACGGTGAAGCGTTTGTTTGTTTATATTATTTATAATAGCTTATTTTTTTAATTAGGAACATAATACATTACGATCAGATATGACATACAATTTTATACAAAAATACGCTGAACAAACGTTTTTCCAAGTAGAAGAAATTATCAGTTATCTGTCATACGATAGCATATATCTTCCATCAAGCCTAACATGGCGTTTGATTTGAACGGTTGATTTGAAGACCAGAGTGGTTCATACCTGACTGTTTACCTACACTTTTCTTCACTCAGATTTTTGTTATAAGTAGATATTCACATTTTCTTTTATTTTACACGTGTAAACATTTTTTCCACGATTGAATAACCATAACTTTCTGTCTCTTTCCAGGTGATACATCGGTGAGAGCACCTCGTCCTCCCCTTGGGACGATGAGCTGAAAGGGCGCGCGAGGGAGGTATGGTACCTCCTCTCCCGTTGCTGCTGCTGCTGACGTCGGTGAGGTGGTGAGACTGTTGCAGGCTTTCGGAGTTCGCCTGCGCGAACGGTCGCTGCGTTCCCTCGGCCAAACTCTGTGATGGAAATTACGACTACGGCGAATCGACCTCCTGCGCTAGTATGTACACGGACCAACATGTTTTCAACTGTGTTTCTGCAATTCTTTTATTCTAGTAGATAACATCACATTTTTTCAAGCAATTTTAGTGTCACTGTTTTTTGTATATATACTTGAGATACTGTGTATCTTGATCACCAGCTAAAGGGGAATAAATGCTTCCATAAAAACATTGGACACACGTCTGCAAACTAAAAGGGAATGCTCGATTACAGCTCGATTAGATACGTTAGCTTGATTCGTAGCCACTTATCAGTAATTGATTTTTATGCATTTCCGATGTTTGTCTAGTGTATAACTTGAAGATTGCCAAAGAAATATTCATTAAGTTAAGTTTAGAGATGAACTGGTTTTTAGGAGACAAAATTATATTGTGACAACAATACCGTACCCCTAATCCAGTGTTTGTACATTAAGACAAGCTACTCTAAAATTGTTTGCAAAAGCGTAAGTCTGTCATCCGAATCGCAATGGAAAGATATGGCATTGAAAACTGTATCCAAATTGAATCGGCCTTTTTTACCAGGCATTACCGTAAAGAAACTTCTTATGTCACATTTGGGTGTAAAATGGCTTGTGGAAGAATAAATTAAACAAAATCCATTTTGGTAATTGTGATGGAAGTATGAAGAAACGTGACTGTCTCTCTTTCTTTGTACGAGACACACTACTGTAGATTCTTCCCTTGTAACCCTGGGATAGTAGTTACATTTTCGATTCACTATTTCCTAATAGCAAGATTTTATTGTAATTTTTAAAAATCTTTTTGTCCTAATTAGTTAATTTTAACCACTCTCTTACTTTAAAAAGTATTTCTTTCATTAATATTTAGCCTAAAATATAAATTTATACATTACTAAATTCAATTACACATTTCATTTCATGTTGATGCATTCAAGGTTGTGAGCGACTGCTTAGATCAGACATTACAGCAATTGGGTGAAATAGAAAATTAATTCTTTTCGTGTTTTAGGACATTTTGATGTTGAATTACAGAGACAATTAGGTAAGAGGCTCAATGCAAAGTAGTCTTAGCTGAGAACACACATAGTTCGGTCGATGTAACATTCATTACGCCGTTCAACCGTTCCGTCAAAACGTATTAATTATTATTCAGGTTGATTTCAAATAGAATTTTTATCAAGATTAAGTATGGTTCAACTAGGTGCAACGATCTACCGTATCAAATCAAACTGAAAAGGTAACTGAAGAAATAAATTAGAACAGAATCCGTTTATTTTACGAAATATCTCGAGAAATTAACTAATATTTCTTTATGCGACAGTTGTCTTACATTAATCCAACGTGATGTTTGATCGAAAAAATCACACAGTAAACTCTGTAGTAATTCAGAATGCATTAATGTAGTCTCTACGGAACTGAACGACAAAAAAAGAAACATTCCATTTTATACAGGGTACAGTTACCGTGTTAGAAGCTACAATCTAGGTTGCAAAGGCATTGTATTTAATTCTCCAGAACTATTAAATTTTCCGGCAGAATTCCGTTTTATGCAGTTTTTTCCGCATTTTAGTGAAATTTGAACTATACATTTTTAAGATTAGACTTTTCTGACATGGTTTTTTATGAAAGATGATAATGTTATAAAGTATTAATTAAAATAGTAACTAATGTTTTAAAAACAAAGAAAAAACCAAAAATAATGCTAAATTTTGAAGTATTCCAGCCTTTAAAATATAATTTCCTTATACGACAGTAGTGTTATGTCAACCAAATGAGAGGAAATATCGAAAAACTCTTCTATAATCCCTATGTTTACTCAGAATGCATAATTGTGAACCTCTACTTAAGCGAGAGATTGCAGTGCGCGGGACAATAAACGTTACACCGACCCAGATATATGAGTTCTCAACTAAGCGTTACTTGCATTATAAAGGCTGAGTGTTAATATATTCTACACCGTTATCGATTCTTGACATTTGACTTGTTGAATAAATCAATTATTCTATTGATTTCGATGTTCAAATTGAATTCATGCCAAGGTATCAAATTTATGTGTATATTCATATTATTCTTCTCAGAGCAGCTTCAGATTATGCTGTAGTCTTCTTGTACTTTAAGTAGGTTCTTCATTTCAAACTTAATTTTAATTTTGATGTATAATATGCATTACTTTGCTATTGACTGAATTCGAGCAAAGCGCAATTTCGAAAGAGATAAAATACAATAAATGTACTGTTCTACATACATAAACCAGCTGTATTTCAGTTAGAGATAGAGCTTATTGACATTCCTGTAAAATTACATAAATTTTACATTTGCACAGTAATGAAATATTAATTTTTTGTCGAAGATTAATGATTTCAACGTAAAATATTAAACACCCATCTATTTTTTACATGTTTTTTATGATGTTTTCTAATTTTTACTAATTGATATCTTAAAAATTAATAATTATATTAAAAGATATAATAATACCATAATGCAATATAATATTATTATTTAATGCATATATATATATATATATATATATATATATATATATATATATTAATATATACAATAACTAATATTTAATTTAATATATTTTAGATATTAAACAGTATTAGAAACATATTTTTTTATGTTCTCATATTGATATTTCTGTATGTGTCTGCATAAGACAGAGTAATAAAGTAAAAGAGGTTGAATATTAACAGATTATCATTTAATTATTTTAATTTAAATTACAAAGTATAAAAATAGATGATAATGATCATTTGAGTATAGTCGAAAAGTTATAGTCGAAAATTATAGCATTTTATAATTTTTTAGCAGATTATTAATTGCTTATCATTGTTAAAATATATGGTTCTAGATACTTTCCTGCTTCGTTTGACCTCCCATATAACATTAGTTTATGAAATTTTTACTATACATTTTTCCAACTCATTTTTCATACATTAAAACAACTCATATGGACACACTTTTACAGTTTTGGATAAAACTGTGTAATTGAAACGAAATTGCAATAATCAGACCAAATTGCTATAACCAGACTAAATTTTGAAATATTCTAGATTTAAAATTATTCTTTCTTTGTGGGACAGTATTTTTTAAATAAGACAAACGTCTTAGCATATTGGAAATTTCACTATTATCCTCATGTTAAACCAGCGTACATAGATTTAAGACTCTAAATACACGAGATATCTTAATGCGTAGCATGGTAAACACTACACTAAGCCATGTGATATCTCAATTAGTTATACTTGTAACAATAATGTGGATTATATCCACATACATATGGTGTTGTGACGTCAGGAGCTTAAAGAAAACTAGTAGCACCCATCGTGTTGTAAAGGTTTTCCATTTTAGAGCACAGGATTTGGGCCGATAATTTAAAAATAACTACAAATGACTTCAAAAGAAATAACATTCGATAAATAGGTCAAAAACTTTATGGAAATGCAATATGTCAGAGGGAGAAAGAGCCATATTTTAAATGAATCTAATTGCCGAAAAATTATTTCTTAAAATTGCCACTTCATTCCAATAAATTAAAATACCTCGTAAAGCAAGAAACTCACGCAGACATGAGCCTCCCAATCTTACCTCTAAATGAACAGTCCATCAACTATCCAACAAATCTGCTAAATTCAGTCCGTTACATCTGTACTTACCTTAGAGGTCTGCACGGGCCCGGCCCGTAGGAAAGTTATTTCGGCCCGGCCCGTTGTAAAACTCAAAAGTTCGGCCCGGCCCGTTTTGGCCCGTTACAATTTCTACGATTTCTAAAAAATTCAGATTTTTATCATATAACTAAGATTCCTTTAAAGAATACTGTATACATATCTATGGAATGATTTTACACTATATTTTACAGCAAATACACATTAACAACATTACTTAGATTAATGATTACTTAGATTCTTAGGCTTTCAACATTCGAATAAAGATTCATTAAAAAATTAATATGGCTTAGAATAAAAGAAAAAAGAATGAAAGCTAAAAACATCGTTAATTTTGAAGCTGTTTAATAAAAGAAGATTTATAAATATATTTCTATATTATTTTATTATAGATTTCTAATCCAAATTCATTCTTAAATTCAAAGAAGCTCATTTCTGATACATTTCTAAATTAATTTTTTTTCTCAGAAAAGCATAAGATTAGCAGATATCTTTATTCAGAAACTATATAATCGAATGGCGTTATCCATTTTTTGATACAAGCAATTTAAGAATACTGCAAACAAATAAAACACTGTCATAATTAGCGTTTTGAATAGAATTTCCGGAAGCAATAGCAAGGGAAGGGAGAAAAATCTGCGATCATTTGAGAAAATATTATATCTCAACAAGGTTATACAAGTATTTTATTTACCAAAAATTAAAAACGCTATTCGATTCCAAATCTCTTCAATAGTTAGGCTTATCACTTTTATACTTTTACAATTTAAAATTAATCAGAAAATGTGTTAAACTTTCGCATTATTGAGAAACTAATTTAAAAATCATCAAGAAGTATATGTCGACAGCGTTAGAGAAAAGTGGACTGATTTTATTATACCATAGGATTTTATTATTATTGCCAGGGGGCAAACATTTATATGAGCCTTCGATTTGAGAGCGAGGGCGCTCGATACAAACGTGTTGTTCGAAGGACAACGAAGCTCAACTGAGCGTTACATCATTTATCAGCTAGGTGGCGCTGATCTCTTAATCAAACTTCGGGAGCACACATACCGGCCCCCATTGAAGTATTCTGATAGTTCAATGATACACAACAATTAAATATACAATAACATACAGATACTATTACAAATTAATGGTTACACATAAAGCACTTAATATACATACAATAATAAGAAATAATAAATTCAATAGAAATAGGTTAAGCTTAATTAATATTTTCGTTATTTACAATTGGTAGAACACAAATATTAGAGATACTTCTTTTGTAAGTTCCGGATGGAGTCCGGACTATTACAACCCTAACATTGTCATCATTTCCCTTGATGATTTCTGAAATACGACCTATTATCCATTTACAAACTGGTAGGTCTCCATCCTTTACCAGAACCATCATACCTGGTGCAACATTTTGTTTTTTAAAGAGCCATTTGGATCTCTGCTGCAAATGGCTTAAATAAGAATTGGACCAATTTTTCCAAATTAGTTGCACGATTTTTTGAGTTTTCTGCCATCGGTCGAGCAAGTTTTCTCTCACATTAATCAAGTTTGGCTCAGGAAGAGCATTAATTGGTCTACCAATCAAGAAATGTCCTGGAGTCAAAACTTCATAATCTTCTAATTCAGAGGATAATGGGGAAAGAGGGCGCGAATTTAAAATACCTTCGATTTGAGTAGTAATAGTTAAAAATTCTTCAATGGTTAATTTCGTAACACCAATAGTTCTTTTTAAGTGGTATTTGAACTGTCCGACGCCTCTCTCCCAGAGTCCTCCAAAATTTGGGGAACGAGGGGGAAGAAATTTCCAGAGAACTTGCTCGGATGACAGAAAATTTGATACATCATCATTGTTTTTATTTATAGAATTTAATAATCTCTTTAGTTCTGCACATGCTCCAACAAAGTTGGATGCATTGTCACAAAAGATAGTATTACTTTTGCCTCTGCGAGCAAAAAATCTTTTAAGTGTTGCAATTAATGCAGCAGAAGTTAAGTCAGAAAGTAGTTCTAAATGAACTGCTTTAGTAACCATGCATATGAAAATGGCCACATAAACTTTATTAAATATCCCTTTTCTCTGGTTGCGATATTTAATAAAAAATGGACCGCATAGGTCAAGACCTGCATTTGAAAACGGTGGCCCTTGTATTACTCTCTCAGGGGGTAAATTACCCATTATTTGACTTACAATTGAAGGTTTTATTTTGAAACATTGAACACACTCGTGTACAACTTGACGCGCAATGTTTCTTCCATTAATGGGCCAAAATAATTGTCTTATACTATTTAATAGCCCTTGAGGACCAACATGCAAATCTCTTTTATGATAATAAAGAAAGATAATTTTAGTTAATTTACTGCTTGAGGGTAAAATGATTTGGTGAGATCGGTCATAGCTTAAATTTGAGTTGGTCAAACGACCACCCACTCTTAACAGATCATCTTTATCTACGAAGGGATCTAAAAATCTCAACTTACTTTTTACAGGGACAGACATGCCCTTTTTCAATGCCGAAATTTCTGATGAAAAATACTCACCTTGAGCTCTCTTAATTAAGAAATTTCTAGAAACTTTCAGTTCATCTAGAGTTAAGGAACCCTTACGTTTACTCTGATTTTTACAGTTGTGGACAAACCTGAAAATAAATGCTAACACTCTCATTAATTTAATATAACTATTTGAAAAGGTAAGAAAAGAGTTCAAAAATTCATAGTTTATAACTGAAGTGAGAACCGGAACTGACTTTAGTTCCTTTAAAAAATGTTCGTCTTTGTTATGAGAGTCCTTTTGTGGACAAAAATTTACAATGTCTTGTTTCAGGAAATCGGGTCCTTCAAACCACAGTTTATTTGTAGCAAGCGATTTTGCATCTTGACCTCGGGATAACACATCCGCTGGATTTAGTTTTGACGGCACATATCTCCACTCGTAGTTTTTGGTAAGTTCTTGAATCTTAGCCACTCGATTCGCTACGAAAGTTTTTAGAAGATGTGGGGACATGTTTATCCATGCTAAGGAAATCGTAGAGTCCGACCAAAGTATGACTTTGTCGATTTGAAGTTTCATAGCTCTAATTACCTTTTGAGCAAGTTGGCACAGCAATAGACATGCTGAAAGTTCAAGCCTCGGTATGCTGACAGTTTTGATAGGGGCAACTTTACCTTTGCTGCAAATGAGGTGGCAAACAGGCGAATTTGAGTCAGTGTTCGTTTGAAGATAAAGGCAAGCTCCGAATGCTTTCTCACTGGCGTCAGCAAACCCATGTAAGAGGATAGTTGAAGCATCTTTAATAAGAATACATCTGGGAATTTTGATGGTTTCTATAAGAACTAGTGAATTGAGGAAATTGTCCCACTCTTGAGCAACATGAAGTGGAATTTTATCTTTCCTGTCGCACTTTAGCAACCATAGTTGTTGCATGAAGATTTTTGCACGGCAAATTACAGGACCGAGCAAACCAAGGGGGTCAAAGAGTCTTGCAATTTGACTTAGAATTTCGCGTTTTGTATAGTCAGAATTTCTGTTGACGATAACTTTAAAGTTAAATGTATCACTAGTACAGTCCCACAGTATTCCGAGAGTTTTTGTTGAAGTTTCTTCGGCATTTTGATTAAAGGGAAATGTTTGATAATCAGGATTTATTTCTTCAATAACATTAGAACGCCATTTATGCAAGGCCATCTGACCTTTCTTGAAAATGTCTGTTAATTGTTTTTTAATTTCAAAAAATTCGGAAATGTCTGATGCACCTGACAGGCAATCATCCATGTACATATCGTTCTTTACAACTTCGGCAGCTAATGGGAAATTGTTGGCTTCATCTACCGCTAACTGTTGGAGCACTCTAGTGGCAAGGTATGGACTGCTTGCACAACCGTAGGTGACCGTTTTCAGAGTGTAGATTTTGTCAGGTTCCTCCCTCCCTTCTCTCCACAATATTTTTTGGTATCTAGTATGCGACGGATTTACTTCTATTTGTCGAAACATTTTATTTACATCAACTGTAAATGCGAAAATATGTTTTCTAAAACGAATCATAATTGAAAAAAGATCATCCTGTATTATCCCTCCTTTAAACAATAAGTCGTTTAAAGACTTCCCATTAGTAGTTTTACAACTCCCATCAAAAACAACCCTCAGTTTAGTTGTAGTACTTGATGGTCGCAAAACCCCGTGATGAGGGAAAAAATATCCTTTATCAGGATTTATGTCATCGGAATTTTCTTCCATGTGTCCTAAAGTAGTGTATTCTTTTAGAAATTCTGAGTATAATTCCTTTAATTTGGGATCCCGCTCTAAACGGTTCCATAACTGATTTAATCTTTTAGCGGCAATTTGTTTTGAATCTCCCAGAGAATTATCTATCATTTGAATCTTAAAGGGTAATTCAACTACATATCTGCCGTCCGGTTTCCGATAGTGAGTCTTTAAAAAATGTTCATTACAGTAATTTAATTCCTCACTAACTAAGGGTTTTAATTCACTTACTTGTTCCATTTCCCAAAAAGCACTTATTTCTTTTTCCAAATTTTTATAATCTGTTACTAAAAAACAAGAATCAGAATAGTCCCTTAAATTTGAGATAGAATTGCATACAGTTCCTGATATAACATGACCGAAAAATGTTTCTACTAACATTAATTGGGAATCATCAATTTTAATTTTATTAGACCCTATTAATTCATAGAATAACTGCGCTCCAATCAGTGCATCTACGCGTTTCGGCTTATTCCAATTATTATCCGCTAATTCTATGTTCGACGGCAATTTTAATTTTGACGTATTTATATATTTGGGTGGTAGATTAGCGATTTTAGGAACAACTAACATATCTAATTGATAAGATTTAGTTTTGTTTTCATTAGTTAATTCTGTACTAACAAATGATTTAGCATTTAAACATAAATCATTAAGTCCGGAAATGGAAATATGAGTTTTTTGTTTACGCAATCCTAATAGATTTGCAGCATGAGAAGACAATAAATGCGAAGAGGAACAACTGTCTAATGCAGCAATTAAAGGTTGAAATTCCCCTGAACCGTCTTTCAAATATATCACAGCTGTGTTTAAAATTACACAAGATTTATTTATTTCATTTTCCTTCGCGAAAAATGTTTGATTATCAGGAGAAAGGGAGGGGGGTGAATCCACCTGTCGCCTCTCTGTCTGATCTTCAACAATGAATTGCCTTGTGATATTATTATTTTCATTTAATGGATGAAGTAATGAATTATGCTCTTTGCTGTTACAAGAAAGGCATTTATTTTTAGATAAACAAGGATTAGGTAAATGACTGTTTAAGCAAGATTGACATAAATTGTTATTTTTAACAACTTCTGATCTCTTTATCACGTTCATTTGTTTAAATTTCTCACATCTATATAAAGAATGTGAGTCTTTACATCCTAAAATACACTCTTTTCGCTGTTTTGATTTTGTTAAAAAGGATTTTTCCATGTTTGGCTTAGTGCCAGATTTCCAGTTATTATACGGAGATTTTTTTTGTTCCTTTGAAATAACAGTATTTTGAAGAATACGACTTCTTTCTTCCAAAAAGCTTAAAAAGCTAGCTAATTTAGGAATTTCGTTTTTATTTAATTTCATTTCGAACGATTTTTTTATTTCAGAATCCAATCTTTGAAACAAGATGTGCATTATTAAAGCATCTGACAGCTCATTCGATTCAAATTCAAGTAATTTTAATGCACGCAAATTACATTTTGTATTATCAATTAATTGCATTAAATGATTAGGAGAATCGGGTACTTTTGAAAAATTAAGTAGTTTAATAATATGGCAATCAATGACAGCTCTTTTATTTTCATACCTTTCTTCTAAAGATTGCCAAAGCGATTCGTAAGTATCTTGAGCTGACTCAAGCCTTTTGGCTTCACCTTTTAAACAACCCTTTAAGTAGCATAACTGCTGAGTTGAATTCAGATTTTTATTATTACCGATAATAGACATAAATTGAGACTTGAAGTTTTGAAATTCGTCATATTTTCCATAAAAATTGGGTAGAGGTAAGTCTGGAATTTTAAAGTTATTACTAACAGTAGGGTTTTCTTTATTCATATTAACACATTCATATTTAGAAAGAATAATGTTAAGTTTTACCTCTGAATCTTCCAGTTCATCTTCTAGCTCAGTTGCTAGTTCCAAAGAATCAGTTATGTCGACATCTTCCGGAAGAGTTGTATACGATACTATCAAATTCCGTAATGACGTTTTAATTTCCAAAATAGAAGCCCTTTTGCTTTCTAAGACGAGTCGTTCTTGTTGCTGCTCTTCTTGCGATCCTTTTAGATGAATACATTCATATTCACAAATGAATTTCGTAATTTTATTTACTTTTGTTTTCAATACGCCGCGTTGGCGATTTAAAGTAGTTAAAGAGGTCATGTTTTATTTAGCTGTCCTCCGGGTCGGCTTGGACCATATGTCGACAGCGTTAGAGAAAAGTGGACTGATTTTATTATACCATAGGTTTTTATTGATTATTGCCAGGGGGCAAACATTTAATTGAGCTTTCGATTTGAGAGCGAGGGCGCTCGATACAGACGTGTTGTTCGAGGGACAACGAAGCTCAACTGAGCGTTACATCATTTATCAGCTAGGTGGCGCTGATCTCTTAATCAAACTTCGGGAGCACACAGTATATATCCGAAGACTAAGCTAACATAAGTTCTTTATCGCTGTTAATAATTTTACAATTCATGTTTTCTGCCAATAATTAAGTCTAGTACCGGTCCAGCCAGTCTATATGTAGAAAAATAATGCAAGCATGATCTCGGACTGGCATAAGTCAGCTAGAAAAATATTAAAACGGGTTACACATAATGTAATTCTCCGATGCCGATACACTGTGCATTTCTATATTGATGCTGACAAACTAGTATGGCCACATTTATACTTATTCTCGTTAAAACCATTTTCGTTGAAAATAGCTCATATTTTATCGTTTCTGCTTAAATCTTCAGAAAGGGCCGGCAGGCCCGAAATTTTTTTTTACTGGCCCGGCCCGTCTGGTCCGTTTATTTTTTTGCGGGCCCGGCCCGTTAGAAATTTCGAAACGATTCCGCCGGCCCGGGCCCGTGTAGACCTCTAACTTACCTTCTTTAGCGCAATAATAACAACTAGCAAAAGCCATGCTTTGTTTGGATTCGCGAAGCATTATTTTATAAAACAGATATTTGAAAGTAACAATATTTTTTTATTATTATTTTTGCATCTTTATTAAACAAAAACGTTATTTTATGTTTTGGCGCATTTTAATTTTTTATTTATGATGTAAAACTGGCATAATAAGATATTTTCGAAGCAAACTTTTACAATTTTTTTTTTAAATTTTCAACTAAAAGCTCTTTTAAAGATGTTTTTACAATTTCAAGTAGCAACTGGTGTTTTTTAATTGTTTGAAATATGCATGTTTCCAATCTTTGTAATCAACATCCGATAATCTTTGATAGCTATTTAAGAATAATATATTTGAAGAAAGCTTGAAGAAAGTTACTTCTTCAAAATCCTATTTTCTGGAAAAAACATTTGAAATCTGCTTTCGTTGATACTATGAATTTTTAATTGTAAAACATTTTATTTTAATTTCTTCGTTTTTATACATGTTAGCGTATGACAATTGCTGTAATTCTCTCCGCGTGGGAGAACTTTTTACTTTCTGCGAATGGCAACTCAATTAATGGAATTACCTTTTAACGAAACGCTCTCTCATTCTCGCAGTGACGTTTTCACGAATAATTATTGTTGTGTTTGCGAACTTATTAAAGTCTTATTTTTCTATAAAATCCTTCTAATTAATGAGTCGATATTATTTAGCCACAATACGACCGTCGCAAAAATATTTATAATGAGCTTGAACCAACAACTTCACGCAGATCTTTTAATTTTTCATTTATATAACAAATTTAAGAATTAATTTTATTTGTTTACAGTTATTTTGTTGCCAGTTTACAAAAAAAAAAAAAAAAATTAAAATACAATTCTTTTAAAATGTTTAAGTGTCATCTGTGCAAACGATTTTGCGGGAAAATGAAAACATGTTTTATTTAATAAATTAATCATGATTCTATCTATAATTATTTACTCCATGATTTAAACTTTTTTTTCTGAAAATATACGCGTTTCATTTTTTATTTATTTGCTAAAATGCGTCCGTATTGGAAATGCATGTAAAATAAATTAATTAAAATAATAATTTTTTTTTTTTACGTTTTACTGTAAAAAAAATTATATTCTGCAAATCTACAGATCATAATTTATTTTTGTGTTTAATTTGAAGTTAAAATATTGAATAGTTTTTTTTGTAAAGCGTACGACAAATTGTAATTTGAGTGGACTAGTAGAGGATTCGCTTCGCTCATCCTAATAAAAAATTAGGTGACCATAATTGTTCAATCAGACTCGCAGAAGTATAGATATAGACTATTCTATCACTTCCGGTTTATTAATCTTTGTTGCTTCCAGGTGCCAAATTTCTTTCTGAAAAATTCGAAAGCCTCGCACCAGATGCTTGACATTTAAATGAAAATCAATATCTGACGTCGAGATATCAGTAAAATTGAATCTATTTCGCAAACAATAATTTTATTAAGAGGGGGAAAATGAATTTATTGATGCGTAATAAATCTAAGACGTAATATATTGCACCAGATAAAAAAGAATAATTTTTGTATAAATAGGTTTTTAAGAAAGAAAAAAATATAGATTACTACAGCGTATAAATCAAATATACGTTTTAAAAGAGTCTGATGAACACAGGAGAAGTATAGTGAATTTTATTAGGAATTTAATCAATAAAAGTTTTATTTAAGAATATTTTTATTAGTACATTTTTTTAGAATTACGGGGACTGGAATAAGTATTTTTATGGTTGGTTAAGAACTTATATCTTTCATATAAATATTGATAGATTGGTTCTAATAATAAGAGTTTTATTTAATAAGCCGGAATAAGCATGGGATATTATTAAAAGGAAATTAATATAGTAAAAACAAAATTACATTTTGTAATGTGTATATGTATCCCCATAATCAATTCATTAATACTAGACTTATTCCATAAATATTATTATGGTATTTTAGGTAGCTTTCATTACAAAAAGTAATAAATATAGTTTGAAAAAGCTAAAAACCACGCTTTTTAAGTATATCAAACAAAAAAGTGAAAAATAATTCATACTATAAGCTGAAAACGAAAATAGATGAAAAATACTATGTTACTATAAAATCATTGTTATTATAGAAATCAATTAAAAGCAATAAATAAAATTATCGTGGAAAAAATTGATTTCTATAATAACAATGATTTTATAGTATTATAGTGTTTTTCATCTATTTTTGTTTTCAGCTTATAGTATGAATTATTTTTCACTTTTTTGTTTGATATACTTAAAAAGCGTGATTTTTAGTTTTTTTAAAACTATATTTATATTTAATACAAAAACATTAATCGGTTGGATAGTTTCAGAGTAATTGGTGAACATACATAGAAAAAAAAATACATACGCGTCGAATTGATAACTTCCTCTTCCTTTCCTGAAGCTGGTTAAAAATAAAAATTGTAATACGGAATTTTTTTTAATTTTACATAGATGTAAATAATGTCAGGAGTGGGGTTCGAACCCACAATCTCTTTCGAAAAACAGCGCTTCATTCCGGCGCCTTAGACCGCTCGGCCATGCTGTCTATACTCCATTCAGTGAACGTATTCAACACTTTTAATTAGCGAAAAATCTTAATTTTATTAGTTTTTGCCTAATTACTAAAAAGATACTGAACCAATTTCGATGAAACTGAAGTGGTACCAATTCGAGAGCATCGTCTTTCATTTAACACCAAAACCAAGTTAATCGGTTGCATGGTTTCGGAGTAATCGGTGATCATACATAAAATAAGGAGAGTTACAAACTCACAAACTCACAAACTCACAAACATACATGTGAAGCTAATATAAGCGTGGTAAAAAGCTACCCATTGCAGCCGTCCCACAGTGGGGAAAAAGCCAAAAAAGCTGGCCAAAAGTCGAAAATTAAAGTTACGATTTAGGGAATTTTGATTATATAGTTGGCTAGAATAATGTTTGGAGAGTCATAATCTGTATTTAAAAAAATATTTTTGCTTTGCCCTTACAAGCAGCATTATTTCAAAAATGATGTTTGAAGGAGTATCATTTAGAGCGAACAAAAAGAGCAAAACAACAGTTCCTCTAAACGCGCGCTACATTTTATCATATTATCCGATTTTGATGATTTGAAATGGATTCACACTATGATAATGTGTACTTTATTTGCATGCATTACAAAATTTATATTAAGCACATAAAAATTAATAAATTCATAATCATTTTTGATAAAATATTTTAGAAAATATTTTAGTTTTTTGCTTTCAAACATCAAAAAGTTTAAATGTTCCACAGTGTTCCGCAACGAAATTTAATGGGAATAATAACTTGGGCTATTCTCTAATGATTCATGAAAAATCAGCTGCCAAAAACTGCCTTTCTGCATTTCACGCATATTTTAGTAACCGCAAGTAAAAATGCCACTTTTTCGGCCGCTTCAAAAATTCTGAAATCGAGTACTTTTCACATTAATTTAGCTGATTAATATTTTTCAAATTTTTGGATTATTCATTTTTGTAATAGTTTATTACCTATTATATTGTAAATAAGTACTATAATCATAAGATTAAATTAATTTGATAAGTAAACTTAGTAATGAAAAAATGAAAATAATTCTCTATTATTGATCCGATAGAATAACATTTTCTTATCTTTATAGGTAGTAGTTTTGTTTGTTCTATTGTAATTAGAAGATTTATTTTATAAATGACAATATTTTCTAAATCAAACTACTGAGCGTATTTTATTAATGGGAGTGAAAATTAATATGAATATAATTTTCGCCTACATTAACAATTTGGATTTGGTTTGAAAGTGAGTATGTGATGGCACATATATTCTAATTATATTTAAACAAATATTTAGCTATGAAGATGGAAGGAGGTTCTAATATATTTTTCACTTCTCCAGTGCTACTAGAATACATAAATGTTAATTAATCGTCAATATGAAAATTCCGCGATCTTCATTTCACTGATTGTACCGGGCCAATCAGGATCCATTTTTTTTCAAGAAATACGGAAGCTACTGTCGGTGAATTGGATTGTATTAAACACCAGGATAATTAACTTATTTATTTTAATACAATCATTGATGCAGAAGAAATAGTCGTTAATAACGAATTAGTGTAATTCTCAACGATGCTACCTATGTCAGACAACATCAAAACAGCTTCTTACCGATATGACATTTTTTTATTAAAAGTGGATTGAGATAATTTAGATTTCAGAATATCTACGTTACATTATAAGATGTTTAGAGAGGGCTTACACCTGGCAGACAAACTGGATAGAAAAATTGGGAAGCTCGTACTCTGCATGAAAAAAAGAACACTGAAATTGCAAAATAAAATATGCAAAAAATATTTCGTTTACAATTAAGACTTCTCCTCAAGAAACCAAATCCCAGATTTGGAATCACAAATTATGTCAATACAATTCAACAATTCTTTGAAAACGTAACTATTTGTAGATCTCTAACGGGCGTATACGAAGATATCATTAAACTATTCTATGTCGTAAGCAATATTTTGTAGCCATGTCATTTATTTGATCAATTTCGAAGATTTTTCCTTATAAACAGCTCGTAGGTTTGAACTACATCCCTGGTTCTATATCCTACTTCTGTACACAAACTACTTATAAATGACAAAAAAGAACATTATTTTCATTACTGCCAATTTGTCAAATGCTATAAGATACTCAAGAATCATGCAACAAACTGATCAAAAGGCACCGAGAAGAATTATCGCAAACATGCAATAGCGCAAAATTTTTAAATTAAAAAAAAATTAAAATTAAATGCGAAAAAATTAAAAGTTGAAAAATACTTTTATTTTATGTGTTAGATCTTAAAACACAAATTCCAAAACACTTTTTACTTTGTCTATATCTTAAAAAATGATTGAGTTATAGCACTTTGAATTTTTCTTATGGGTGACATTTTGAAACGATCTAATTTTTGTCATGCTATAACTAAATTATTTATGAACCGATTTGAATGAAACTTGGTATGTGCATAGTACATACAAATATCTCGACCGAGTTCGTTGTCCAGCATCATCTGCCATCTTGTTTCAAAATGGCGGCCATTTTTTTTTATTAAAAATTTAAAATTTAATGCGAAAAAAGTAAATGCTG
Source organism: Maratus speculifer (assembly GCA_964019185.1). NCBI lineage: Eukaryota > Metazoa > Arthropoda > Arachnida > Araneae > Salticidae > Maratus > Maratus speculifer. Next base: position 12,377,837 of record OZ025289.1, read on the forward strand.
AAAAATATTTCTATTTTATGTGTTAAATCTTAAAACAGCATATCCAGGACACTTTTTACTTTGTTTATAACTTAAAAAATGATTGAGTTATAGCACTTTGAATTTTTCTTATGGCTGACATTTTGAAACGGTCTGATTTTTGTCACGTGATCACACGTGTATTTATGAATCGATTTGGATGTAACTTATTGTGTACATAGTAAATAATGAGGCCTGGACCGAGTTCGTTAACCAGTTCCATCCGCCATCTTGTTTCAAAATGGCAGCCATTTAAATTTTTAAAAAAAAATTTAAATTTAAAATTAGGTACAAAAAAGTGAGAAATTTAAAAATATTTTTTTATGAATTTGACCTTGATACAAAGATTCCAGAGCATTTTTTGTTTCTCTGTATCTTTAAAAATGGCTAAGTTATAGCACTTTTAATTTCTAGTGTTGCTCCCATTTTGAAATCATCTGATTTTCGTCACATGATAAAACGCGTATTTGGATGAAACTTGGTGCGTACATAGTACATACCGATTTCTGGGCCGAGTTCGTTGGCCTGTTCCATCCACCATTTTGAAAAAAGATGGCGGCCATTTAATTTTTTTTTAATTTTAAAATTTTAAAATTAGGTGCAAAAAATTAAGAAATTGAAAATATTTTTCTTTTATGTGTTTGGCCTTGATACAAAGATTCCAGAGCATTTTTTGTTTTATCTATATCTTGAAAAATGGCTGAGTTATAGTATTTTCAATTTCCAGTGTGGTTGACATTTTGAAATGTTCTGAAATGGCATACACTTCATGATATCGTGGAATTTGGCAATTCTTTAAATCGCTGAAAATAAAACCAGGTTGAATAAAAGATGACTAATTACTGAAAATTTCTATTAATATTCAGTATTGACGAAAACTACTATTCAGTCTTATAAAATCGGGTTCCACTAATTTGATCTTCGTATGTTTTAATAATGTAACTTGATTTAAAATAAATAAATATGTATATGAAAACTACCTCTAAAAGTCCTTCCGGCAATGCTGGGAGGACTTTTACATATTCTGCTTCCGCTGTGGTCTGAGTAACAGCGTTACACGCTTATTCACAACATTCTTGTCGGAGCATTTTCAGATTGTATTTTTATTTCCTGGACTTTAAGCACGCATTGACATTGTGGAAATAATTTAATATTCCGATAATTGATATCGATAGTTTGAACAATTATTAAATGAGAAAAAGGTACAATTTCAGAAGAGGTTAATCTATGCTTGATTGTAGATTTGTAAATCTGCTACATATCAAATATATAAATAACTTACTATTATGTCTAACAAATTATATATTTTTTACAATCATGCAGGGATGAAACATATTAATCTTTTTATTAATCATTTAAAACTCTTATTCCAAAATTGGAATAATCCTCAAGCTAAATGAGAATGCATGAATGTGAACCCATACTTAAGCGAGAGATTGTAGTGCCCGATGTAATAAAACTGTGTGTTACACCAATACAGCAATGCGACTTTTCACTTAAATTTATTTTCAATAAAGAGGGCAAATGCTTATTCACAACTTTCTCGTTGTAGCATCTTCATATTACTCTTTAGTATCTTTGGACATTAAGTAGGCTTCCGCAAAACGAACTTAATTTAGTATTTCGATGGTTGATAGAGATAGATTTACCAATATTTGTATCAGAATAAGTCTCAATTTCGAAAGAAATAAATCTATGCTTACCTGTAAATTTACAAGTCTACTACATATCAAATAGCTAAATATCTTACCGAAATGTCTAAAAATAAATATCTTTTCATAATTGAGTAATGATAAAATATTTAATTTTTGAAGATTATTATCATTTTTTTAGAATAAATGTTCTAAATTATTTTGCATGTAAATGCTTCATTTTACATTATTTTAGGGGATATAACTGTTTTTTAACCGAACATTTTAAACTCTTGAAATTTTCATGTGAAGAAAATAAACAGCAACATGTCAAATGCTCATAACCTACCAGAGAATCATTTTGTCTTCAAAATTTTAAACATGTTTTGTTCTCTGTTTTATGTTAAAAATAAATGCTACAGGGTTTCATACTAAAATTTAAGTAAGAAAGATTTAATATTAATAAAAAATGAACATTGTAAGATTGTACATATGTTGTTATATTTTATGTTTTCATCTCCAGAGTTACGGCCTCATTAAATATTAATTTTCATTTTAAACCAGAAAGTACAACGACGGTGAATTCGATTAAATTTCCAAATATTTCCGACCTTTAAACTATCATTTCCTTATGCGACAGTTGTATTATGTCAACCAGACGAAAGAACGTATAGGGAACACTCTTGTGTAAACCCCAAGTTAACTCAGAATGCATGAATGCGAACCTATGCTTATAAGTAAGACTGCATTGCCCGGAGTAATAAACACTACACCAATGAAGTCATGCGACATTTCGCTTAGCTTTATTTGCAATGCGAAGGATAAGTGTTTGGATACATTTAATCCACCATCGATTTCTTGAAATCTTACTTGTTGCGTATCAATTATTGAATTCATTTCAATATTCAGCTTAGATTGTTTCCAGGGAAACAATGTTATATGCATATTCACAATATTCTTGTCAGAGCAGCTTCGGATTATGCTTTAGACTCTTTGCAAATTAAGTACAGCTCGTCATTACCAACTTCAATTGAAGTCTTGTCGACGATATCGATTGTTTTACCAATATTTGAATCTCAGTAATTAGCAATTTCATATGAATATACATGAAATGAATATTTAGCTCAAGTCATAAAAGCCGGATGGATGACAAGTACGGAAGATAGGTGACACTGCACTAATATATAAAATTAGTTGGATGTGCCAATCCCAAGACTTTCTTCTATCTCATACGTACATTTTAATATAAAAAAATAGTTACATGCTACACAGCAAAGAAAGAAACATTGGGCCGTCAGCTGAATAAAATATGGCAGCCAGCTGTGCCATCAGCGGTAAAATGCAGTGGTGCCATTATTTAAACCAGTACAAAAGTGTCCGTATGAAATGCAACTGGCCCATCAGAGATGGCCAATAGTTGACCAGCATTAGTATGCTATCACATTACTTCAATCCGGCACTTTTCCTTCATTCTTAGCACCTATCCTTATCTATTCCTTTACTGGGTCAACACTGTTAACTCAGCACTATCCCTTATCGTGCAGTGTTTACACAGTGATAAACCATCAGACTGCCTTTTTTTTACAATGAGCAGAAACTCATTTAGCACCCTTTAAAAAAATTAGTAATAGAATTACGGCCCGTATTTCTATAAGCTAGTTTAAACGAAATCAGTACACAGAAACATTCGAATATATTCAGATTTCGTCAACTTGCAGTGGATCCTCCCAAGTATTAACCACGTTCGATGCTGATTGGATTTTGTGATTGGAAGAGCATTGATGCCTTCAGCGTATGCTAAGGATGCTCACACCTCATCTGTTTTTTTAGAAGTTTGTTTCTTTTGTGACGTGCTTTCCCAGTCTTTAAAGCCATATAGAAAATATATAAATTTTATTCCGTGATTCTCAAATGTGTCAGTAATGAAAACCGAAGTGCGCATGAGATAAAACAGAGGCCGAATAGAATTTTATCTATTGATTCCAAAGTTGACTGGAGCTGTTCAGCAGTGATCATGCAGTGGTAGACCATTAGCCAGCACTTCTCCATCATTCCCAGCACATATCTTGCTGCTGGCCAGTAATTTTTTCTTTGCTGTGTAATGTTTAATTAATTTTATTTCAATCCAATAAAATTGGATTAATAATATAATTTTTAATAATAAATCAATTAAAAAATACCAACCTTGATTTTCATCTAAAACTTCTACTTCAGTCAATTAATCGGAGTAAAAACAAGTTTCCGTCTCTGCCAAGCCGATGGACAATAGATTGATAGGCAGATTTTTTTTCAAATTCAGAAAGGACCTACTTACCATATCGAAAAATAATCATACATACAAGTTTTAGTTCAGTTCTATACATAACTTCATAGAATTTTTGATGGTAAAATAATGAAAAAGGTATAGACATCGTGATAATAGTGCCCCCTTCCAGCGGATTTTTTTTTAATTCAGGGCGGACCTACTAGCTATAGACAAACACTTGAACAAAAAGTTTCGTTCAATTCTATGCATAAGTTCATACAATTTTAGGTGGTACAATATTGAAAATGGAACAAAAATCGCTATTGCAGCGCCCCCTTCCGGCGGATTTTTTTCAAATTCAGGGAGGACAATCTAACCATAGCCATACACTTACACAAAAATTTGGTTCGATTCAATGCATCACTTCATACACTTTTAGTCGGTACAATATTGAAAACGGCACAAAAATCGCGATTGTAGAACCGCCCTTTCTGTGGAATATTTCAAAATTGAAGGAGGACCTGCTTGTCTTAGTCAAAAACATTCACAAAAAATTCGGTTTAATTCTATGCATATCTTCATACACATTTTGATCTAGTATTTTTAATACATCAAATATGTATATCTTAAATTCAAACCAGCTTTCGCGAATATTCCATTAACAATACGGAAATACTAAAGAGCACATAAATAAAGACTTGAATTTAACTAGTTAAATATTAAAAATACATATATATTAACACAGGTGTGAACATATTTAATTCAGTAACCGAATGAAAAATTAGCGGGAGCGTGGATTCGAACCGCGGTCTCTAGAGCACCGTGCTGTTACTCTTATTAAAATTATTCATCGTATTTCCCGCCATCGTATACCGTGCGGATGCAGGCCGATGATGTTTCCCAACATGGTTTATTAGCGAGAAAGTGCCCGGCTAGTAATCGGCTAGGATAGTTTAGATGATAGAGCAGTTGCACGATAAGCTTTAGACCCAAGTTCGAATCTTGGCTCCGACTAATTTTTCATTCTCTTTTGTATTAATGTATTAGCTGTATTCATGTTTGTCTTAATATATAAATATGGAAATGCATTAAATCCATTATTTCCATAATGCATTAAATGCATTATCGAAATGCATTATTTCTTTCAATATAAACGTCTCAGATATAAAAAATATTTTTGTTAAATACGAGAACATGTAACTGCGACCACCCAAACGATGGCTTCAAGGTTTTAAATAAGAAATCAATCACTTGCAGGTATGGCTATACCCTATCTTTGCTTTGAAAATCTCTTTTTTAGATTTATTTTAATATATTTTAAAATATTTCTAAGTTATTTTCCAAGTGCCACCAACAGTGGAGGGCCGGGATATGCCACTGAGCTGTCGCTGGCTCCAGGAGGCTGCACCACAAAAATATCTTTATCTAAGGTTCAAGGAAACAGACAGGGGAGAGGAGTGCTTATCTGGAAACAAGATTATCGTGTACCCTTCGTTACCCATCACACCATTATCCGTAGTTTGCATAGGAAGCGGGCACAAAAAAAGACCTCTATAGCTAAGGCAGAATCAGCTTGGTCGTCAGCTACTGGTGAAAATGGAGATTACTATCAAAACGCCCTTATCAAAGAAAGGGACGTATTTTCCAATTATTTCTACAACGATTGAGCTGATCCACAAGTACTCAGAGATCACGTGTACATTGAAGTATTAGCTAACCATGCCGAAACTGTTCGTTTTGAGTGGATAGAAGTGACGAAACCTTACTCCGCAAGAACTAAACATCTCAGAGAAAGCATGTGTCCTTTGGAATGCCCGGAACTGAACGCGTGCATTGCAGCTGACGTCTGGTGCAACGACAGAAGACACTGTCCGTCGGGTTATGACGAAGCCCCTGCACACTGCGAGCGGTTTCCAATGCCCTACGTTCTTGCAGGGGCATCTGCAGGAGTTATCGTCCTTCTTGTACTCTTAGCATTGCTCACCATCCGTTGCAGACGTCGAAGAGATTTCAATGAATCGCGACCCGTGCCGACGGAAGATTATCCAATGGACAGCCCTCATGTATGACAAAAGTATATTTTTTAAGTTTTAAGTTTTCAATTTTGTGAAAATTGGAATGATTGACTTATACAACCGAATTTCATTAAATTCCAACCACAGAAACGTGATGAGTGTCAGTGTAAGATCACAAACACTCAGTGGCGTATTTTTATGAAATTTTAGCCAAAACTCCAACAATTTTTTTAGAATACATAGAAAAAATTGTGCTTCTAAATTTCTATCAATTAACATTTTTGAAACATAGCTTTCTCAAGATATATATGAGATTACAATTGTATGAACATCATTATGTAATTTAACTAATTTTGTGCATTTAGTAAGTCAAATATTTAAAAAATTATAGTCTATTACATTTTTAAAACGCATTAAAAAGCAACTTATATTATATTTTCAAACATTCTTTTGAAAATAATATGTACTTATGATTTAACTTACACATTCTTTGGCGCTTTTCATAAAATTTTATATTTTTCACAATTTGTTCCAGCCTTCCTAAATCATAGAAAATCTTTAAGACTTACAGAAAATCACTAAAATTTCAAATGCATAGCGAATAACGTTAAAAAGTGAAGAATATTAATTTCAAAATATTTATAATCACTTACGTTTAGACCGGAAGATTGGGAATATTTTGGTAACTAAGTTTAGCGTCGACGTTTCAAATATGTGGGATATATAATATCATAGAGATAACGAAACTGATAGCCAACTGTTACACTATAGGGCGATTTACATGGCAATATTGTACAGGTTGCAGCATTCTGAAATGAATGGTAATCGGATTACTGATGGTACTTCAGCTAAGAGACATTGTGAGCAAAATTGGATTATTATTCATTTTAAATTTCAGACGGATAGGGATGATAATGCTATGATATCTGCCGGTGTGCCATGTAACTAGCAATTTTTATCAGTACTATTTTATTTTACATATAACCGAAATCATCGACATTAAAATTGGTTACTGAAATGTGACGCTTTTCCTAGTTTATATAATGATAACTGGTATGATAGAAAACACATTATTTTACTTTCCCCCAGCTTCATAAATAAGTAATTATCCTTATTCTGTGAACGTTGAGCCTCTCATTTACGGGATTTTTTTCACAAATATGTGTTTCGCTTAGCAGACTTAAAATGTTATTAAAAATTGGTATAAAAATTGATTTATGCTATATATATATATATGGCCCGGAGATTTAAAGGACATCACTCAAAATAAAATTTTACCTTTATAAAAAGACTCACTCTTTCATTCTTTAAATTAGGGACCTAATATGTGGCTCAAAGGAGCAAGATGGTTGATCAACTTATGCAAACTTACGCACGGAGAAAAGACTACTTTTATTTCTGAATTTTGGCTATAATTTCGTAAAATATCGCAAGTGTGACCGTTTATAAAAAATAATATTTTAATAGTATGAGTATGTATATGTATTTATTTGAATGCTGCCTGAAGAAATAACACAGACACTCCCTTTCACATTTTCGTCATGGTAAAATGTGAGAATCAAGACGTGCCAAGAAAGAAAGTTAACCCTGTGATTTTTCACATCTATGTTTTTGATCTCAGTATTATTGTATTCAGTCTTAAGGATTGTTATATTTGCGTCTGGTTTATTTATTTAACTTATTTAATTTTGGTAAATACCGCTTGAAACATAACAAATGGCATACCATCTAATATTTCTGCGCAATTAATTTCATTCAAGTCGAAAAGAGTGCCAAGGAAAATTTTCTCGCGGATCTTCCTAGACAGTTAATTTTGATTTTGTCATTCAAATTAATGTGTTGTGATAATGAGAAAAATAGTGACTCACCAGAGTTTGAAAAATGTTAATTTATTGGAAGCATGGCATGATTCTTCTGAGAATTAAATGTCTAAGTTTTCTCAACCGTGTTTTGTTTATTACTAAAATCGTTCTATCGTAACACTTCACAGTATTTCTTACTCATATTAGTTAGCTTACTCTCAGTATTTCTTACTCATTATAATGTTGATTCACCTTAAAAACTAACAGTATATTTTGTAATTTCAAATTATTTAATAAAACTTTTATTTAATGTTATTTAAAATAAGAACATATGGAAACCGAAACGAAAGCAAAATAGAATTTTATTAATCTTCCTAGTTTCGGGCGTAGAGGAAAGTCGGATAGCAGTGGACAGCGGGTATCCCCGGTCATTTCAATTTCTAAGGAATTAAAAGTGTTTCGTAAATAAAGCGATATTGTAAATGAACAGATTCTAGAGTGAAAATAAATAAAGTTTATTTGTGACGTGCGTGCCAAGTAAGTTAGTCATGAGTAAGTGTTTTGTTTTCGTCAATAAATTATCGTTGCTCCTGTCAAACTATATTGCTGGGTACTTAAGTAATCTTTAGATAAGTGTGCATTGTTTAATGTTTCAGGAAAATTTATTTATATAAAGTTTCTAATAATTTTTGTACCAATTATTGCCCAATTTGGAGTTGTAAAATTTAGTTGGGTCACCATTGATTAATTTGTCCGGGACGACCCGCCGTTTCTTTTTATGCCAGAAAGATAAGGCATATTTCGTTAAATAATTCAATATTATTAGCAATGTTTAATTAAAATCATTAAAGAAGTTTCAATTTTATTTTAGTATAAAATAAAGGGAGAAATTTCATTCATTTGTTTTTTATTTGCAATTTGTCCAAGTGTCCAGGGCTACCTTATTTTCCCCTCAACGAAATCCAAAACAAAAATATCCTAAACGTTTTATAAGAAGTTAATACATAGATAAATATACAGAATTCATTAGCAATTATACGTGTTTGTTAAATATACATAATTATTAATTTATTAAATATGGCCCATGTTTGCTCTCTAAACTCCTGTCCAAAACTTTTTGTTTTCATATAAAATTAAATATAATTAATTTTGTAAACAACATTAAATAATTTTCTAACAATGCAACTTTCATCTAATTAAAAAAATGCTTTACATATACATACCTCAATCTGTATTCTAGTGATTTTCAGTAATCGTATTATAAACTAGAACTTTCAGAAAGAGTACTCGAAACAATTCTGCCTTTGCAAGTGGAAATTTTTCTACTAATGTTTTGTATATAGATTTAATGAGTATATGAAAAGAGTCTTCAAAGTTTTGTCGTATATGCATTACTTGCTTTATAATTTATACTCACGTGTTCAGGAAATTGTGAATGATAATTATCAGCAGTGAATTTTATACCAATATATACAGAGTATTGCAGCTCAAACCAATATGTATTGTTAAATTATTTCAAAAGAAGAAACGAGATTTTTGGAATACAAAGAGTTTCAGTCCGGCCGAATTTTGACAAAATGGTCGCCGAAATCGAGTTTTCGGTTAAACTTAGATTTTTGGTTTTATAACGAAAATGAAACCGAATTTTCTGCCGATTTCCACTTAAATATAAAATCTACCTTCATAAAAATATTTTAAGCATTTTTTTCCTGCATTTTATATAAAAATTACTGTTTTGGTCATTCGGTTGAAAGAAATGCCTTATTTTGAGTTACCGCTATAGTTTTCTATTAAATATAATATAAGGTCTGTTGAAGTTAAATTATTTCATGAAAGCTAAAATATAAAAAAATAATATTTTTTTATTGGCTTAGATGAAACAAGCATGATTAAACAAACAGTATCAAGTAGTGATAAATACTAGTGGTTGAAATAAATAGCCGGATTTAATGCAAACACAATAGTAACACGATTACGAATAGTTTCCTGCAGTAGTTATACCATCTAAAATCGACTACAAATCTTTTTGTTTTGCATAAATTCATGAGAGTATGAGAAGCTGTTAAATCCACTATTAGAACTCTATTTTTTACAGCTAATAAATGTACATGTAATTTGTGATAAGAAAGAATTTTTAAATGAATCATGAGATTAAATGAAATGAAATGATTTCATTTTTAAGTGAATTTGAAAGCTGATTATAGAGGCGTTATAATCAAGGGCTACAATGCTGTAAAGGTGTGTTTTCAACTATGTGTTTTAAAGGCCACAACATATGTAAATGTGCTCAAAGAATGCGGGACTCAAGGAAATTTTTTCGACCCTAAAGAGTTTAGAGATCAATTGAGCTTTGCCCAGGCTATTTAGTAGAATAAAACAGTTGTTCTGTAGCGTGGCAACGTGACAAGATTACCACTAATATAATGGACTTCTTTTAAATGATCCAAAACTAAATAAATCTCTGCAGCGACTCCCGGTTTATTGTGATGATCCAAATAATATTGTGGATCCAAATTTTTGTGGTTACTGCTTAGAATTAACCCGCGGTTAGTCGCGCGTCGGTCTTTTCGCCGCTCGAATTCTTTGTCTGCTGATTAACCCATCTCCCCTGAAAATTACAATGGTGAAATGCCGCGTAGCTGACCTTCACTGTTCGACCTTCTGCCTAGAGAAATTACTAGTCATTCCTACGATTTTTCATGCTTTTATTGTATTTTAAAGTCAAATTCGGTCTGATTGACTGGCATGCGACTACTCACGTAGCCGATGTTTTTTTCCCCCTAGCAATCTTCTTTCCTACTCCCCCGAATTTCTCAGAAGGGGGTTTCTTGGAATCGGGGAGTCCCGTTTCCTCTCCCTCTCTCTTTTTTTCTCTTTCTGCTGATAATATTTGACTTCTGAAAACTGTTTCTTAATGATTCTGTTCTAGGGAAAATTGTGAACTATATAAATATATAAATATAAACTCAACAACCTAATTTTTTTATATAATATGTAAGAATAAGCAAGGATAAGTAATAAAAAACCGCTTATTTTGTTTTTTAAGCATATGAATATTGCGGGAATAAATTCTCAAATTATTTTTCCGAAAAATACGCGTAAAATGGTTGTGTTTAATTTAATAAAGGACCATAGAAATAAAATTTAAAAAAAATTCGATCTGCGAAGACTGAAAGATGTAGTTTTTGCACAATAAAGCAGAAAAGAAGGCAAAACAAATTTGTCAACACTGTAGTTTGTATATCTGCAAAGAACATACTTACAATATATGTGTCAAGTGTGCTAAATAATGCGAATTTTCTAATGTGGATTACAACGTATGCAAGTAAAAAACTTTTGTTTTTTTGATAATTCAGGTAATGTTTATAAAATACAAGAAATGGATAACTACGTTTCTAAAATATGTTTGTTGCTAATAAAAATACTCATTATTGAACAACGCCATAGCAATTCTTTTTTTTAAACCCGAAATTAAAGAGTGCCTAGTGCTAAGATCTTATAAAGTTAATTTTCTTGGCATTTAATTGCAGAAATCATTTTTCATTAATAATGTTTTTCTTTTCAAAAGCGAAATTCATTGAAATTGAATTATACTTTGATAAATATTGTAAATAATTACAAAATAATATTTACTTAAATTAAATATTGCATCTTTTTAATATTGATTGGCGACAAAAATTGAAACACTGTCAAAATCAATGTTGACAGTCCCCTCCAAAAAAAACGATTTATCTATATCAAATATAATATCTACATTTGAAAATTTATTCAAAATTTATTCTCTTTTAATTCGATATTTCTTGTATCTTTACAATTTCAGTCCCAGTATATAATAATTTTTACCCCTTTTACAAATTTTGAAAAAATAGTTCTTAATACATTTAATATTTATTTTCTTATTTTATATTATTCATATATTTTCATTTAGTGCATATATATTTTTCATTTAAAAAAAAGAATAAACGAAAAGAAAAAATATATAAAATAAAATAAAGAAATGAAATGTAGCTACTGCTTTTATGTTACTATTTACAAAGAATGGATTATTTTATCTGCTTTTTTAGGTGCGTTCGTAATTATGTAAATACGTAGCACCTATTGTTGTCGCTCAGTCCGTCCGTCTGTCTGTCTGTCCGTCTGTCTGTCTGTCCGTCTGTCTGTCTGTCCGTCTGTCTGTCTGTCTGTCCGTCTGTCTGTCTGTCTGTCCGTCCGCATATAACAACGCAAAAACTACCCAACCGAATCGTTTGAAATTTAAAATACATAATTATTACATAATTTTGTCGAGTCATTTCAAATTTTATGAAAATCGGATGGATAGATCAAATACAGGGAGAATCAAAAGGATTCCGTAACATTACGGTCAATGGGGAAAAAAGTTTCAAATGCATTTTAATCGTTTGAAATTTAAAATACATAATTATTACATAATTTTGTCGAGTTATTTCAAAATATTTGATAATCGGGTGCACAGATCAATTACAGGGGCAATCAAAAGTAATCAATTACATTATGGTCAATGGGGAAAAAGTTTCAAATGTATTTTATACGTTTGAAATTTAAAATACATAATTATTATATAATTTTGTCGAGTTATTTCATATTTTATGAAAATCGGATGTATAGATCAATTACAGGGACAATCAAAAGTATTCCGTTACATTACGGTCAATGGGGAAAAAGTTTCAAATGTATTTTATACGTTTGAATTTTAAAATACATAATTCTTACATAATTTTGTCGAGTTATTTCAAATTTTATGAAAATCGGATGCATAGATCAATTACAGGGACAATCAAAAGTATTCAATTACATTATGGTCAATGGGGAAAAATGTTTCAAATGCATTTTAATGATGTTACATTCATTCGAACTTAATAAAATTTATATGCAACAATAAATAACATATTATAATATACATTTTACATAATTTGTGGTGCAAAGAAAATTTGTTATTGATTTACTAGGCCACACAAAAGTATTCCATTACATAATGGTATAGGGAGAACACATTGTTTGATGAGCGTTTTAATTGTAATTCACTATTTAAAATTTTATGAGATTGATATATGAGAGTAATATTTTTAAAATTTCATTATCGTACGAACGCACCTCATTTGCTACGCTTCACGTGCAATTTCCAACTTGTTTATATCTGTATTGATATGGTAATAAAAATATTTAAGATTTATTTTTTCAACATTAATTGGCTCCTAGTGTCAGTCCACCGTTATGACGAACTTCAGTGCGTTGCTGCTTTTTTAAAAAAAATCTGTATCACAATTTCAATGTTATAACTGAGAGTATCTTTTAATTCGTTATTCATTGTATCTTCAAAATTTCAGTCAGATTATATAGTAATTCTTATCTTTTTTACAAACTTTGAAATAAAAAAAAAAGGTGAAACGAAGTTATTAGAAAAAAAAAATATTATATATGTATTACTTTATATTATTCATACATTTTCATTTGGCGCAAATATATTTTCTCATTTGAGAAAAATTACTGAATTATAAAACCTCTAAGGTTTTACATGCAAAAAAGAATTACGACGATACGAAGAAGATTTAGGAAAAGGAAAAAAATATGAAAAGTAGCTCCTGTTTTTATCTTACACTATAATGCGAGCAAAAATTGTGTGTGTGTGTGTGGGGGGGGGGAAATTTTATCTCAAAAATGGCTCTAACGATTTTCGCAAAAATTTGGATTTTACCATTTTCGGGCACGAGAAGACCATTGGGCTAGGTCACATGTTCGAGAAAATTCGATTATTGGGTCATTTTGGGTCATAATGGGTCAGGATCAAGCTATTTATATCTAGAGAAAGGCTGGATCGATTTTGAGGAAATTTTGCATCCAATCGTTTTTTGGCACGAGAAAACTATTGGGCTGGGTCACGGGTTCGAAAAATTTCGATCAGTGGGTCATTTTTGGGTCATTATGGGTCAAGCCATTTTTATCTAAAAAACGGCTCTAACGATTTTGACCGAATTTTATATTGTAGCGTTTTGGATTGCAAGAAGACCATTAGGTTAGGTAACATGTTCGAGAAAATTCGGTTAGTGGGTCATTTTTAGGGTCATTGTGGGTCATGCTATTTTTATCTAGAGATTTTCTCACGCAATTTTGACTAAAAAATGAATTCTATGGTTTTCGGGCACGAGAAAAACATTGGGCTAGGTTACATGTTCGAGAAAAAAATTTAATGGGTTATATTGGGTCATTAAGAGTCTGGGTCAAGCTGTTTATATTTAAAGAACGGCGTGATGAATTATAACGAAATTTTGTATGGAACAGTTTTTTGACATGAGAAAACTAATGGGCTAAAGCACATGTCTGAGAGATTTCGACTATGAGGGTCATTTGTGGGTCATGATGGGTCATAATGGGTCATGGTCAAGCTATATCTAAAGAACAGGTGGATCGATTTTAACGAAATTTTGTACGCAACATTTTTTTGGCACGATAAAATCAGCGGAATAGGTTACATGTTCGAAAAATTTCGATTAATGGGTCATTTCAGATCATAAAGGGTCTGGGTCAAGCTATATATAATTAAAGAAAAGCAGGATCAATTTTAACGAAATTCTGAATGTAACGAAATTCTGAATTTTTAGAAACGAGAAAACTAATGGACTAAGTCACATATTCGAGAGCTTTCGATTATAAGGGTCATTTGTGGGTCTTAATTGGTCAAGGTCAAGCTATATCTAAAGAATGGGTGGGTCGATTTTAACGAAATTTTGTATACAACATATTTTTGGCATAAGAAAATCATTGGGGTAGGTCACATGTTCGAGAAATTTCGATTACTGGGCCACTTTTGGGTCATTCTAATTTTATCTAGACAACGTTTCGCGCAATCTATATTAATAAAAGAACAAAACGCTCTGTCTGTGTGTGTGTGTCTGCGATGGCTAGCAAAATCTACAGCATGCACGAGGCTCAAAATTTTTTTGAGAGTAGCCCCAAATTTCTCCTGATGCACCTGAACTTCAGAATTTCGAAATTCTATTTATTAACTGAGTAATTAATTAAATTCCAAAGATCACTCTCATAAAAAATTGCCTTTTTTCTTCTTTTTTTTCCCTTCATTTAGTTATGGTTGGTTGGTTGCATAAAGTTTTCGAATGAATAATTAATTAAAAGCTGGAACAGACATTTAAAATTCATAGACTGGCAAATTGTCAGTTTAAATGATGATTTTTTATTACAGCGGTTGTAAACAATGGAGGAAAAAGATAGGTAGTGGTAAAGTAAACGGAATAAAGGGTTGCAATATTAAACCATTTATCGCTCAAATTTTATTGCCCCAAACAAAAGCATGTGGAAGGGATTTTTTACTAATAAGACGAATTGAAAGAAATGAATTACAGCTGAAGCATATTTTACGAAGAAATAGTAATTTTTTAAAATGGTCTTTTTTCTATTATATTATTTATTTTAAAAAAATGTTTGCTTTTAAAATAATTTAAATTGATAAATTCGAAATAATTAAATGTCAAAATAAAATTAAATAAAATATTGAAAACATTTGATTTGAACTAAAAATTGTATTACGAAAAGTTTTCTTTTTTTTCAAAACTTTTTAATACTATATAACGTAGATGAAAAATGTTTATGATTTAACAACATATTAATAATTCTATGTCAATATATAAAATATATTTATGAAAACATTCTTTTAAAATCATGCGCGAAAACTTAAATAAGAAATATTAGTCTAAAATCTAGATTTCAGAGTGCAGGCGATTTTAAGACATTAACGAAAGAATGTTAACTTTTCAAGCAAAATCTTAAATGATGCTTCTAAATTGATATTTCAAAGTCATATGATAAAAATAGTCACATAATTCTTGCCTATGATTGGTATATTTGTATCTTTTATGCATTCCGATCGTGTATTACAGTCAACAATGGCACAAAACGTTATTTTTTAAACGAAATTTTAGTCATCTATTCAATAACAATTTAAAAGGTAAAAAACAAAGAAATACGGGTTTAAACCCGTTTCAATTGATCGGCGTGTCAAAGCACATGGTTTTGTTGGTGCTTATTCGGACTTAATGTAGCGGATTTTAGGGTTACATTTTTGGCATCAGCCCAAGATATTATACTTCCACTCAATTTCTTTTTACTGTGTGGTTGTATGCAGATCTTTGGCATTTCGAACATTAGAATGTATGAGTCATTAGCTGTGTTGAAGTAAAAAAAAAATTCACAACACTTTTCTAGGAGTTTATTTTTTTTTATCATTGATAAAATTTAAATGTATTCTATTCGATTTAAAATTAAATCATGGCTTTAATTTGGCTTTAAAACAAAAATAAAATATAGCTGTTTGGCGTACAATTGTTCGAATCCGCAAACGATTCATACACCATAATAAATTGTCAAATAGCAAAGTAAATTATTTATCAGAAATAGCCATAAAAAGAATAGTAGCAAAACTGATTATAACCTTAATGTTTAGACTAATGAACACATAACCCGATCCCAACCAGAAAAAAACAGATCACACTCCGATCCGTGATAGATTCACGAAAATTTCCGTGAGTATAAACCCGACCCGAACCTAAAAATTCTGTTTGAAAAAAAATAACTATGGATTAGATAACTGACCCGAACCAAATCTCAATCCCATAAAAATGTTCTAACGAAGCATAACCCGATCCAAACAAGGAAAAATAATTTTAGTGGGCATGAAACCTGACCCAAACCTAAATATTGTGTAACTCGAAATATGACCCGAACAAAATCTGAAACCGATAAAAATATTCCAGAGAACTATAACCCGATCCCAGCAAGACAAAATATTTTCCGTGGTCATAAACCCGGCTCAAACCTAAAAAATTCCATTTGAAAAATTCTGAAATTTGACCCAAATCACATCTAAATTCGACCAAAATATTCGAAAGAACCATAACCGGATTAGAGTAAGACTAAATAATTTCCGTGGACATGAACCCGATACGAACCTAAAACTTCCATTCGAAAAAATACCTGAAATTTGAATCGAACCAAATCTGAATGTGACAAAACTATTTCAAAGAGCCGCAACCTGATCCGAACAAGACAAAATATTTCCATGGACATGAACCCAATCAGAACCCGAAAAATTTCTTTGAAAAAATCGCGAATCTAAACTGAACCAAATCTGAACTTGGCAAAAATATTCCAGTGAAGCATCTTATTATTCGAACAAGACAGAATAATTTTCGTGAACATGCAAGAAGACCCGAACCCAAAAGTTCCATTTGAAAAAAAACCCGAAATCTGAATTGAACCAAATCTGAACCCTATAAAAGTATTCCAAAGAACTATAACCCGATCCGAGCAAGACGAAATAATTTCCATGGACATAAACCCGACTCGATCCTAAAAAATCCGATTTGAAAAAACCTGAAATTTGACTCAAATCACATCTGAATCCGATCAAAATTTTAGAAAGAATCATAACCTTACTCGAGTATGATAAAATAATTTCCTTGGACATGAACGAGATACGAACCTAAAAATTCTATTTGAAAAAAATACCTGAAATTTGAATCGAACCAAATCTGAACATGACAAAAATATTCCAAAGAACCGTAACAGGATCCGAATAAGACAAAATTTCCATGCACATGAACCGAATCTGAACCTAAAAAATTTCTTTGAAAAAATCTCGAAATCTGAAATGAACTTTATAAAAATATTCCAGTGAAGCATGTATTTATTCGAACAATGCAGAATAATGTCCGTGAACACGCTAGAAAATCGAATCCAAAAATTACATTTGAAGAAAAAGCCGAAATCTAAATTAAACCAAGTCTGAACTTGACAAAAATATTCCAGTGAAGCATGTCTTTATTCGAATTAGACAGAATTATTTCCGTGGACACGCAGGAAGACCTGAACCCAAAAATTCCATTTGAAGAAAACGCCGAAATCTGAATTCAACCAAATCTGTTCCCGACAAAATTATTTCACAGAAACATAACTGGATCCAAACAAGGCATGGACATGAATCCGACCCGAACATTTAAATTGAATTTCAAAAAATACCTGAAACCTGAATCGAACCAAATCTGAACCCGACGAAAATATTCTAATGAATCATAACCAAATCCGAACAAGACAAAATAATTTCCATGGACATGAACTCCATGAATGGTTAGGTAACATTTGGGTTGCGATTAGATTACAATCACATTACGATAAATCTTTGATTTTATTTAATTTCACATTAGGTTACATTTAGATCACGGTTAATTTAAAGTTAGGTTAAAGTTAAATTGCATTTATGTGATGGTTAGAATAAGAATAGGTTACAATAAAGTGACGGCTAGGTCACATTTATGTTATATTTAAGTTACAGTAGGGTACTGTTAAATCGCAGTTAGGTTACAGACAGATTATGGCTACGGTACAAAAGTTTACGGTTAGGAATTTGTCCACAGAGTCAACATTACGCATGCTTTGATTAAAAATATACACTTTTGTTGAATGGCTCTGAAATTATAATACTATACACCAATCTTTTATCATCGCTTATCACTTGGGATTAAGGGACACTTATATCACTTGGGATTTCTATGCGAAAAAAATAATTAGTTACGTGAATTAACACTGATTTTTACGGGTAAATATCAACACTTTAACACGAAACTAACGTAATCGTTGGATACATGTTCCCTCCCGTATTTCTCATTACTTATTTTAAATATTTTTAGAGCTTAATATTAGTTGTTGTTTTTAAAACCGATTTTTCAGAAAGTCAGCTGCGACGTATTTCAGACAATGCCTTTCTGCATGCTTCCAGTTAATGATAAAATCATACAAATTTCAAGTTCGTTTAATATTGCTAATACGGACCCGGGCAACGCCGGGCGGGTCAGCTAGTTTATACTAAATTTTGTATTTTATCGTTTTCGGGCACAAGAAAATCATTGGGTTATGACAGATTTTTGAGAAAATTCGATCAATGGGTCATTTTGGATCATAAGGGGTCAGGGTCAAACTAACTATATCTGAAAAACGGCTCAATCGATTTTATCTAAATTTTGTATCTAATGTTTTTTGGCATGCTAAAACTAATGAGCTAGGCCACACGTTCGAGAGATTTCGATTCTAAGGGTCATTTGTTGGTCATGATAGGTCATGCTAATTTTATATAGAAAATGGTACTCACCATTTTGACTATACTTTGTATTATATTATTTTTGAGCAAGAGAAAAACCATTTGGGTTGGACACATGCTCACGAAAATTCGATTAGTGGGTCATTTTGGGTCTTAATGAGCTAGGGTCATTCTAATTATATATAACAACGACTCAACCAATTTTACCTAAATTTTGAAACAAAACGTTTTTTGTCACGAGAAGACTATTGGGCTGGGTCGCATGTTAAACAAAATTATATTATTTAGTCATTTCACTTCATTGCTGAATGCTGCTAAGCTAATTTTACCTAAAAAGTGGCTTAAACGATTTTGATTCAATTTTATATTCTACTGTTTTTGATTACCTGAAGACGATTGAGCTATGTCACATGCTTGATCAAATTTGATTAGTGGCTTATTTTGGGTAATACGGGTCAGGGTCACGAGAATAAGGCAAATGCCAATAACTTGGTGATATTTGACAAATTATTGGCGACATATGGCCAGAAAATCGACTATAAAAATTACGAAAACCAAAACACGTATTTGGAGCCGAATGAAAGAATTCCTCCAAATTTGGCTGTATCTAGCAAAAAATATTGTCTTTCAGAATGTAAATTATATTTTTATACATTCTTAAGAGGATTCGAGATGCATGGTTAAACCAATCAGAGTCTAGCTAAAAAAGTGATTTAGATCGATGTCTTTTCGTTGTAAATTTTAAAATAAAGTAAAATTTATAAACATGCGCATAAAAACATAGTTTTCTTATTGTTTGTTTTTCTAAATAATACTATTATAAACATGTTTTACAGTAATAATACAGAGTTAATGATACAGTGAAAATACTATATCGAGTTGAACACAAAGTTAATTTTGACCGAGCTAAGCTCGGTCTCCCCTGCTAGTGTTAATAATTTAAAAAAGGGTTATTTGCTCTTCTATTCTTATATTTACGTCGAAATAGTAAGAAAAATTATATTTGAGATGTATTTTTTCAACTTCAATTGGTTCCTAGTACCAGACATACGTCAAACTGTCCTTTCAAAAAATATGTATCACGATTTCAAATATTCAAAAAACTGAAAATATTTTTTTATTCATTACCTATTGTATCTTTAGAAAATTATTCAGATTGTATAAAAACTTTTATCATTTATATATATATATATATTTTTAAAATAATTATTAAAACATTTATTTAAATGCTAACCAAATCTATACTTAACGTAAATGCGTACTAATCGATATTACACGTATCTTTTTGTTTTCAAGCAATACTTTCCTCTTGAATTCCCTGTTTTCGATTTCGAGGAACAACGGCACTTTTCCTCTGTTTCTTCGGCCAAAAGGGAACGACGGCGAATAGACCGAACGCGACTGATCACGTTCGAAAAAAAGCCGCGACTACTCCCGGGTTAAAACAATATTCACTGTAAAAAAAATCACAAATAATAAAAGTAAAAAACCTTTTCCTGTAATGATACTATAATTAGATAATTTAGTAGTGATGAAAAAATCTACAAGAAAAATAAATTTCAAGCAGTTTCGCGTTACCATTATAATTAAAAAAAAAAAAACACAACTCCTTTTTTTTACCAAACTTTTTTTATCTACAAATAATTTCCGAAAAAATAGGAGTAATATAGCTTTATCTAGATTTATAGAGAAAAAATACAATCGAAGATAAAAATAAGCAGAAATCGTTTTTGTTAATTGCCTTGATAGTGTTTTGTAAGTCAAGTTTTAATATTTTTTTTAATCCCAGATGATAAATATTCTAACATGGAGTTTTAGAAAGAAAAAAGATTAACATCGTTAAGTTTTTTAGAAAATTACATCTACTTAGTGTTGTCTTTTCTTATATAGTTAGTTCTAACTATTTTTTGTCAGATTCTTTATCAGTAATATTTTTAGTTTAATAGTTGAATATTTATTTCAGTTACTTAAATTTAAATTGTTTAAAATTTTTCTTATAATATTTTTTTAGTGTTTTATATTATGAAAGATGTTTTAAAATAATTTTTTTTTAAAGTTCCTTATTAATTTACATACATTATGATCATTTGTTACGGTTTTATTTTGTTAAATGGTATAAACAAACAAATACATGTTTCTGTTTGTTTCAGCAGGATTTAGTAAATAGTCAAAATTAAGTAAATAGTAATAAGTATATAATTGTAAGTAGCAAAATATTTAAGGTCTTCTTACCTGTACAACCGTG
Source organism: Maratus speculifer (assembly GCA_964019185.1). Lineage (NCBI taxonomy): Eukaryota > Metazoa > Arthropoda > Arachnida > Araneae > Salticidae > Maratus > Maratus speculifer. The sequence continues at coordinate 12,398,915 of OZ025289.1, forward strand.
ATTAAAATTGCAATAAAATGAATACGTTTTAAGAAACTATAAATGAAATTTTGGTAGAATTCAGTAGAAATGGATTGCATATGAAAAAATAAAAATAATTTCGAACATTTTTTCAGTTTGAAATATTTTCAAAATTATTACGAATATGAATAAATATCACCAGACTTTTTTTATTAGTGCATTTTGCGTACATTAAACTTATTTAATGTAAAATATATATATATATATTCAGTTTCTTTGCTCTGCTATTTTCATGCTATGCTTATAAATACGAATTTCTAATTTTAATGGTGATATTTACTTAATTGCAGAATTTCTTTTATAAAATACTAAATTTTCAGTGCAATATCGTGGATTGTCATCTATATTTTACAAAAACATTTCAGCGTGCATGGTAAATATTTCCTCGGAAATCATTTAATATTTAATACATTGTTTTCATTTGAATTTTTTTTTATTTTTTGCAGAGCTACATTAAAATTTTTAAACCATGCACTATAATTAGAAGTATTTTTCTAAATGAATTATAAATGCCAATCCTAATAGATAAGTAAAAAACACATTTAACTGAAATTTTAATTATTTGAAAATTAGTAAGGCATGTTTAATTTGCTCAGGTTAATCTTGGTTAATCATGCTTGAATTGCGCAGTTTGAATTATATTGTTTGTAGTTTGTAACTATCATTATCTATTTTTCTTTCTAATAAAATTTGATTGCCTACATACTGTATTCTTTCATGATTTTTAATGTGTGCATATATGACTTAAAAGAAAGGCTGTGAAACATTTTTCTTCTCTTTGTATGCTCATTTTATATGATTCATTTTATTTCAATAGAGCTTTGATTATTCGATGCAATATTGTGAGTTACTTAGGGGTAAATTTATATGAACTAAATTAAAGTGCCATTTGAATGCTGCAAAATTACTGAAATTGACAGAAAAACACCCCAATAATATTATTATGTGCTAATATTATCTAGTATCATGATTTCAACGCAGCTTATACGCTAACAAAAATGTTTTGCTAATGTGTTTAAGTTTACTAGGATATAAAAAGAATAAGAATTAAAATAGATATAAGAAGAAAGAAATACAACAACGATCCAAGATTAAAACAACGATTGAATAAACACATTCCAAGAATTTGTGTTATCTGATTTTGATTCTGAAAATAAATAAGTTACACCATAAAATGCTTAAAATTAATTTAAATAATAGATTTTTTTATATTTCTGTTGACAAGTTTTGTTTAAAGAATGTTCAACTAAGGAATCGAACTTCCGTCAATTTTACATTTCAATTAGTACAAAAATCGAATAATCACGGCTCTAATTGTATCTTTTTTAACCTTTCATGGAATATTCAAAAGCTTGTGCACTCTAAAAAAAAAATGTGTAAATTTACACACAAAAATGTGTAAATCGATGATACAAAAACGACATGTCTATGTGTGTAAATTTGTGTGTAAATTGCGCCAAATGTGTAAATTTCAGAATACACATTTTAATGTGTAATTTGATGATAAGTCCAAATGTGTAAAAGTTATCTGATAACTCTTGAAATACACACTTTAATGTGTGAATTGCACTGAAATACACATATTTCTGAGCACTATTTTTACACATACATATGTGTAATACTCTTTTTTTACATATATTTTTGTGCAATAGGAAAATACCTACAATGTTGTGTAATATGCAAAATACACATGTTTTTGTGTTATGTACGGAATGCACAGATTTTTGTGTAATATTCTGTTTCTACACATATGTCTATGTAACACGGAAAACACATTTTTGTGTAATATTTAAAATACATAGGTTTTTGTGTACAAAGATTTACCTTATTCTTTGATGTGTAAACTGCGAAAAAGTTTTTAAAATAGCAAAACAAAATTACATGAAGAACAAATTCGTATGCTTGACTTGTTTCTAAGTACGCGATCGTAATTATGTAAATACGTAATAACTATAGTTGTCATTCAATCCGTCCGTCTGTCTATCTGTCCGTTCGCATATAACAACGCAAAAACTACTTATCCGAATTGTTTGAAATTTAAAATACACAACTCTTGCATAATTTTATCAGTCATTTCGATTTTTATGAAAATGAGATGCATAATTCAATTATAGAGACAGTCAAAAGCGTTCCCTTGCATAACGGTCCATGTATAAAAATAGTTTCAAGTGCCTTTTAATAATGTTACACGTTTTCGAACATAATAAAATTGACTTGCATCTATGAAGTATATACTACAATATAAATTCTGTATAATCTGTAGTACAGACAATAGTTTTTATTAATTTACAGGGCCATACTAAAATATTACATTACATTATGGTAAAGAAGGAAACATTGTTTGGGACGCGTTTTAATTTTATAAAAATCAATCTGAAAAAAAGTTATAATTGCTTCTGTGTCTGTAATTGGATTTGGTGTAAACATTTGAATTTTTCGGACTAGGTTAAAAAACTATTTCTTCTGATATCAAATGACATTTTTTTTAGAGTTTTTATTTATTTTTCTTGTAGTTTTTGAATGCAATACGCTTATAAAAAGTCTTCAATTTAAAAATCACAAAAGAAAAACCATGAATTGAAATCTATGAAAAGCTGTCTTTTGCCATCGGTAGAAAATGAAATAAGAAATGTATAGCATGTAAAATAATGAAAACTCGAAGTTTTATAGCAAAATATATTATAAACACGCTGAAATAGATAGTATTTAAACCGAATAATTATTTTAAATGCTATATAATGTTAAAACTGCAAATATTTACTCTTATGTTACAATATGTGATTTTAAACATGAAGAAATGATTTAAAACACAAAAATAATAAATTATTTTTTCCAAATTTGTAATAAGCAGAAAATAACACACTTCTCATCCATATTATAATTTTCAAGTGTTAAATTGTAAAATAAATGAACTTACCTTTGAAAAAAAATCTGTTCTGGGCTATCAAAATTCAAAATTCATTTTAGCAATAATGATCTAAAACTGCTCATGTGATCAAACTCAGTATCGTCGTATGTTGAGAATTCTAAGAACATATGTGGCAAAAATGCTATGATGGATGATAGCAGTAATAAATAAGACTCCCGATTAAGGGTGTATTTCAATACAAATTGCCTTTTTTCTGATTTATTTTTAAATTCGTTTTTTCTCTCAAGCAAACTGGCAAATTATCTTATTTAGAAAGTATATTAGGTCCCGTGCTTTTCAATTTTTTGATAAATGCAGAAAATATTGCAAAAAAATGCTGTTAAAGTCAACGTTTTAAACCGAATTTTCCGAAGCGGGAGATCTGGGAACGAAAAAAAGAGTCATACTGGAGAAATAATAGTTTATAAATCTAATTCTAATGAATTTAACAAAAAATAAAATCACACGACATCTTATAGATCTCTTTAAAAGTCACATCAGCAAGTTTCGTGTTTTTACTTCTGAAAGTGAGTCTGAAATTGTATCAGAAAATTTCGAACTGTTGAAGGTGAAAAAAATGTTTTCGAATGCACCCTTAATGCTCGCTGGTCATTTTGACTTTAGTGTACATCGCAGTTATGTAACAGGTAGATACAAAGGTGTAATTCACTTTACATTATGATCTGACTGAAGCAAAATTCAAACTTTAAAAAAATTAGTTATTAAAAAATAATTTTAATCATTCATTGCAAAAATTACATTTTTATTTATAAAATTGTACATTTAAAAATAATAACTCTTGCTATCTATGATTATCATTTTTGAAAACAAAGCTCATTTTTCAGGTCTTATATGAAAGTTTTTGCACAATTTTCCAAGAATCTATGTTGCCAAGGCCAATATCACTCTGATATCGTCATAAAATAATACAAGCGGATTTATAAGAATTTACTATAGTGGCTTTAAATGAAATGTGATAAATTTTTTTCCATATAATTGTCCGTTAGAAATCCATATAACCGTAGTTATTTTTACCAGACACAGCTAAAAACAAAGTAGGAATACACAGTTAATAACTTTTTTTTATGTGAATGAAGTATAAAATTACAGACCATACATAAAATAAAATCACACTTTGGTATATTATCATTAATATTTTATTTACAAGAATGGAGGATAGTTATAAATAACAAAACTTATTTTAACACCCCGCCTACCAGACAGTTCCCCGTCGGATCGGCCAACAAAAATTAGTTTAAAATTCCGTAAAAATAGGGTGTAAAAAGCAATAATAATAAAGATCGAATTTTTGTATTTAAATCATATTTCTTTTTATTTGAATCGGATTTTTTTTTTCTCCAGCATTGAAATATTGAATAGATGAAGGTTTAGCCTAGGTTTCTAAGATTAATAGATTCTAGGTTTCTAAAAAATTAGACCTTTATTTACTAACATAATCTATGTTTTTGCACTTTAATCAATAAAATTTAATTATTATTTAGTAACTACAAAAATTATAAAAACTGTAAATTAGTAATTTCATTAATTAATATAATACTATAAAGTTATATACATTAATATTTTGCAATAATTATGTAAAACTATATTAAAAAATAATGATTTTACATTTATTAAAATTATCAGTTGCTGCATTTAATTTTAAATTGATTACAATCTTTAATTAGGTATATAATGCATATTGTAATGCTTAAATTAGTAAACGATAATTCAGTATTTAATATTTATTCTAAAAAGAAAAAGGGCAGAATGCTTGTTCTAAAAAAAAGGCACTATTACATAAGAAAATATATTACTAATGTGCTTAGTAGCAATAAAAATAAGTACATAATTTTTTAGTATGATAAATATAAAAATCATTAATTTTCAATATTTCTATAAATCACGAATTGAAAAATACAATTAAATAACATGTTTTAATAATATCCTGCTTTTTTCCAAGAAATAAAGTTCTATCATTTTTGTTAAGTCTTGGGTGCACATATTTAGAAGTACTGCGGTATGGAGGGATTTATTTCAAAAAAGATCTGGCTATATTTCACTATTTTTTAAAAGGTAGGGTGCATTTTGTTAATTTCAAAAGGGGCAAAGTGTTGCAGCCTTAACAAATAGCCAAAATGAAACAGTAATCAACAGAATTAATAAAAACAGCAAATAAGTAATTTCAATATGGCATAACCAACATAACTAACAAATATTATTGGTAGCTCGTTTTGCATTTGTACTAACAAAAATTACTGTTAATAGCATAAATCATACCTTACACAATGTATGTGCATACTAATATATATATATATATATATATATATACAGGGTGATTCCAAATTTTTTTTACAATAAAAGAGGGGTGATAGTACACATCAAGACAAACAATATTAAATAGGAGACCAAGGGTCCAAAACGTTTTCCTAAGGAAATAGACGCCATTAAAGTTTAGGGACCAAAATTTCAAATAAACATAAAAAACGGAAAAATCGGTCGATTGATTTGCGGTTTTCACTAAAATTATTCTTTATGTCGGCATTTTCTTGAAATTAAATTATAAAGATAAATTTCAAAAAATGCCGATAGAGGGCGCTTTAGACTTTGGAGTAACGAACAACTATTTTTCGCCGGTATTTTTTGCATCTCGTTAAATGTTTTCGTAAGCTTAGACTCAAACTTAAATTTTGAGCTCAAAATCTGTAGTTGGGAGTGGTTAAGTAACTCAAACTGAGCTGTGTTCAGAGGGTTCAAATTTCAAATAAACATAAAAAACGGAAAAATTGGTCGATTGATTTGCGGTTTTCACTATAACTATTCTTTATTTAGGTATTTTCGTGAAAATAAATTATAAAGATAAATTTCAAAAACTGCCGATAGAGGGCGTTTTAGACTTTGGAGTAACGAAACACTCTTTTTTGGCGTTATTTTTTGCATCTTATTAAATGCTTTCGTAAGCTTAGACTTGAACTTAAATTTTGAGCTCAAAATCTGAATAGCTGGGAGTTGTTAAGTAGACAAACTTAGCTGTGTTCAGAGGGTTCAAATTTCAAATAATTGTAAAAAACGGAAAAAAATTGGTCGATTCGTTTGCGGTTTTTGCTAAAACAAATTTTTAAATCAGCAGTTTTCTTGATCAATCAGTGTTTTCTTGAAAATAATTTTTAAAGATAAATTTCAAAAAATGCCGATAGAGGGCGCCTTAGACTTTGGAGTAGAGTACAACTATTTTTAACTGTTATTTTTTTAATCTCATTAAATGCTTTCAAATGCATAGACTTAAATTTTGGGCTGAAATTCTGAATCGTTGGGAGTGTTTAAGTAGCGAAAAATTGAATTGTGTTCGAGGAGGAAAGAGGGTTAAATTTCAACTCCTGAACACACTTCAGTTTGCGCTTCTTAACTCCTCATAACGATTCAGCATTTGAGCTCAAAATTTAAGTTTAAATCTAAGCTTCCGAGAACATTTAAAATGCTTTTGCTTGAATTGTTGGTTACTCTGAAGTTTAAGGCGCCCTCTGACGGAATTTTTTTAGATTTATCTTTAAAAATTATTTTCAAGAAGATACTGACTTAAAGAATAGTTTTATTTTTAACCGCTAACGAATCGACCAATTTTTCCATTTTTTGTAATTACTTTAAATTTGAACCTCCCCCTCCCCCTTGAACACAGTTCAGTTTGTGCTACTTAACCACTCCCTACTATTCAGATTTTGAGCTCAAAATTTAAGTTTAAGTCTAAGCTTCCGAAATCATTTAAAGAGATGCAAACAATTCGGCAAAAAATAGTTGTTCGTTACTCCAAAGTCTAAAGCGCCCTCTATCGGCATTTTTTGAAACTTATCTTTATAATTTATTTTCACGAAAATACCTAAATAAAGAATAGTTTTAGTGAAAACCGCAAATCAATCGACCAATTTTTCCGTTTTTTTTTAATAATTTGAAATTTGAACCCTCTGAACACAGCTCAGTTTGTGTTACTTAACCACTCCCAACTACAGATTTTTAGCTCAAAATTTAAGTTTGAGTGTAAACTTACGAAAACATTTAATGAGATGCAAAACATACCGGCAAAAAATAGTTGTTCGTTACTCCAAAGTCTAAAACGCCCTCTATCGGCTTTTTTTGAAATTTATCTTTATAATTTAGTTTCAAGAAAATGCCGACCTAAAGAATAATTTTAGTGAAAACCGCAAATAAATCGACTGATTTTTCCGTTTTTTATGTTTATTTGAAATTTTGGTCCCTAAACTTTAATGGCGGCTATCTCCTTAAGAAAACGTTTTGGACCCTTGGTCTCCTATTTAATATTGTTTGTCTTGATGTGTACTATCACCCCTCTTTTATTGTAAAAAAAATTTGGAATCACCCTGTATATATATAGCCGAAATTTAGCATACTTTAAATGCTTATTTCATATAAAAGAATAAACAATTTAATTACTTAAAGGAAATTATGACATCACAAATTATATTAGATTTAGATTTAAATATAATATTTAAATGAAATATCTTTTATGCCTTAACAAAGTTATTGTATTTAATGTTTCACAGGACTCAGAAATTAAGATTAGAAACAATTATTTAAAGCTTTTTTATCAGATTTTGGTGTACTGTATACAGTATTCCAAATTACATTAATTTTAATACACTTTCCAAATTACATTAATCTTAGATTTTAATACGTTTGTGTCATTTAGAACAATTAGATTTAAATCAATTTTGATTTAAATAATTGATTTTTATTTCAAATTGTTGATTAAAATAATGATTTAATCGCTAGCTTAAATCCACTTTTTAAAATAGTTAACACCCTAAGTAAAATCCAAATGAATGCGATAAAATTTAGAAATTGGTTTGTAAACTTGTTTTATTAGATCTAAACTCGTAAAAATCCCGAAACATTTAAAAAATATATCGAATAAAAGCTAATGAATTTTAACTGTGGTTGTATGCATTATTGTAATTTTTGTGCACTGTTTATCTTTTATTTCTTTTTTCGTGGGTTAATCATATATTTTCTGATAGTGTGTATCGTTTAGATATTTTGAAATTCCTTTCATTAAAATCATTCACAAAATAAAATAATAAAAGCTTCTAGAATTTAAAAAAAAATAAATAGACAATATAATTATGACATTTCAGCCCCATTCCTTCAAACATATGAATTATTCATAGAATTTTATTTATTTCAACAAAATCATTGTAATTTAAAGAAAAGCAAACAGAAAAAAAATCTTCATACCTATTTTCCATCGACATATTTCTTCATTTTTTGATGGTAATCCATAGAATCATTTGTAGAAAACAAATAGTCCAATATTAATTACAAAAGCAGTGGCATGAATCTATTTTACACATACCAACAGCATTTGTAAACTTTCTTGGACGTATTTTGTATGAAACACAGAATTTTGCGATACTCTTGTAATATTTTTTGCTTAAATTTTTTAACTTAGACGGACTGTACGTACATAAACGGCTATTTTTACAAACAAAATGTTCTCGTTCTCTGTGTATTCCAAAGATCAACAAATAAATTATACTGTCTTTAATTAAAAAATCGTCTGCGAGTTTTCCCTATTGCACGCACATGGCATATGCGCATGCAAAAATTATAAAGCAAAAAATGCTTACATTACTAAACTTTGAAGTTTATCACCTGTTCGTTCAAAACAGCAGGCTTAATATTTTTTTTTCCTTTTTGAAACCACAGAAGTATAAGTGTCGCAGAAGTGTGTTTTGTTAACGACAGCTGATCGTTGACAAAAAATTACCGTAAAAGATAAACTGACATATATACCTGAACCTGAAACATTTTTACACTCTTCTATTTTTGCAAGAAAAAAATACTAGATTCGTGAAAATTTTCGAATTCTTGTTTTTAATGGATTTTACACATTTTATAAGGTTAAAAATGTTTTTATAAAATGTTTGTTTGTATGTCTGTGACTCTGTCTGTCTCTATGTGATATAAATTTTGTTGGCACTCTATCTCAAGAACTAATACATGGAATACGTTTTCATTTTATTTGAACCTTATACATACACATGCATATATATATATTTGTGTGTTAGAAATGTGATTCTATGTGTCAATAATTAATTTATAACAAGCTGGAAATTGCATTTTAAACGTAGCAAATGAGATGCGTTCGTGCTATGACAAAGTTCTAAAAATATTCAGTTTTTGGTGTAATGGATACAGTATTTCGGATACAGTATAGTGGCCGAAATCTTCGGTGTGTCCCTGTAAATACTATCTGCTTTCTGTCAGCGGTGTAGTCGTAAAAAAAGCAAAGGGTATATGCATAAAACAGAGGGTATACCCTAGAGTGTATACACTGTAGCTCTTTTGAGAAACAGAGGGTATACCGAGTTCTTTAAAAAAATCCAAAGGGTATACGGGGTGTACCCGCGTATACCCTCCACTACATCCCTGCTTTGTATTATACAGGAAGTAACTTATAATAAACCTCAACAACGTACATAAAATGTGAAATAGTTTAATCGTATTATAACGCGCCCCGAACGGTATCTCCCCTATAATATTATGTAATGGAATACTTGTGTGTGGCCCTGGAAATTAATAATGAATATTCTTTGCACCACCGATTGTGCAGAACGTATATTTTATCATACACTTCTTAGATATATATAGATTGTATTATATTCGAAAGCGTGTAGCATCATTAACAAATTGGAAATTGCGCGTCAAACGTGGCAAATGAGCTGCGTTCGTACTACAATTAATTTTATAAATATTCTGAGCTTAATACATTAGCTGTTAAATTCTTATACTAAAATGCATGAATATAAAATTTGATACGATTATATATCTCCAATTCAGTAACACGAAAATAATAGGACCTCTTCTTAAATAGGACGCAATCAAGATCGCAAACCTAGAATCATTACTTATCATGGGATACCGTGAAAATGCGTAACTGATTCGAAAACCACTGCTATTTTCATTTTTACTCTGTAACTCTTACAGATTCTTTTGTGTTACCCTGTATATGATTTACAGCATTTATATACACAAAGTAATATGCAAAAATATGGTTACACTTAAAAACTCATATCACAACTAAAAGTGCATTTCTAGCAAAAATCTGCAACGTAGAGTAGTTCTGGTGCAGTATAGTATCCGAAATCTTTTGTGAGTGCCTGTAAATACTGTTAGCGCTTTCTATTATTAAAGAAGTAACTTGCAATAAAACTGAGCAACGTATATCAACTTAATTATATACGAAATAATTTAACATGATTGAAATACGCAGAAAACAATGTTTTCCCATATATCATTATGTGACGGAATTCTTTTGTGTAGCTCTGTAAATGAATAATAAACGTTTTTTCACCATATATTGCACCGAATGTATATTTTAATACGCCTCGGTAAATGTATATAATTTTTTTCCTGTTTGGAATGCTGTAACACCATTAAAATGAACTTGAAACATTTTTTTCTCATTGACGGTAATGTAACGTAATACTTTTGATTATCCTTGTAATCAAACTATACATCCGATTTTCATAAAATTTGAAAAACTCGACAAAATTATGGAACAATTTTATATTTTAAATTTCAAACGATTCGGTTGGATAGTTTTTGCTCTATTATATGCGAACAGACGGACAGACAGACGAATGAATGGACTGAACAACGACAATCGGTCTTACATACATACATAATTACGAACGGACCTAATTTTGTATCATTTTGTATGTATTAATCACTTAAAATTTTTTTTTTCGTTTTCGTTTTCGGCCGAAAATAGGATGAGTACCAAAATTCGGTTTCAGTTTTTGTTTTGATCTTAAAAATCGTTGATTCAGTTGATCCTTAATTATGATTAACACTTTCATTCGTGTAAATGCAAGTACTTTTCTACATTTACACATCTGTATGAGTTAATCAAGCGATAACAAATTGCACATTTGATTTCACATGCTAGGTACACATAAAAAAAGGTAATTTTTTGTTCAAAATGTGTAAATTTTATGACAAGTATGCATTTGTAAAAAATTACTCACTTATGTGTGTACTTATAATTAAGTTTAAATTAGACTAACACATAAATAAGTGTAAATCCAAGCATTTCTAGACATTTACACACTTGTTTGAGTTCTTCAACTGATAAAAAATTACACACTTACTTTCACATCCTAAATACACATATAAACAGGTAAATTTCAGAAAAAAATGTGTAAATTTTACGACAGGTGTGTAATTTTAGAAATTTACACATATATTCGGGTAAAATTAGCTAATTTACACATTTATTTTTTAGAGTGTGGTGATGTTCGAATAACTCTGCACCTTCTACTTTTCAGAAAGATGTTGCATCTCTGCAATGTGTTGATCGTATGCACTTCCCTTAAATATTGTGACTGGCAAAAGTTGCCAAATAAAAATGAATCACGAAGACTGAAATCGACGATTCAGCTACGTGATATAAGTTTATACAAATGTTTTTTCATGGGATAATAAAATCTGTATGTTTGGCAAAATTGATGGATCTTTTTCTTTTATTTTACAGCATTAAAATATACAGCCTTCTGTTTTTTTTTTCAAGTCGAATAAATATAATTTTTAATTAGAAATTTTAATAATAAATATCGCATGATACATGTATATTTGCATAAAACACAACAGACCATCATTCTGACTTCTTTCAATTAAGCAAATTGTGTTTCATTAGCTATGTTACAAAGGAATTTATATTAAATGCGGCGAACTCAAAAGAATCTCTATTCTATACTGAACAAATTACCCACAATTATCTGGAAAATATCCTGTCATATTTATTAAACAGCCTGGAACAATACTCCCCCAAAACATAGACAACATGATACATATATGTTTACATAAAACACAGCTGTTCTTCAATCTCATTTCTTACAACAATGCAAAATGTATTTCAATGTCTATGTTATATAAGAATTCTCATGTTGCATGTTATGTAGCGTGAACACCTTCATGTTTATATATGAACGCTGCTATTCATTACACACCCATTTATTTTCAATGTTTCTTTTTTCACATTTGGCGGGCCTCCAGAAATCACATACAAATCGTGACTTTCATATGCATGCTTACAGATAAAATGCTCAAAAGTGTGAAAAAATATTATTAGTAAAAAAATCGAAATAAATAAATATTAATATTTGAAATAAACAACTATTAATATTTCAAAGAAAAAGATTAATAAAATAAAATCCGTTATTCTGTACTGGACAATTTATTCCAATTTTCTGGAAAATACACTGGTCATATTTATTAAATAGTCTGAAACATTTCTACCTCAAAATAGTTGTGACATGATAAATATAAGCTTATATATAACACAGCATTCCATCACTCTGATTCCAAACATTCCAAAATGCTTTTTATTAACTATGTAACATAAGAATTCCCATGAAGCAAACTATATGTGACGAACTCTTTTAATATAATGTTGAGATATGAACAGTGTTATTCATAAAACACCCATTTAGTCTTAACTTTCCTTTTACACCTTTGGCGGCCCTCCAGACATCATAACTCGTGACTTTCATTCGAATGTATTTCTCAGAAATACTCAAAGAAAGGAGAAAATATTTGTAGAAAGAAAAAGTTTATCAAAAAAGAAATTGCTATTTTGTACTAAGCAAGTTACTAACAGTTCTGAGGAAAATATATTTGCCATTTTTACAAATATCCTGAAATATTTTTATCTAGAAATGTAGGCGGCATGATATACAGGTACAGGTTGACTTGATGTACAGAATGTTTTTAGATACGTTTGTAATTATATAAATGCGTTGAACTTATAGTCGATTAGTGGCGTTTATATGTCTTTTTGTCAATCTGTCCGTACACAGTCAGCGCATATATTACGCAACCGAATGGTTTGAAATATAATGTGTATAACCTCTGCACATATTTGTCGAGTCATTGAAAAATATTATTCTTCATGCCAATAAATCTTATCACATGTACTTAATTTAATGATATTCCATAATAGGTATTCATCCTAGGTAGCCATAATAATGAAGATACACTCCCAATTTAACACCCACTTTTATTGCTAGACTGGTAAGCTAATATTTACATTTGATAAATCTAACGATCCAGCACTAAAATTGAGTCTACTGTTAGCTTACGTAACGATATGATTTAGCAGATCAGTTGCATTTTAATATGCCAATTGAATTCTGTCTAGTTATGAAATTTTAGCAGTCAACTCGTTGATGTAAAAGTCTGTGCAGTCACCTTCCGGTCTATCTACCATTAGAGATGAGCTATTCTTTAGAATTTAACAATAGAAAAATAATCGCCATGAAAAAAAAAAAAAAAAAAAAAAAAAAAAAAAACACAATCGATAATCCCTAGAATCTACAATCGAAATGTTTTACTATCGATTATTAAAATCGTTACTTTTTAATGCTTATACAGTAAATCTTAGTAAATACGATGAAACTAAAAGAAAGTAAAAATTTTGTACAATGACTCAGTCCCTAAAACACTTTACTTACATCGACCGATTCCAATTCACCCGATTCTTGTTAAAATCGAATCGAGTGCCACATAAAGACTATTGGAAAACGCACGAAATCATAGATTACCCCCCAGAATCTAAAATTGAGATGTTCTGCAATTCATTATTAAAACCATTACATGCTTATAAAGTAAACTTTAGTAAATGCGTGGCAACAAAAAACAGATGAAATTAAAATCATAGTACCATGCCTCAGTCCCGAATATCCTTATTAACGTTGAGATTTATTAGAGGGTTATACTTTCTTCATAATTACTTAAAACAAAATATTTTTTTTTATTTTTATGTCATATTTTACACTGTCAGTTCACTGGTGATCGTCTTTTCTAATATGGAAAGTTCAGTGTCAGTCACCGTGGCACTCAACGTGTTAAATTTGTACTAAACCTTTCAGGTCCGAATTATTTTCTATTTTGAGTACAAAATTACTTTTACTTTAACAATGTTAATCGTAGCTATCGGAATAGACTTACTGAAGTTTAATGATTATGTCATTGTCTAAAATCTAACTAATATTTTAATTTTATTTCCTACTTAATTCATATTTATATGATAGTGGGTTAAAGATGAATTTTTGGATACGTTTGGAAAATATCGCATTGCAATAGGATTTGATAGATATTGCAAATTTCTAATATTTTTTTCCCTTTTAATCACACATAATTCGTTCAGAAAAGAAACCTAGGATATAAATTTAAGGAGTGGAATGCATGTATAAAATGAAGTAATCGCGAACGTTACAGAGAGAATTAAGTAAACTTTTGTTATTACTATTATTACTAAATGTCAAGACAATTGAAGTGATTATAAGTAAGACATAGCCATATACTATCATTTCTATACGGAGAAAGTAATTAAATAATTGTTAAGACAAAAAAATACTCAATGAAATATTATGTACTATTAATAGTACACCTGACCCGTAAGAGCTAATAGGACTTAAGGGAACTCTTTTATATTCTGAAATCTTTGCTTAGTTATTGTTTGTAATATAAAGAAAGACGTCGACCTTTATCCTTGCCCATCCTCGCGTTTGGTATAAAGATCATTATTGGAAAAGATAAATTAGGGTTCTCTGGCATAGTTGAACAGTCATATACTAAGGAGAATGACAATTGTGGTTTTTGCAGATTTCGCGTCAGTGGTTGACTAGCCGTCAGTTTAAATAACAAATTTGCTAATTTCAGTAATTTTTCAGGGGCATGCAAATCTTTATAAATTTATTGAGATCAACTAACCAAGATTAATACTTACTAGCAGGGGAGACCGAGCTTAGCTCGGTGAAAATTAACTTTGTGTTCAACTCGATATAGTATTTTCACTGTATCATTAACTCTGTATTATTACTCTAAAACATGTTTATAATAGTATTACTTAGAAAAACAATCAATAAGAAAACTGTGTTTTTATGCGCATGTTTATAAATTTTACTTTATTTTAAAATTTACAACGAAAGGACATCGATCTAAATCACTTTTTTAGCTCGACTCTGATTGGTTTAACCATGCATCTCGAATCCTCTTAAGAATGTATAAAAAAATTCTTTACATTCTGAAAGACAATATTTTTTGCTAGATATAGCCAGATTTGGAGGCATTCTTTCATTTGGCTTCAAATACGTGTTTTGGTTTTCGTAATTTTTATAGTCGATTTTTTGGCCATATGTCGCCAATATTTTGTCAAATATCACCAGGTTATTGGCTTTTGCAATGTTCTCGTGACCCTGACCCGTATTACCCAAAATAAGCCACTAATCAAATTTGATCAAGCATGTGACATACCTCAATCGTCTTCAGGTAATCAAAAACAGTAGAATATAAAATTGAATCAAAACCGTTTAAGCCATTTTTTAGGTAAAATTAGCTTGGAAGCATTCAGCAATGAAGCGAAATGACCCACTAATATAATTTTGTTTAACATGCGACTCAGCCCAATAGTCTTCTCGTGACAAAAAACGTTTTGTTTCAAAATTTAGGTAAAATTGATTGAGTCGTTGTTACACATAATTAGAATGACCCTAGCTCATTAAGACCGAAAATGACCCACTAATCTAATTTTCGCGAGCATGTGACCAAGCCAAATGGTTTTCTCTTGCTCAAAAATGACATAATACAAAATATAGTCAAAATGGTGAGTACCATTTTCTATATAAAATTAGCATGACCCATCATGACCAACAAATGACCCTTATAATCGAAATCTCTCGAACGTGTGGCCTAGCTCATCCGTTTTAGCATGCCGAAAAACATTGGATACAAAATTTAGATAAAATCGATTGAGCCGTTTTTTAGATATAGTTAGTTTGACCCTGACCCCTTATGATCCAAAATGACCCATTGATCGAATTTTCTCAAAAATCTGTCATAACCCAATGATTTTCTTGTGCCCGAAAACGATAAAATACAAAATTTAGTCAAAATTGCACGAAACGTTGTCTAGATAAAATTATAATGACCCAAAAGTGACCCACTAATCGAAATTTCTCGAAGATGTGACCTACCCCCAATGATTTTCTCATGCCAAAAATATGTTGTATACAAAATTTCGTTAAAATCGACCCACCCATTCTTTAGATATAGCTTGACCTTGACCCATTAAGACCCACAAATGACCCTTATAATCGAAAGCTCTCGAATATGTGACTTAGTCCATTAGTTTTCTCGTTTCTAAAAATTGTTACATACAGAATTTCGTTAAAATTGATCCTGCTGTTCTTTAATTATATATAGCTTGACCCAGACCCTTTATGATCCAAAATGACCCATTAATCGAAATTTTTCGAACATGTAACATAGTCCAATGATTTTATCTTGCCAAAAAAATGTTGCATACAAAATTTCATGAAAATCGATCCACCTGTTCTTTTGATATAGCTTGACCATGACCCATTATGACCCATCATGACCCACAAATGACCCTCATAGTCGAAATCTCTCAAACATGTGATTTAGCCCATTAGTTTTCTTCTGTCAAAAAACTGTTACATACAAAATTTCGTTATAATCCATCACGCCGTTCTTTAAATATAAGTAGCTTGACCTAGACTCTTAATGACCCAAAATGACCCATTAATCGAAATTTTTCGAACATGTAACCTAGTCCAATTATTTTATCGTGCCAAAAAATATGTTGCATACAAAATTTCGTTAAAATCGATCCACCTGTTCTTTAGATATAACTTGACCATGACCCATTATGACCCACAAATGACCCTTATAGTCGAAATCTCTCAAACATGTGATTTAGCCCATTAGTTTTCTCATGTCAAAACACTGTTACATAAAAAATTTTGTTGTAATCCATCACGCCGTTCTTTAAATATAAATAGCTTGACCCAGACTCTTAGTGACCCAATATGACCCATTAAAATTTTTTCTCGAACATGTAACCTAGCCCAATGTTTTTCTCGTGCCCGAAAACCATAGAATGCAATTTTTAGTCAAAATTGCGTGAGAAAATCTCTAGATAAAAATAGCATGACCCACAATGACCCCAAAAATGACCCACTAACCGAATTTTCTCGAACATGTTACCTAACCCAATGGTCTTCTTGTAATCCAAAACGATACGATATAAAATTTGGCCAAAATCGTTAGAGCCGTTTTTTAGATAAAAATGGCTTGACCCATAATGACCCAAAAATGACCCACTAATCGAAATTTTTGGAACATGTGACCCAGCCCAATTGTTTTCTCGTGCCAAAAAACGATTGGATACAAAATTTCCTTAAAATCGATCCAGCCGTTCGCTAGATATAAATAGCTCGATCCTGACCCATTATGACCCAAAATGACCCAATAATCGAATTTTCTCGAACATGTGACCTAGCCCAATGGTCTTCTCGTGCCCGAAAATGGTAAAATCCAAATTTTTGCGAAAATCGTTAGAGCCGTTTTTGAGATAAAATTTACACCCCCCCCCCCCCCCCCCACACACACACAATTTTTGCTCGCATTATAGTATAAGATTTCTAAACGAGAGGATATCTTTAAAGAAAAAAATTAGTTTGAAATACTTTTTTAATATCTTTAATAACTTAGTTGCTTTTACCGAACTGCGTTCGGGCAAAAAGTCTTTGCTTGATATATTATTAAAAACTGTAGCATATCACTATTTTTTTAAACATTAGTCATTATTTTTATTAGTCTTCAGGCATTTTTCAATTATGTAAAGCAAATATTTTCGTACGTAAAAAGTAATATCTTATCCGTATATATATATTATGGTGTCAAAAAAATATTTATGATGTTAATAATTTTCTACAGTTCCCTTTCGGTATTACGCTTAATTATCGAATTCGTCATTACTGTGTATCGAATACGTATTACTGTGTATCTTACAAAGCATGAGAAGCAATACAGCTTATTCCAGTTACCCACTTCTTGGGCTAACTGGGAAATAAGTAGAATGAAAGTAAGTAAATGAAAATAAGTAGTTATGGGGGCGGGAGGTGTAGATGATTGACTAAATATTGTTGCAATAAAAAAATTAAAGAAGTAAATTTGAAATAAATTAAATCTTGTACATATTACTGAGTGGTTTTTCTTTGAAGGCGATAGAAAATCACTTAGATAATATTTATCAAAAATTTGTCAAAATTCGAAATATTCTCACACCTGTATTTGCCTTATTTACTTTAAAATTAATGAAAAATAATTGTTTTTAATGACTTTTTTTTTAATATCCATCTTAAGGTTTTCTCAAATTTAACTTGTTTTGCATTTAAAGAGGGGGTATGCTTTCAATCCGGATATTACATTATTTATCAGCTTAAAAATTTTACTTTCTTAAAGTATTACTCATCTATCTGTATTCATTAAACGCATATAATACATAGCTATTTTAGACATGAAAATTTATTACCTTTGCAAGTTCAAACATATGCAAAAGAAAAATTTGAAAATTGTTTAAATAATTTTTGTATTCACAAGTAATAAAAAAGTATTGCTATAAACGATTTAGTAAAATAATACACATTTATTTCACTTTAAATTACGATAAAATTAATTTAATTCAAACCAAACTTATTATTTTTTATGTAATTTCTGAGAGATATGTTTGTGTAAGTTTCAATTTAAAGTTAACTTCTTATGATAGAAACGCTTTCTATTTCAAGAAAATTTTAAATATTGGAGCTGATTGTGAATTTAGTTGAAAGAAACAAAATCACTGAATGCGTATTGGGGCATTTAATAGCTGTTCATACCTGCCCCAACTAGTATATTCATAAGTTTCCCTCATGGTTGCAAGAGTTAAACTGATAAATCATTCACGTTTATAATATAAAAAAAATAAAAAATATTTATTGGTATTCATAGTAGATTGTTATACACAGTGTTATTCTTGGCTTCTGGGGATAAGTAAAAAATTTCAAATTTGTAACAATTTTTACCATTGTCTACATGTGCCGCCGTCTTTTGGAATTTTTTTTTTCAAATGAAAAAATATATAACTAATTTAAACATTTGAATATGTTCCATGTTCACATGTGCCTCAGTGTTCCTTATATATGTTACAGGCCAAACCCGATTTTAGGCCAAACTAGATTGGCCTAGGCCAAACTAGTCTATCCTAATGCCTATCGGATAAACTAGTTTTTCCTAGGCTAAACCGGTCTATCCTAACGCCCATCGGATAAACTAGTTTTTCCTAGGCCAAACCGGTTTATCCTAACGCCCATCGGATAAACTAGTTTTTCCTAGGCCAAACTAGTCTATCCTAAGGCCCATAGGACAAACTAGTTCTTCCTAGGCCAAACAAGTTTGGCCTAACTCTTATAGGATAAATTAGTTTAGCCTGCTGTTTATTGGTCTGAACAAGTTTATCCTAGGCCGATCTAATTTATCCTAGGCCAATTCAATTTGGCGTGATTTTATTTGATTCGATGACCGCCTCAGCGCCAAAATTCTAGTTTGTCCTAGGCTGATCTAATTTATCCTAGGCCAGTGTAATTTTACATTTTTTTATCTCATGGGCGTCAAAGCCAAAGAAAAAATGGGCTCACAGGTTCTGTATGTATGTATGTACGCATGTATGTACGTATGTAAGTACGTATGTACGTACATATGTACGTAATGCGATAACACTTGATAGAAATAACGTAATTTGACATGTTTTTATCTCGTCAGCTACCCAAGACTGAGAATTAATGTGCCTGTGGGTTCTGTATCTATGTATGTACGTAAGTACGTAACGCAATAATTTTTGATAGAAAAGCTCGATTTGCATCAAACTTTCAATATAAGTTTATTATTATTAGGAGCTTTTCTGATTAATTTTGGGAGGTCATTGGAGAAGAATAAGGGGGGAGGGGACGAGAGGCTGATTCGCTCCTTCCTTTAATTCAAATAAATGGATTTCTATGGATTATTAGCATATTTTATTCAAATTTTAGATATAGGAGTATTCTGTTGAAGCGCCTTCATTAGTTGTGGGTGTCAATTGTTTAAATATAAAAAGAGGGGAGAATAGGGTTAACGACCCATAATTTATGTAAATACTTTTTTCACGCAGAATTTACTGATTTACTTCAAATTTTAGAAATAGATTCATTCTGGTAAGGCGTTTCCCTAATTGGTTTTGGGGATTAATTGTATAAGAACAAAGGGAAGAACGGGAGAATCCCGCCTAATTTTGTTAAATGGGTTTTTCATGCAGAATTAACCGATTTCCTGCAAATCTTAGATTTGTTCATTCTGATAAGCATTTTACTGATTAATTTTGGTGGTTCTTTGGTTTTTGGTCTGAACCAGCAATTTATTTCCTTCCTTAAAATATATAAATTTGTTATAATACAGAATTATCCAATTTGCTTATAATTTTGAACATGAATTCATTTGATCAGGTGCTTCTTTAATTAATTTGGGTCTTTTCTTATGGTTATGTATAATGGGTTAGTGGACGATTTATCACCTTCCTTAAATTAGATAAATGGGTTTTTATGCAGTATTATCCGATTTGCAGTAAATTTTGAATATAGCTTATAGTTTTTTCTTTAAAAGGCGAATTCCTGAATTGTTTTTAGGGTTTAATGATTAAGCATAAAGGGAGGAATGTGGGATTACCCTCTCTAAATCAGATGAATGGTTTTTTGAGCAGAATTATCTGATTTGTTTCAAATTTTGGATAATTGTTTAATTTTATAAAGCGTATCTGTGATTAGTTTTGGGTGGTTCAATGGTTAAATATAAGTGGAGGAAATGGGAAAAAGTAATCCAACTTACTTTATTTTTCGAGGGTATTATTCTATAAAAAAAATAAGGCTGAAATACACAATGACTGTAAACAGCCTGTGAATGCAAAGCCATCAGTTTAATTGGGCAATATTCTTTTTAATATTGATCCCGACTACTGCTCCATTGCTAACTTTGTGCAAAGTGTTTTTGTCATCACCATTATAATGTATTTTATTCGATGCGTTGTAGAATACTGTTAGAGGTTTGCACGGGCCAGAATTTCGAGTTCCGGGCCCCGCCTTTCTCGAAGGAAAGTTATTTTGTCGTGACCCTGTGTAAAAATTAAAAGTTCAGTCCGAGCCCTGCCTCTACAAAAATATGTGAAAAAAGACTCAGTCCCACTCAATCTGGCCCTACTCAATTTCTGCCAAAAATTCAGATTTTACTTAACATACAATTAGGATTCCTTTAAAAAATACTGCATACATACATATTGGATAAATTTACAATGTATTTTTAAATTACGAGGTGTTCACAGAATGAAAAATACACAATATATTATTGATTATTTAATTTCATAGACCTTTCAATATTGAAATGGGGATTCATTAAATAATTAATGTAGTTTAGAACAAAAGAAAAAAAGGAGAGTTATAAACATCATAACTGTTCAGTAAAAAGTAAATTTGTGAATATGTTTCTCTGTCATTCCTTAAGACTTTTCTCAAATCCAAAAGAGCTACATCCTAACACATTTAAGAAATAATTCATTTTCGGAAAGGCATAAGATTAACAGGCATTCTCACTCAGAAAATATGTAATCGAATGGCGTTAACCATTTTTTCCATAAAAGCGATGTACCTTTGAGAAAATACTATTAAGGCTACGTTTTGAATCGAATTTTCGGTTACGACTTGCACGGAAAAGAAAAACTTGACGCCGTGACAAGAATAGCTTATATGTCGACAAGAAATTAATTTCTAAAAAATGGAAAACACTGTTCGATTTCCAATCATGTTCACCTCCAATCTGGCTCGAATATGCAATAATAATAATAATAATAAATGCAAGCCTGATCTCAGTCGGCACGAGTCTGCAGGAAAAAACCACCATGTAAACCCCCATTATGTCTTTAAGGTGGACATGTGAAATTCCTGTATTGATGTTATAAGCAATTACTCTTGACACACATTTATACTTATTCTAGTGAAACACATGTTTTTTACCGGCCAAACCCGATTTCGAGCCACATTAGATTAGCTTGGGCCAAACTATTTTATCCTAACACCAATTATATAAACTAGATTTCCTACGCCAAACTTGTTTATCTATATGCCCGTAGGAAAAACTAGTTTTTACTAGGTAAGAGGGAAATCCATCATTTTCCCTTCATACTTTACCATTAAACCCTTAAAACTATTCAGGGAATTGCCTTATCAGAAAGAACTTATAAGCAAAATTTGAAGCAAATCCGTAGTTTCTGCGTTAAAAACCATTTATCTAAATTATGGGGGGGGGGTACCTAGATTGCCCTTTCTTTAACACTTAAACAATAAACATCCACAACTAATCCCGGAGGCGCCTTGTCAGAATAATTCTATATCTAACTTTTTAAATGAAAACTGATAATTCTGCATGATAAATGCATTTCTCTAAATTAACGGTGGGGGATTAGACTTCCGTTCGCTCCCTTTATTCTTATTCAGTGATTTTCCAAAACTAATCAGAAAAGTATCTTATCAGAAGGAACCTACATCCAAAATTTGAAGCTAATCGGATATTTATATCAAGAGTTATAGCGTTACGTACATTCGTACGTAAATACGTACATACATACAGAACCTGTGAGCCCTTTATTTCGCTGTCTTTGACGCCCGTGAGCTAAAAACACGGATAATTACATTGGCCTAGGACAAACTAGATCAGCCTAGGAGAAACTAGAATGTTGGCGCTGAGGCAGTCATTGAATTCAATAAAATCACGCCAAATTGAATTGGCCTAGGATAAACTAGATCGGTCTAGGATAAACTAGTTTAGACCAATAAACAGCAGGCTGAACTAGTTTATCCTATAAGAGTTAGGCCAAACTAGTTTGTCCTATGGGCCTTAGGATAGACTAGTTTGGCCTAGGAAAAACTAGTCTATCCGATGAGCGTTAGGATAAACCGGTTTGGCCTAGGAAAAACTAGTTTATCCGATGGGCGTTAGGATAGACCGGTTTGGCCTAGGAAAAACTAGTTTATCCGATGGGCGTTAGGATAGACTAGTTTGGCCTAGGCCAATCTAGTTTGGCCTAAAATCGGGATTGGCCTGTAACATATATAAGGTTAATTCCAATTCTTCCATGTATTTGAAATTTCAAACGTTTATCCAAGATTATGTATCTTAAATTAACTTACTGGTTTATTGTTTGTTTTTTATTTTTCTGTCTATATATATTCCCTTAAATGAGATCGCGGATGCGAATTTAATCTATATTTTCACTTTTTCGTGTCAAAGGGTACTATGAAATTAGTTATGTCAGTAAATATTTTTGAGAATTTTATTAAATTAATTGAGAACTTTAGACATGTTTTTGAGATAGTTCGTGAATTAAAAAAAATAATATTAAACTATATATTTATTCGAAAACATCCCAAATTTTATAAAAATGGTAAATACATGTTCTTAAAAAAATTACAGTGATCAACATAAAAGTTCAAAAACATAGCCTAAAATAAAACAGGATGTGTGTTTAACTTTCATATATTTATTGTATTTTTTTTCGGAGCAGAAAATGTATAATTAATAATTAATAAGTAGTAATAAGAAATTCATAAGCCTTTTATATACGTAAACACTGATAAAATAGAAGAATATTAAAACTTCGTTTCCATCACCCAATAAAAGGTGTCTAGCTAAATTTGTATATCCGCAGTAAAATGACTTAGCACTCGTGGATAAACATTCGCTTCGAAAGAAAAATGAATTTTTGAATTGTTTAAAAAGTAATATGTAATTAAAAATAATAACCAATGTTTTCTTCTTATTAATCCACTATTGTCAAATTTTACAAAGGCACTAATTAACTCATCTGGTTTTAGGATGAATTCAGTCAAACATTCAAACACATTTTTACATTCATAATTATTTTTATATTAGCATAACATAGCCTTTCATATATTCTGATTTCTTACAATGCAGCAAGATGTATTTCATTAACGATATTCTTACTGTCTATATATCACGTTGTCATCTCTTACATGCTGAAATATGGACACTGCTATTCATAAAATACCCATTTAACTTTTACTTTTCTTTTTCATCTTTGGCCACTCTCCAGAAATCGAAATTATAGGCTGGAATTCGAATGAATCACATTGAAGAGTTGTTCAAATAAATAAGAAAATATTTGTAGAAAGAATCATCTTCATATAAATAAAAACCTTTTATTCTCCAGTTGAAAAAATACCGGAAATTCAGGTGAATATCTCAGTCATACTTATAAGGCGTTTACCTCATGTTTAATGAAAAAATTGACTTTTAAAAAAACACTTTTAAATATTAAATTAAATCTTTTTTTACTCATGAATACTTTGAAACCCCATTTTTACTCATACAGCGATTATCTCGGAAAATATTGTTTTTATTTATTTATTTATATACATTCCGTGCAATTACGCACACAAATGAAACGTAATTCAGTAGTGTTTTCACAATGTTCCTATTTTCTTCACATTCATGTTTTAAAAAATACTAAACTTTTTTACATTAAAATTTATATAATTTATAAATATAATTAAAGTTTTATATAATTAAAATAAAGTATTAATTGATAAAATAATATAAAAATGCACAAAAATCAGACAGTTTGGTTAATTTGAGGGAAAAAATAGAGATTCATATTTGTGTGTCTCGTGATTAAAATGATAAACTTTTGGTTATTCCTATTAAAAATTTTGTAATATAGTAATCAAAATAAAGCGCTATATTATGAAATAAATCAAAATTATAAAAAATAATCAAGGAGTCCAGTTTCTATGAGGAAACGAATAAGCGTCTATCGTTGTTTATCTGAAGAGTTTAACCTTTATCTACCGCATTATGAATTCCTAAAAATTTTGCATTTTAAAGCATTTTTCATTAATTGTTTTAAATAAATTAAAAGATTTACGTAATCATTTAATAAATTTTTGAAGGATTTTAGAAGGATTTGAAGGATTCATTAAATTCCTATTTACAGGGTCCACTAAATTCCCCTATTACCTCACTCAAAGATTTTATTTTAAATTGTTTTCTTGTCATTTTGTAGAATTATAAAATGTACAAATATGATGTTCTTACAATATATATACAGAAATATCTCTGATTTGAAAAATCCCCATCCCCCTTTCTCAGCGCCAAGAAAACTGAAAAGATACAAAGGCAAAAGAAATAATCGTTTAATTTTTTTTTTCTTTTGTGTAACTTTTTTTTTTGTTTAATATAATATTTTTGTTATATTAAATTTTTTAGCAATATGATATTTTTGTTTTATTATATTTTTGTTATGGTTTGTTAATATGTTTGTTACTTTAATATTTTTGTTTTGTGTACTTTTGAAACAAAACAGAGAAATGTATCTGTAACACATTATAAACAATATTACAACTAATTGACGTATTAAAAGAATTTTATAAGTAATATTGATGGTAAGTATAAGTACCGTCGGTAGATAAAGGTTTACACGGCGTAAGTAACATTGTAAACATGTTTTCACATTAAAAAAAAAAATTCTAGGACTCACACAAAATGGCAAAAACATGTATAGTGGAGAATGATATGGAATGGGAGAGTGGGAGGAATGAGACAATAGATTTTCTTTTTATGTATCATACTAGTTTGATGAAGCACACATTAAACTAAGCAGTGGTACTTCAATAGAAAAAAGTATCTGATCAGCATAACCTTGCAGATTTATAAAGAATAAGGTTATTTAAAGAATCAAAAGTACATTTGTTTCATATATTTCTATGCGTTTTGTATATTAATGTCTTATTTATGAATCGATGTAATAGTTTACCAATTTGTGGTACAGTACACTGTATGCTATCCATAATTTAAACTATGCGTAAAAGCAGTATTATGGTCTATATACGAAGTTTAACATAAATGAAGGAAGAGGGAGAATAGGAAAATGCCAGCAAAGCAATGAATGGTGCAAGTTTTATTGTTTCTCTTAATAAAGTGAGTGTAAATTTCTAATATGAAAATATTTTTGAGGATATTAAATTAATTATACCATTGAAATCGTATTCACTTACTTAAAAATATAAATAAATTGAGCTGGTGATTTTTTAAAGTCATCGCTGAATGACAATCCTAATTTTCATTCCAGTGATGAATGTACTAGAATTTGATAGAGTAGCACCGACATTATCGACGTACAATCTTTGTTAGATTTTACATATAGCCGATATCAGACTATTGGTGTCTAACCATATATTGTTTTATTAAATATCCCATACCTTCCTCTTAGTGGGGAGGTATGGGACACATTTTTAAATTTACAATTTCTTTAATTATAAAATTGTTTCTTAAAGATATGTTTCTAGATACTTTAAGGACATTATAAAATATTTAATTTTATATTCTATAAATTCAAAATTTTGATTTTGTGTCAAACAAAGTTGATTTTCATATTTGTGTTAAAAGTGTCCCATTTCTCCCCACTCTTCCTTTGCAGACGCTAAAAAGAGTTTTAAAGATGTGACGCAAGATTCTCAACTATTACTTATCATTGGATATTAAAAATTACTCCTCAGTTTAAAATCAACTACACACATACATAGATAAATAACATTATTATATAGAGAATTAATTCTCATTTAAAGAGATCAAACAATATTTTCTAAAAATTTCAGTGCTCTATCACTTTGATTTCTAACAACAATGCAAAAAGTTTTTCATTAACGATGTTATACAGCAATAATCACAATCTATACTTTATACTGCCAAAACTTACACTCTTAAATATGAACACCGCTATTCATAAAACACCATTTAACATTTTATTTACTTTTTTCATCTCTGGCGATCCACCAGAAATCAAAACTCGTGGCTTCCATTCGAATGAATGCCATTGAAGTGTTGTTCAAAGGAATGGGAAAATATTAGCAGAAAGAATCAATTTATTAAGAAAATTTTTGTGCTTATTTTCCATAATAAAATCAAAGCTTATCTGTTCCCATTTAGTCTTTTTAAAGAGCAGAATTTACTACTAAATAGAGAAAGAATTTAACTTGCGCTTTAGAATTATTTAACTTGCGCTTTAGAAAATGAAATCTTCCGTTTATTTGGATTTATGTGGAAAATTATCAAAAAATATTTGCTATAGTCAACATTAAAAATAAACACTAATCATTTAATTTATTTAAAAAAAAGTTTATGGAAAAATAATACGTAAATTAGAAAGTATAATTTGAGATATTATGTATAAAAAAATATAGTAAATGTAATTTTATAATACAAAAATCCATGTGTACTGTTGTGTAAAATGCATTTGAGGATTAAAAAAGGCAAATCTTAGGCAAAAATATCATTATTAAAAAATAGCAGTGATGTTGCAAATTTTCAATTTATCGATGCAATTTTTTAAACTTTTTTATAATTTTATTTAAGCACACAGTTATTCACTTTAATTAACGGGTTTCTTTAACATTTAAATGCAGTGAATTTATCATTTGAACTATATTTAAGAAAAATTAAACGTTAAACAAAATTGTTGACAAGGTAAACTTCCAGCTTAAGTTTCGTAACGAAACCCGTACAAAGCCTTTGAAGATCTTTGGTTGTAAATTTACTGAGCTCTACATAAAATTTGATGCTGTAATGGAAATCTTGGGTAATTACGGTATCTTGCAGATTTAATATTGACTATTACAAGTTATCATCAATGCCGTGAAAAGTAGATCGATAAAAAGACAAATATGCAGCCAGGTTCTTTAAAGTAAAGTTTTATTTTTGCCCTTTCGAGAGAGTAGGACGCTCAACGTAATTATTGGTAGTTACAGCAGGGCCAGGCCAAGAGAAAAAAAGTGACCGTTCTTTTAGTCAGAACCAAGAAAACATCAGTTGTCAGATATCGCCAAAGGTTACAATGTTTGGCATGTATATGATATTTGGCCAAAATATGCGTGCAATATTTTTTCTTCTGAGAGAGAGATTTTGTACTTAGCATATTAACAAGATAATCGCTAATTGGCGATAAAAGAGTTTAAACTTTGATATTGGAATTTGAAAAAGCAAAGGAATTTTGTGGGATAGGCTTTGGGGCTCATGAGGCGATCTAAACTTTGCGAATGGATACCATATAAGGAGCGGTAGCATGAGAAGGAGATATATTGGAATATGTACGACGCGCAAAACATCTTATGCAGCATTTTTATTGTAGAGCAGCTGGAATAAGAAAACCACATTCGGTTTTCATGACCATATAAGGTATGGAATGAATGAAATATATGTGCTGGGATTTCGGTGACGGTTATATTAAGGGAGTGGTTTAATTATTACTAAAATGAGAAAAGGGGTGATATATTTATAACTTTAACTGTAATGTAGATCCTGTTGTGATCATGATTTTTTTAGTTACTTTAAAAGAAAGGATTTTTTTTTTTTTTTTTTTTTTTTTTTTTTTTAAATAGAGGAAAAGATAAGTTTATCAATTTGTTACCTAACATCGTCATATTCAATGATATATGATATATTGATATCATATATCTCCCCCGCTGGTTTGGGTTTGAAAAAATTTTGGACCCGGTACGAAAATGTCTCTCTCAGAATTACATACAAAAGTGTAGGATTATGCTGGTTAAATATAATGAATTGATTACATATATTTGAATTTATGCAGTTATACATTATGTCGACATATGCTTATATATCTTCAGAGTCTCTCTTTCTTTTTTTTTTAAATGTTCATTTATTTTGATGTTGTTGTTGTTCCGGAACACATTGGCCTTTTATTGCTTAGAGTTCAGGCCTATTTGTGCTTTTTTTAGCACTTTGCACACAACAAGACATTCTTCCTGTTTTTTTTTCTAGGTATACCATATATTGTTCCTTTATACAGGTTATCTTTTTTTTTTTTAATCAAAGATAAGGCGCCAAATGCAAGGAAGATGTTTAATATGTAAAATAATCATGAAGTTCGTACCATCAATTGTTTATAATATATATGTTTATGAAGAATGTTAGCTATAGGTCACGAATAATATAAAAACATAGGTTATGGATAAAATGAAATCTTGAATAAAATATGAAGAATATGAAGTATATAATAAAAGTATGAATTATGTGGTACAAATATGAAAATCTATACTAAAAGAATACAAAATAGATAGTAAAAAT
The DNA here is from genome assembly GCA_964019185.1 of Maratus speculifer. Lineage (NCBI taxonomy): Eukaryota > Metazoa > Arthropoda > Arachnida > Araneae > Salticidae > Maratus > Maratus speculifer. The sequence continues at coordinate 12,427,932 of OZ025289.1, forward strand.
ATGAAATGGAGGTTAAAAATATGAAATGGAGGTTAAAAATATGAAATGGAGGTTAAAATACGAAATGGAGGTTAAAATATGAAATGGAGGTTAAAAATATGAAATGGAGGTTAAAAATATGAAATGGAGGTTGCAACCATGTAAGTGTATCATAATAATATGAAAAATAATGAAATGTTATGGATGAAGTGTATTTTGTGACAAATGAGTATGTTTAAAAAAAATAAGAAAAAAACAAAAATTCGTGTATCCACACAAGCAAAAAAAAAGGAAAGCGACACGCGATCCATAAAAAAGGTGCTGCCCTAAATCTTGTCAAATGACAAGGTGATGGCATCGGCTTATGGCCTAGCCCTATGGGAAGTGGGAATATTGGCGAGAGCCCACATTACATGGACCCTCTGCTCCTCCCGAAATCTTTTGCTTTCTCAGAGGAGCGCACGTCGCATTACATAGAAAAACAGGGAGTTTAGGTAAAATTGGTGTGAACTGCACCAATCCGAAATTTTGTTTCTCACCACAATGAAGTTACAGGTCCTTTGGGCGACTTTTGAACGGGCCTTTACTTCGAAGGGGCATAATTAAAAATAAAAAATATAAAACTCTGATACATATGGTATATATATATATCTGAAAGGGAATGTCAATCCTAGAGTAGTGAGAAACAGCTTTGTCATAATCGGTTAGAGATTTATTGTGCATCATGATTATGTTTGATATGACTAAAATTTAATGTATGTGCAATGTGGTATGTTATTTTTATTATTACTATTATTATTATTATTATGTATGAACAATAAAACTACTGAAAGGGAAAAGTAAAAATCTTGGCGACAACCCAGCAAATAAGAGACAACTGTTATGTGGAAGCCCCCTGTGATGGAGAACGTGGACCAGCCATGAACTCCCTCAAAGGAAACTCCAACACAACATGTGTATCAGTGTGATGTACTGCATTTACTGTAAATCTATGTTAACCTAATATTGTGATGGGCTGTGTTAAAAACGAGATCTTAGGTTGTATTTTATGGAGCTGTTTCCTGGGTGACTTATATCTTCCTCATGACGCACAAATAAATGATCATTTCTAGGGGGGGCTATAATTAGCCTGTCAATGTGTACTCTGAATGCCGATTCATCGGGTGAGTGTAAACGCTTAATGGAAACAGAAACTGGCGAATATTTATGTACCACAATAAAAGGTCCGGTGTATTTTGGTTTAAACTTATCAACGGATTTGAGGTACACTATATCCTTTTCTAAGATTACTCTTAGTTTCGCTCGTTTCTGGAAGTGTTGATTTCTCTTTTCTTGTGAATTTTTGATGTTAGTGTATGCTTTTTTGTAAATTGAATTCAAATCATTTAGCAACTGGTAAGTTTCTATCCCCTTATCAAGGATTGGCTGATTAATAGTTTGATCAAAAGTATCAAATAATAAAGATAGTTCTCTTCCAAAGTGTAATAAGTTGGGGGAATATTTAGTGGAAGAATGTGTGGAACCATTGTATAGTGATTTATGTATACGTAGTGCATTTTCAAAAGAATGGCCTTCTTCAAGTAAAGTGGTAATTGAATATTTTATTGATTTATTTACTCTCTCTGAAATTGCATTACTTTGGGGGTGACCTACTGAGGAATGGAGTATTTTTATGTCCAATGTATCGTTGAATCTGTTGTACATGTCAGAAGTCAGTTGCTTACCTAAATCGCTGAGAATAGTGGCAGGTCTGCCAAAGGTAGTTATGTAATCAAATAAACATTTAGCAATTTTGTCAGTTGTTGTTGTATGCAAAGCAAATAGTTCGAGGTGCCGTGAAAAATGATCTGTTACCGTTAAAACTGATTGTCCGTTTTTAAATGGTCCTAGTAAGTCAATCCCAATGGTATGTCCTGGGTGGGTTGGTGTGTAAGTGGGCTGAAGTGGAGCAGGTGGTGTTATGTGATGTTTTGTTTGAATACACTTAGTACAAGATGCTACAAAATTTAACGTGTCGGTATACATTCCTTTCCAAAAATATCTAGCTATTACAAATGCATATGTTTTAGTTAACCCAAAGTGTGACAGATGACAAATTGTTAAAACTTTAGCCTTAAGTGAGTCTGGTACAATAATATGGTACGAAAATGTGTTATTATATACGTTTTCTTTTTTTGTCATGAGAACCTTACTGTCAGGATGTATGAAGTACATCGGAAATTTTTTGATGATCCATTTCTTAAAATCTCATTGTAAACTTCGGCCAAATTTGGGTCCTTTCTTTGCTCACTGACAAATGTGTCGTTTGATATTTCAAGTAATGGATCCTTGTTTGCATCTCTGCCTGAAATTAAATAATTTACTGAGTTGGGTTTGTTTTTATTGGATTCTTCGATATTGTCCGAAATATCATTATCTACAATTGGTAAAGCATGAGGGTCATTAAGGAGTTCAGGATTTGATTTAAGATCTTGGGTATTGTTTTCAAATGTACACCTTGATAGATAATCAGCAAGTACATTGGATGATCCCGGTACATGTTCGAAGGAAAAGGTGTATTCAGAAAGTTCAGTTAGCCAACGTGTAGTTAAATCCGCAGGGTTACATGTATTCTTGTATTTTTTTAAGGGAGCACTATCTGACAAAATTACAAATTTCCTGTTGTATAAATAGTACTTAAATGCGATTACTGATTTATAAATGGCCATTAATTCAAGTTTTAAAGCTGGGTAACGTTTTTCTGCATGTTTAAGAGATTTAGAAAAATATGCAATAGGAAGTAATTGTCCTTCATGTTCCTGTAATAATGCACCAGCTATCGCTACCTTAGATGCGTCAGTGTTAACGTAAAAGGTTTTTGACCAATCTGGTAAGCGAACCATAGGTGAACTAAAGAACACTTGTTGCATTTTTTTGAATAATTCTTGGTGTTTTTGTGTCCATTTAAATGTAGCTTTAGGAGTAGTCAAATCAATGAGAGGTTGAATAATTTCCGAAAATGATGGCACCAATGATTTATAAAATGTTACTAAACCAATAAATTTTTTTAATTGTCTCTTAGTTTTTGGTGTGGGAAACGAGTTAATTTTAACAATGTTTGCCTGAATCGGTGCAATAGAGTGGTTTTCAATATGGAACCCTAAGTAGTCAACTGCTGATGTATGAAATGTACATTTGTTTGGAGTCAATGTTAAATTATACTTAGTTAAGATTTTAAGTATTTTATCTAACTTTGAACAAGTTTCCTCAAATGAGTTTGACCCAAATATTAGATCATCTTGATATGAATATACTCCATCAATTTGCAATTCATCAATTAAAGAATCCATTAAATGTTGGAAGAATCCACTTGATGACTTTAGACCAAATACTAGGCGTTTATATTTAAAAGTCCCATAGATACATGTAAAGGTTAGTGGGTCTTGAAATTGTTCCGGAAGGTCTATTTGATGATACGCCATTTTGAAGTCTAGTGAAGTGAAAAATTTGTATGCGGATAAATTTGAAATTATGGTTTGTATTTTTGGTAGGGGGTATGATGAGCCTTGTAACACGGAATTTAACATACGTAAGTCTAGAGCGAGTCTGTATTTCTGTTTTCCAGACTGATCAGTCTTCTTTTTTACAAGCAAAATGGGACATGCCCACTCAGAACAATTTCGTTCTATAATATCTGCTTCAAGAAGTTGATGAATTTGCTCTTTCATTTCGTTATGTAATGATTGTGGGAGGGGAAATGGTAATGTTTTTATGGGATAGTCATTTATAAACTTTAAATTTGGGACTACCTTGTCTGTGTGGCCTAGTGTTTTTATGGATTTGGAAAATGATGCATAATTATCAAGCAATAATTTTCCTAACCTTTTTGCATTCTCTTCCTGTAAATGATTTAAATTAAAGTCACTAATTTTTAGTTCTTCTTTACGTTGATTTAATGTTTCATTTGATGCCTGAATATAATTACAAATGTAATCCTTTAAGTTATCCTGAGATTTAAGATTAAAATTCGAAACATTTTCACATGAATTCATAATTTGATGAAAATTTGTGTTTTGTGACGGGTCCATAATGTCCATTGTTTCAAATAAAGTTCCTATTCGTGCATTTTTGTTTATGTGTACAGGTTTAGTAGATGAATTTTGTATAAAAACATAAAACTGGAATTTTTGTGGGGATCTAGTTGTGTTTTGAGTTCCTTCCATGTCTGATTCATAACTTTGACCACCTACAATACTATCGTAAGAAATTATATTCTTTTTTGTTTCTCATTGAAAATAGTAATGTTTTCTTGGGTCAATTGAATCAGTTTTTATGGAGATCCACCTCTTTTCCTGTGGTTCTAGTTTAAGTTTATTCTCCAATCGAATTTCTTTTGGGAATTTTTCCGATTGATGTATTTCATGTGTTTCAAGATGATGTGTTTCATTCTCACATAAGGCAGAATCAAGTAGTGGTATGCTAAATTCATTTGTTGACATTTTATTCTTATGAATATCTATCACAATTCTATTTTTGTGAATAAAATCAAAGCCTAAAATTCCCTGGAAGTTAGCGGAATTCGATATGTCAACAATGTAGAAATTATGCGAGAATGACTTTTGGTGTATGCGAATAGAAGTTTTAATGCATGCAGTGAACTGAACATCTGAATTAACTGTTTTAATAGTGACGCCTGTTCCTAATCTTTTATATTTTAGTTTGTCTTTAATTTTTTCAAACAAATCTTGTGATATAATTGAAATGGATGAACCAGTATCGAGCAAAAAGTTAGTTTTATGTCTTGCAATGGAGGCCTTTATGAGGGGGAGTGTTGGGGATGAATTATTTACATTGCAAATAACTGCAACTTTGTCATCACATATGTTAACAGTTTGTGAAGCTACTTCATTATTGTTTTCGACTGTTTGTGATGCAGAATTTTTGGACCATTTAACTTCACATTTTGTTTGCGAAGCAACGGATTTAACCCTTCTGTCTGGACAGAGTGTAGGCAGTGTTGGGTCATGAGTCCATGGAAATTCGTCTGAAGTTGCTGATGTGTTAGACTTCTTTTGAGATGTAAAGCCATCAGCTGAAGTACATCTCATTAGTAGTTTAAATTACCATTTCTGTTATCATTTCTTCTATAGTTATTGTCGTATTTATAACTATGTTTATTTCTATTTGAATTTGCTCTACGCCATTTAAAACAATGTTTTGCTGTGTGGCCACGCTTCGCACATAGCTGGCAAGCGGGTGGTGATGTAGATTTATTTTTACGTGTGTTATGTTTAGGTGAAACCGTATGCTTCCTTTTAAAGTCCTTGTTCGCATACTGTTCACGCTGTTTTGAATTTTGTGGGGTTATACTGTGAATTGCGTCTATGTTTTGTTCATTTGGAATGCTTGTTAATGTTAATGCATTGACTCTTTCAGTTAAAATTTTTAACTGATTAGCAATAGAGTCTGCTACAGGATTTGTTGTGTTACATGTTTGTAGCACATTCTCATTTTGCATTATATCCTGCAACATTTGTGCCCTGTCAACAGCAGTGTCATAATCGAGAATGTTTTCCTCTTGCAATTTAATTCTCAGTGGGGGTGGAATGCACGCGATTAGTTTTGTGTATTTAATATTGTCTAAGGCTTCTTTATCTTTTATGTTATCATGTACTCGAGTAGTTAGAATATTTATTCTGTGTGCAAGGTTTCTAATCGTTTCTTGAGGCAGCATTATTAAATTGTTAAATTCCACGAGCGCTGTTGTTTTACTAGGGGGGGCAAAGAATTTTTTGAATTCTTTTTCTACAAATTTTAATTTGTCAGCTTTATAAATAGATGGGTTCTGAGTAAAGAAAGTAAGCGCAGGTCCGGATAACTTACTACCTAGAAACTGGATGGTGTCCTGATCCTTCCATCCGTGTGCTTTGGCTAATGTTTTGATTTGGTTGAAGAAAAAGTCAACCAAATTAGCATCGCCATCAAAAGTGATGGTTTTGAAAGTAATCTTAGAATTAGCCATATCAGTTAAATATGTAGCTGATCTAATGCAACAAATACTAAAAAAAAAGGTTTAAAACTATTTGTAAATGTTAATTGGTAGGTGTAGGGCTACTATTTAATTGCACACGTATTCCTTTGACTAAATTCTAAAGATTTCAAAGGTACTCACAATCATTTAAAGTCAAATAAAATAATAATAAAAACACAAAATATCACTTAAATAATAAAAATAGCTACCATAATAAAAATTGTTAAAGCACTTAGTTAAAAATATCTAGCTCGTAAATGAGATAGTATTAGAAATGTCTTACTCTTATATATTTTTTATCTATTACTGAAAACATCTATTTGTTCTCTCATGACTCTGAACAAAATATCACATTGAAAATTACTTACTTTGTATCAAAAAAAAATTTTATGAAAAAAAATCACCTTTTTTTTTTAGATTAAAGAGTAAGAAAATGTATGTATGCATAATAAAAATATAAAGGGTATCTTATTAATGCTTGGATACAGGATTATAATTGAGATGTTTTAATACCGTAAGATAAAGTTTAATCAAATAAGTATTAAAAAGCATTATTACTATTTGTTTTGAAATGCTCTGAACAAAAAAAATGTTATTTAAATAATCATGTATCCAAATAAAACAATAACAATAATAATAGCAAAACATAAATCTAAGTGTTGTGGCATTATTGATGTAATAAAATTTCGCTTGAGCACAAATTCAAAAATTTTTTTTTTTTTTGTGTATATTGTTTTAGCATCCCTGTCAACAGGGATCACAAGCATATTTCACATTCAAAACTTATGTGTGTACCATTGATAATCATTTCGGAAAGCACTCAAGGAATAAAGATAATTGGCACACACTTTTTTTTAATATTTTTGCGTATTTCTCAATGAAAAATTCTGTATGTGAGATTGATGACTTATTTATCACAAACACATATATTTCACTAATTCTTTTTTTGTGCTCGACTAATTGCCACATTAATCGCTACTAATTTTTTTGGATTTATTATTTTTTGTGTATGTTGAAAATTCTGATGAGAAAAGAAAACAAAACTTTCGTTGATATCACATTTTTTTGGGTATCTTTCTTCACACACACTTATGACACGCATTGCAGCTGATAGACGCCACTGAAAGCACGGAGATGACCGGAGCATATATCACACATGATGAATTCACAAACAATTATGACGAGCACTGCAGCCGAAATTGAAAAGAAAAAAAACTGCCGAAGACACTGAGTTGACCGCAGCACGTCGAGATACGAACGCGATGATGAATGTTGACAGCGGACGGAGCCACGCAGGTCGATCAATCAGGGTCGAAGAAAAAAAAAAAAACTTTTGATTTGACATCACTTTTCCAGCTGGCTAAGGCTTGAGTAACTGTCATACTGGGAGGGACGAGCCTCTTTTGCCGCATCCAACACCCTGCGACCCATAGAAGAAGGAATACGTCTCGAATCCTGTGATGCACAGACGGAGCAATAAATCTTGAGTTGTTCGAAAACACCGCATGCCATGCAGAGAAAATGCGAAACCACTATAGACAGCAGCGATTTCTCCGGATTTTATGAGCGCCCATACTCCTCTAGTCGGGCTAAGTACGGTCTTATAGCACCAAAGTTTGTAATGGAAATCTTGGGTAATTACGGTATCTTGCAGATTTAATATTGACTATTACAAGTTATCATCAATGCCGTGAAAAGTAGATCGATAAAAAGACAAATATGCAGCCAGGTTCTTTAAAGTAAAGTTTTATTTTTGCCCTTTCGAGAGAGTAGGACGCTCAACGTAATTATTGGTAGTTACAGCAGGGCCAGGCCAAGAGAAAAAAAGTGACCGTTCTTTTAGTCAGAACCAAGATAACATCAGTTGTCAGATATCGCCAAAGGTTACAATGTTTGGCATGTATATGATATTTGGCCAAAATATGCGTGCAATATTTTTTCTTCTGAGAGAGAGATTTTGTACTTAGCATATTAACAAGATAATCGCTAATTGGCGATAAAAGAGTTTAAACTTTGATATTGGAATTTGAAAAAGCAAAGGAATTTTGTGGGATAGGCTTTGGGGCTCATGAGGCGATCTAAACTTTGCGAATGGATACCATATAAGGAGCGGTAGCATGAGAAGGAGATATATTGGAATATGTACGACGCGCAAAACATCTTATGCAGCATTTTTATTGTAGAGCAGCTGGAATAAGAAAACCACATTCGGTTTTCATGACCATATAAGGTATGGAATGAATGAAATATATGTGCTGGGATTTCGGTGACGGTTATATTAAGGGAGTGGTTTAATTATTACTAAAATGAGAAAAGGGGTGATATATTTATAACTTTAACTGTAATGTAGATCCTGTTGTGATCATGATTTTTTTAGTTACTTTAAAAGAAAGGATTTTTTTTTCTTTTTTTTTCTTTTTTTTTTTTTTTAAATAGAGGAAAAGATAAGTTTATCAATTTGTTACCTAACATCGTCATATTCAATGATATATGATATATTGATATCATAGATGCATACACCATTCCTAAATTAAAAGTGAACTATTCCTATGCACAAAATTTTTGTTGAAATCTATGATTGAGTTTTCAAAATATTTAGAACGGCGATCTCTCCTTATGGTCATCTATCATAAAAGTACCCTAAGTCGTCAAATGTCGTTCTATAAATTTTTCCCGCTACATCCAGCCGTATTTACGTACATGCACATCGCACATTTAAATCAGGTTCATTTTGTATCAATGTTACCGGGTAAAATTCTCCTGTAAATAACAAATGCAATTTATTCGCCAAAAAGTATTTTTTTTTTCAAATTGACATTCATAAGTTTTAGGCGCAATTTGTTTCTTAATATTAATTGATGTGCATTTTAAAATATTATTTAAAAATCTTTTGAATTAACAGTTAGGTAAGTATCTGCAAAATTGCATTCTCAAACAGTCATGCTGCTCAAAAATAAATACATACGGTTTTTATCAATAAATACGGCCGAGAGATTTTACCGCTTATCTAAGTTTATTTGGTCTATAACGTTATGAAATGCACAAGGGCTTAATGCTTGGTGCGAACTTCGACAAAATAGATTCTCCTGTGTAGTATTCTTAGAAACCAATCTGGCTAATTAATATAGAGTAATAATAGAATCACAGTGGTAAAAGTGACAAATAATGTAGACCTATAAACATAAAGAATTATTTTCTAGAAATAGAAGTGTTTTAATGTAGGTGAGAACTTATATACATATAGAAAGAGAAGAAATTACTTATTATATAGCTTATATTTCAATTTAACAACCTCAGAAAATAAAGAATCCCAGATTAATAATTTCACGTTAAGATCCTTTCAATTTTAACGATTTAATTTTTGGTGTACGTTTTTTTAAACAAATGTAGGATTTAATACGGCAAGTTATTCACTATGTATTCAAAGACAGAATATTTTAGTAGATGTGTATTCATAAAATGTAACGGTGTATTTTCTCTAACAATGCTACTTCGCTTTATAACCCGCCAACTATGTTTAAAATAACCTGGAGTAATGGCACGTTGATTGTCCAGTTCTAAAGATGCAAACACTCCATCCCTAGAAATTGACAAATTTCCATTAAATATGAATGATTGCGATATCAGAATGCAATAATAATCATTTGATATTTTATTCTTCTGGCATTGAAAAAATTAGTAACATTTTGGCCAAAAAATTTCTTAGTATCCTTTTTGGTTTTTAACAATGACAATAATGCTCTCCTGTGCATAAAAAAACATCTTCGGATGTAGTTCCACCCCTGAAAAGCATCATCTGAAGAAATAACCACAATGGATGACATTCTTACCTCAGTATACTTATTGTGCAATGTATTTTGAACTACAAACTTCCTTACGAATACATCTAAAATCTGCCAAAACATTTGGACAAAGTACATTAAATACATTACAAATTTTTGTAATAATCAAAGCATTTACTGAGAAATATACAACTTTCAGATCACAGAAAATACTTGTCAAATTTTAGAACGGGGTTGACTTTTGCGTACTTCTTCAGGCGATAAGATCTACAAATTAAACAAATGAAATTTTAGCGGTGTTTGTGATTTAAATGACTCTGAAAACTTTTATGCAGAGTCCGCAAGTCCCATTTTCCGGATTTATTTATAATAATTACTCGTATATTAGCACTTGGCGTTGTTACCCCATGACACCTAATATAAAATATATTCAACACAATACACTGAATTGATTTTTTTTATTTATATCCTTATTAACGAAAAAAAATTCAATTAGTTCATGGTTTTTCTTAGAAACAAAGCGGCATAAAAAAGGAAGAAATGTGAATTGTGACTTTCTAGTTAAACGTAAAATTGGGAAAATCGTTAAACAGAAGATAGTTTAAAGAATTAGAAGAAAAGAAGTTTTAATTCTAATGTATTTTTTTTTATTTTATTTTATTTTATTTTATTTTATTTATTTATTTTTGTTTTAAAAAATATGAAAGATTTTTCAAGAAACATACTGCTATTACAAGTGCTGTTTTGCATCGTCCCGTTTAAAAACAGCGATTCACAAGCGGCTGACGTACAACAGAAATACTTAAGAAAAATTTTCATTTGTATGAAAAATATTTATTTTATTGTTTTTTTTTGTTGTTTTTTAGAAAATACTCGAGCAGTTTTTGTAAAATTTAAATAGGATTACTTCGAAGGACTTTGTTTAAAAATATCGTACGAATCGGTAGCATACTTTTAAAGTAAATGATGAACTGAAAAAAAATACATATGTGACGATTAATAAACTCCTTCTTTTTTATAAGTGTTAAAAATAAATGATTTGGAAAATAATTTCATTTATATCCTTGATTTGAATATTGGCTTTTGATCTCAGTTTATCACAAATTTGAACAGTTTGATTAAAATTATTTACGCCCTGCAACATTTTTTTATTGAAGATTTTACCCAGAAATATCACACTGTATAAAGGATAGTGGGGATACTTGAGCATAGGGGATACTTGAGCCACCCCTATTATTTCTACAGTTGGTTAATTTTTCTTTCTAAAATTGGCAATATGGTAACATATTTATAGTTCTGAACATGTAAAAAAGAAATCACATACCTTGGTACCATTTTGAATGTATGGTGATTAATAGTTGTTTTTCCCTATCTAAAGTAAATATTTAGGTGCATGTTTATTTATTTATTTTTTTTGTATAAAAAGTTTTGTTTAAAGTTGCAATCATATGGATAAATTTAATAAGTATAATTCCAATTGTATTTTGAATCTAAACTAGTTCAAACAGCTGCATGCTTTACTTAGTAAAACTCTGATAAACGAAAATGGTGGTAATGGGGATACTTGAGCCAGTGAGAATATCGATACTTGAGCCATGGCTCAACCATCTCCGCTAGGAAATTAGACATGAATGAAACAAACAAAAAATAAAATTGCGTCCTTATATTCACTAATTGATATTTTTTTCTTTAAAAAATAATGATTTAGAAAAAAAAATGTTTAAAAATGTACATTTTTTAATGAAAATATCCATTTTATTTTTCATTTTGACTAAAAAAATAGCCTATTTAGATAAATGTAAACATAGTTTTCAATTTAATTTTTATTACATTAATTTTTTAAAAACTATTTTAAAAATCATAATCCCTAATACTTCAATTAGTCAGGTCCAACATATTAAAATATTTATTTTTTAATATAATATATTAAAATTAATATTTTATAGTGAAATTGTAACATCATCTGTTACTGTAAGTTTTTTTTAATCAAAGAAATGACTATTGTCACCAACAGAGAGCCCTACTGAGTTACCATGTAGCTAAAAGTAAAAAGATTTTGCAATGATTCTTCGATCACCAGCTATAACGACAAAATATTATCGTATTACTAGCTTTGTTTTCTCAGTTGGTTTTGAAGGACTTTATGTATAATAATATATCATTCTGTAAAATATTTGTGCAAAGATTAAGCGAAAAAAATTACTTTCGTAGGGTTTTTTTCCGTACTGGCTCAAGTATCCCCTCCATGGGGGTACTTCAGCCACGATGTAAAAAAAAGTAGGCGCTTCCCTGATTAGTTTTTGGAGTTCATTCGATATGTATAAGAGGGGGAATGGGGGGCTCATGTCCCTCCCCTTAATTGATATAAACGGGATTTTCATGCAGAATTAACAGTTTTCGTTCAAAATTTAGATATAGGATCATTCTGATGAGGCGATACCGTGGCTGTTATTAGGTGTTCATTGAATTATAAACAGGGGGAAGGGGGGATCATACCCCCCCTTAATTGATATAAACGGGATTTTCATGCAGAATTAACAGTTTTTGTTCAAAATTTAGATATAGGATCATTCTGATGAGGTGATTCCGTGATTGTTATTAGGTGTTCATTGAATAAGTATAAACTGGGGGAACGGGGGTTCTAATGCCCCTTTCCTTAATATAAATGGGTTTTTCAAGCAGAATTGTCAGATTTTGTTTAAATCTCTGAATAGTTTTGGAAGTTTAATGGTTAAGTATAAAAGAGGGGGATAACTCCTCTTAAATTATATAACTGCTAAATGGGTTTTTATTAAGAATTATCCGATTTGCTCTGAATTTTGGATGTAGATTTTTTATATGATAAAGCATGTCCTTGATAGTTTAGGAGGTTCAATGATTAAGTATAAAAAAGGGGAAAGGGGAGAGCTGTTTCCCCGTCTTAATTTTTTTTTCGAACGGAATTAACCCTTGAAAATATAAGGCTGTAATGTACAATTAGTATGCGTAGCCTGTGAGTTCAATGCCATCAGTTTAACTGGGCAATATTCTTTTTATTTTTAACTTTTTGGTTTTTTGGCGAATCTCCAGAAATCATAACTCGTGGCTTCCATTCGAATGAATTCGATTCAAGTGTTGTTCAAAGGAATGTAAAAATACTTGCAAAAGAAATCAGGTTAATAAAAAATTGCTCCTCTGCTTTTTCATAATGAAACCATAGATTATCTTTTCCCAATCAATCTTTTTAAAGAACAAAATACACTGCTAAAGAGAAAAATATTTCATCAAATTTGCTTTGAAAAAGGGAAACTTTCACTCATGTGGAAAATTACCAAATAAGTACTTTTATTTTAAAGACATCTTGTCTCAAAATTTATATCAGAACATTGTTTTTTGTTGACAATAAATGTTCATTGACATTATTTATTGACAATAAATATGTAATTTCAGTGATATAACCCACGTTCTAATGAACATGTTTGCAAAAGGAATACGTACCGGTATATTCACCTATTTTTGTTTTCGTGCCTATTTATTGAATAATTGAATTACAGGTCAGTATCAATTTTTAAGGGGGTAAAAAAATTACTACTTCCGTTTAAATCTATGGATAAGCTATTTGTCGGAAATCAAAGATTTATGTGGGTTGATGCCGAATTTCAAACTGTTATAAGCCTTTAAAAAAGGTAGATATGATGCATTTCATATGAAAAAAAGTAACGACCGAAGAAAACTCGGTTCGAAAAAAAAAAATTATTATGCTTGTTTATAATCGAGTTTTCGATATAAACAAAACATATTTTTTCGAGCATGGCACTTTCTATCTCAGTCAAGTAAATTTGAAATTGATTAAAAGCACTAGTCATTATTCGTTACCGCATTTTCTAAAGTATTTCCTTACATGCTTTTTGAATCCTTATCAGCACTTGTAATTTATGCTTATTAAATTTGGTTTTTTAAATAGCCTTATGAAAAATTGCCGTCTGGAATACAAGTAGTTAAGTAACAATTAATTAAGAGGCAAAAAATATTATTTATATCTGTATGCTGCTTGTTTAATCATGAATTTTGCCAAATTGTGTTGACTGAGGGTGTATAATGTTCACGAGAAACGAAAAAATTATTATCTGGATACAATCTTTTATGCTTCTTGATTGTATGTTTTAAAAAATATTTGTTTAAAAAACTAATGTTTCTATCTTTGTTTTGATAAAATAATTTTTTTTCGAACCAAGTTTTCTTCGATCGTTACATTTTTTTCATATGAAATACATCATATCTGACTTTTTTAAGGCTTATAAAAGTGCTATTACAGAAAGCGTCAAAGTTGTGTGTAATTCCGAGCAACTCAATCTTAACCTATCAAGAAAATAAGTTAATTGGTGTTAATCAATCTAACTGTTATAAGAACTTCTTAAAAACGCCTTACACGTGCACCAAACACTTGCCCCTTTTAGTATATTTTATGGTGTTAAGAAGTTTTTATAACAGGTCAGTTAACCCTTTCACATCAAGAATGTGCCTTGGTAAGAAAGCAATTACTTTTTGCAGGAGTGATTTTGACACTTGAAACGAAGGTAGTCTTCAGTAACATACAATCATATACTTGGAAATCTGTCTATAGAAAAGCCTTACCTCGAACAGCCAATGAAATGCTTAGAAAACGAAAAAAAGAGTATAGTAGCTGCACGGAAACTGACGAGTCGCAGGCAATTTTTGTCACTTGATTTTTTTTTTTTTTTTTTTTTTTTTTTTTTTTTTTTTTTACGTGCAACAGTATTTATAAAGTACTATCACACGTTAAAACATTGTTTAAAAGCATAAAAAGCATTTATGATCAATGTTTATTTTGTGCTCTGTCTGTTTATAGTGGATACTCAAGATCGCGCAAATAACTCACTTAGATTAAAGGGAGAGTTAACCTTTTCAACAATGCTGTTAATTTTTTAAAATATGGTTTAAATGATGAATTTACTGCATTTCATTGTTCAACTTTGTTTGAAAAAACATTAAACTGCATATTTAATTGAAATATTTCAAAAAGTAAAAAATAAATTGCATTTTTAAATTTCTTACATTTTTTTTTTAATATTGATATTGTTGCGCATTTTTAAAAGATTTTCAAATGTGTGTAACTTCGAATGGATTTTTAAATGGAACTAATGTTATAATTTTTATACGATATACATAGTGAAAATTGAAGAAAACTATTAAATCTTCATACACTTTTATTATAAAAAAAATAAAAACATGAAGGTTAATTCCATGCGCCTATTTATCACATATATAGTAAAAAACACACACATAAAAATTTAAACCTCTGTTTCAAATACAAAAAATTGCCTTATCATTTATAACAAAGAAAATTGACGAAAATAGGAATATAGAGAAAAGGTTATTTAGAGTTTTTATTGGTTTGAGTCATTATGTTGTGTGCAACAATTTACAATATCTTGCGATATAACTGCCGTATGGATAAAAAAGATTCGTCAAAATAATCACAGTTTAAAGAACTTTCATTTAATATTTTTTTTAAGTGAAAATCGATTTTTTGACCAATTTTGAGGTACACTGTCCCATTAAATTTTCTTATTGATGTTTTTCGTTCTTGAAGTTTAGAATGGGTATTTATTATTGAAAATGGAGTGTGTAGTACTTTTAGTTCGTTTACTTTACGTACCAAATCGTCATGTTACATTATTGTCTATGGGATTAAAATCGATTGCGGGGTATTTTAATGATGTTACAATATTTCAAACATATAACACTGTGGTACGCTTCAAGATAATAAAGAATAAATTGTCCATATCATTTAATATTCTATATCATTTATCACGCTTTATAGAATAGGTGTCCGTACATTTATTGTTCACTTTCCTAATCACACAAAGAGCTCCTTTGAAATAATGTCTATTAGCGGTAATTCTTAGAAATACGATTAAGTGTATATAAAATGTAGAGATCATATAAGAGCTACAAAAAAGGTCTCGAGTATCTTTAAATTTTTTGACGTAAATTACGTACAGGTAATTTTGAAATCGCACGTTATGGATTAGGTGCCCATAGCATTTATAGTTCGTTTTCAGATTCACACAAAGACCTTGTTTGAAATAGTATATAAGAGCGATAATTGTTGGAAATATGATTTGGTGCATATAAAATATAGAGATTATTTCAAGAGCTACACAAAAGATTTTAAGTATGTTACAATTTACTGGCGCAAATTTCTAAAAGGTAATTTTTAAATTTGTTCTGCATTAGCTAACTGAACTAATTCTTAACACACTATGTAGAAATATACAAACTGATCAATTGTAAAAAGAGCTGCAGAAAGCAATTTAAATATTTTTTGACGGTCGATGATAAAAAAGAAATGAAATTTTCTTTTTAAAAATTTATGAAAAAAACCTCTAATTATTTTTTTTTTTCAGAATTCTGGCAGAATTTATGAAAAAGCATTTAAACTACACTTTTCAGAGGCTGCTTTGTTTCTAGAAACTCAAATCTTGTGTCAAATATAGGTGTTACTATTAGAAAATTTAATTTTTGACGACTCCTATTTCAAAAACTGCATTCTTAATTTAAAAAGTAGGCATAATTCCCGGCCTATTAGTATCTCTAGCAAACCTCTGCAATTTTTTTGATAAGACAGTTTTTGATAATCTGCTGTTCTTATTTAGACTGCATAGAAAAATTATCAATGGAAAAATAAATCTCTTTTTTGTTAACACTTTGAGTGCCATATCAGTCACGAGTGATTGACACTGCACTTCTGGTTTATTTAATGATATATTCCTGGAATAAATAAAAGTTAAATAAATTTTCCATAATTTTTCAGTAATTATTTAAAACAATTTATATATGTATATTTATTTATTTACTTTCATGTAATATCTTACACCGTCAGTCACCGATGACTAACACGGCAAAAATGGAAAATTCAGTATCAATCAGTGACGTGGCACATAACGTGCTAACTTTATTTTTTCTGTAATTGATTATACCTTCACTATTTTGTTTCGTTTCCATTAAAAAAAAAAATAATAAAATCTCTTGCATTATTTTTAAGTTGTTCTTTGACAAATTAAGTCATTATAATAGTTACTAGTTTTGTTTTTGAAATATACATAGTGCTAGATAAATTCCATAAACAAATATTTAAAATTATTTACGATACAATACAACGGTTTAAAAAAAAACAGAATGCGATTTACACATCGCTGTCTGCGAAAACTGTTTACATCGTGATTTATAGTTTAAATTATGTTAAAATGTGACATTTTAAATCAGTTTGATTCCGAAATCATGTTAATGATGTTCATCTACATCAGATTGAAAAGTATTTCAATATCACATTTCGATTATTATAACATATAATTTATTTGAATTAAGCTCACTTGTCCTAAAGAAGTAGCTTAAGTATCAATTCAGTGTTTCAGTAGCTTTTAAAGACCTATGGGGTATTTATTTTAAATTAATATTATAAAAGCTTTGGTAAAATAATATTTTAATGTATATTTCAGATTTAATCTTGACTTAATACATAAAAGTTTTGTAATACATTACAATATAAATATCTGATAAAGTACGTAAAAATATTACGCGCATTCATAATGTTATAAATTCACAGCATCTTTAGTATGCGTCTAATCCCTTCGCCTGTCTGTCCGTCTGTAAGCATACAACAATGCAAAAAATAGTGAACGGAATGGTTCGAAATTTAATGTAAACAATCGTTTCAGAATTTTCTCGAGTCTTTTGATTTTTTATGAAAATTGAATCAAAACTTAAAAAAGATATTAATAAAAGTTTACTTCATTCTAATAATTCCTATCATACGTAAATAATTCAGTAATATCGTATGATAGGTAATGTTTCTGTTTGCTATGTGAGTATTCTCTGTTTTTATATGATCGGTTAGTGAGTCTAGGTTTCCATAGTTATCATGTATATATTTTTAAATAAGTTTTATTTATGATTTAAAATTTTGAAATATTTTTCGATGGTTATCAATATTATTTCAAAACAAAATCACGTGATACATTTTATCATTTTTTTTTAAATTTAAATTTAAAATTTATTAAAAAATGAGGTAATTAAAAATCCTTATAACTAGAAATATTTATAGGATTTCGGATTTTTTAAAATTTAAATAAATAGAAATATATGAGCTTTAATTTGATTCACTATTTAAAAAAATATTTATTTAAATAAAAATAAAAATATTTAAAATAATACGATAACTTAAAAAAAATCATATTTTCAAAAGTAAATATTTTTTTCAGTTTTACTGAATCAAAATGAAAGTAAAGGAATTGAAAAATATATGTTGTATGTTGAACCATTTATCTTTAACGGATCTTGACTTATTAAATAAAAATTTAAATATGAGAAATGTTGATAAACACCATGAAGAAAAACACATTTTTAGAAGAATTCATTTCCTGAAAAATCATTGCTTTAAGCTAGATTTTGAAAAAAAAAATCGAAAAAAAGAAGAAATTATATTACCTGGTCAAATTAATATAAAAAACATGATTTAAATGTCATTTAAAGCAGAAAAAACAAACAAAAAAAAACAAAATGTTTAATCTAATATTTTTTTTCCGATTTTTTTTATTTGAAGATATTTGGGTCCTGGAACCCATCAAAGAAACTTGAGTATACTTCAAAACTGGAAATTACGCACGAACTTTTTAGTTACCCAATATAATTGAGTCAGCTTCAGAGTAAATGAAATTTTATTATGATACTTTTATTTTTTTATAATTAATTATAACCTTAATTTTTGCTAAGTGTATTAATTGGTCATATGTAACAAATTAATAAGGAGCAATGTATAGCAATTTTCACGTGGAATTGTTTTTTTATTTTGGGGATAAATATCGAACAGAAACGAAACAAGAAAACGGAAAGATTTAAAAAATAAAAATAACAATATAAATTATTTCGTACAACGCTTGTACTTCTTTTAAGAAATGAGTATTGCCTGTCTCGAAGAGCTTCTCATCGTCTCAGTGACATTTTCTCAACATATTAAAATTGGCAATTCCCAAAGAGAAAATATTTAATGAGACATATGACGGAAATTATTTCTTCACAAAAGAATTTTTATCTCAAATTTTTTTTTTTTTTTTTTTTTTTTTTTTGGGGGGGGGGCGCTAATATCTTGATTGTTACTGCTGTTTGAATATACATTATTTAAAACTATTACTGATAACATAGTAAAACCTATTGAAAAAAGAAACTTCTAATGGGGAAACACATTTTTGCTAAAGATTTTTTCATTTTCATGCCATCATTATGGAAGTTCTGTAAATTTGTAAACTCACTAGTTGGCACAACCTGCATTAAAAAAATTGAAAAGAACTTGCGGTTTAAGGCTGATTGTCATCCTTATGGATTTTCGTTGCTAGTGCTTAATTTCATATAAGATGTTTAATTTTTATTTCTAGTTCTTCGTCAAATTTTGACACGTAAAATATTAAATTAAGTGCATATTTTTGAAATGGTTTATAAACTAATTGAAAACAAAAAGACAGTCGTCTTTTATTTTTTTCAGGGCCCGTACGCTTGCACATATTTTATACGTTTGGCATCATTTTTAGAGAAGACAATTAACATTACGTAAAAATTAACAAAAATGTTCCAATTAAACAAGGCATATATTAATTTTTATATTACTAGTAGCAAAAACATATGTTCATACTTTTTAAAAATTACATATTTGCACACATGGTTCCGACGATTAGACAGAAAAAGGATTAAGGGTATTAATTTCCCGAGGAAATATTTAAAATACAAGAATGTGTTCTATGTCCACAGACCTAGCACTAGCATGGAAAATATGGAGATGAGTTGCATTTAGAGTGGAAACTTAAAGCCAGTTATTTAAATTTAATAATGTTTCTCAATTTTAATCATATTTTAATTATAGTTTTATATTTGTAATCTATTTAAAATTCATTTTATATACTTAAAATCTATTTGTTACATCTCTTATATATTTCAGAATACGGTTAGACTTCTTTTTCTTGTGACTCTCTAAGGTTTATAAAATACAGGTACTCATAAACCAGAGCGGATTATTTACGGTGTCTAAAAAACCTCTGAAATGCCTAAACTGTTGAGTTTTTAAAGAGATGCTCTTGTTAAAAGTGTTTAATTCTAGACCGTATCTTATTTGAATAGGGATTTTTTTCAAATTTGTAACCGAAAAAAAGTTACAGTAAAATTTGTTTTATAAAGTAACTTTTGAAGATTTTTACAGTAACTTTGCCTGTATAATATTTATTTTTTTGAAGCAGAATAACATGAAATAAGAATTTAAGTATTCATAAGTATTTAAAACAGTAAATGTTGCCTATGTTGTTTTATCTTTCCCTCTTCGAAGAGACCTCAAAATGCATTTTTTCAAATATTTATTTTATTCTTTTATTTACTGAAATACGTATTTTCATTTCATCTTTTATTATACTTTTTGTTAACATTTTACAATTTTATTGCAATTATTTGCGTTCTTATTTGATATATAATTTTCCTTTTAAAAGAGGTAACAATTTTATAAATTTTCAACGCTCAAAAAATAAGGCAAAGCACTTATGGAGACTTTATGCATGGAAATTTTAGCTTGAGAGGCAAAACTTGAAATTTGGCCGCGTAAACGGAAAGACGAGATTATTATTATTATTATTATTATTATTATTATTATTATTATTTTGCTTACTTTTCAATTTTATCGTTGTCGTTTCGGAATAGATGTATTATTTTTTATATTTGAGTTGAATATTACATTATGGCTGTATTTCTTTTATACATTATTGCTATTTCTTTCAATCTTGTTGTAAAAAAACTTTTACAAAAGAAAGAAAAGAAAAAGAATAAATTCAAAACTACGCATAATTGTATCATAAAATATAGTTTAAACTATAATTACTAAACGTGATGTTAACCTTGATTCTAAATAAAAATAGGAGATAGTACATTAAATCCTTATGTATGATTTACTTTAAATATGCTAAAATATACATAGTAAGGTATTTACAGAATAAGGGTGTCAAAAGGGTGTCCGCTTGGGTTTTAATATCTTATCTTCGCAAACTTTAATTTTATTGTATAAGATTACTCTTATTTTACAAATGTTTAAAAGTCCCTGGATACGCTTTTAAATTGATTTTTTCAGTATTTTATAATAAATTTTCGACTGGTTATAAATGATTTATTTTTGGAAAATCTCTTTATAAAACCTCAATATGCTATTTTAAATACTTAGTTTTTTTTTTTTTTTTAATTTGGCGAAACATGTCCTTTCTCTTTTATATATTTTTTAACATTTTACAGTTTTATGGCAATTATTCACGTCTTTATCCGATTTATATTTTTCACTCTAAAAGGGATAAACTTTAGATAATTTTTTCAACACCTCAAAATAAGATTTTAGGGATGACTTTGGAGATTTCATACATGTAAATTTTTGCGCAAGAGGCAAAACTTGATATTTGAACTCGTGAATTTGAAGACAAGATTAATTTTTTCCCGCTTACTCTTCAATTTTATCGTTGTTGCTTCGGAATACATTTACTTTTATGTATGAGTTAAATATTACGAATTTTGCATTCATGGTTTATTCATATTTGCTATTTCTTTCAATCATTTTTTCGAAAAAAAAATTAAAAAAAAAAGATGTTGAAAGAATAAAGCAATTTGCTATTTTAATAAAATCTTATAAAGTTATTCTTATTTTACAACATTTATGGTTTTTTATGCACTTCAAACTACTATTATTTTTACATTTTATAACAACATTTCGACACGTTTTTAACTTTTTATTTCTCGTAATATTCACAGGTTATATTTATATTTAGATTGTTTGATTTCGACGAGATTTATAAAATAACGTAACTGGCTTTATTTGGGTATCATTTTGCCTATTATTAAATACAATGAATATATATGTATAAATTTCAAAACAATGGCTGCAATAAGCAAACTTAGTTTGTAAACCGTAATTTAATGCCAGATTTATGAGGTTAAATTATTTTTTGAAGGAAAATAGTCTGATCTAGGAAAATGCCAGACATATTTTAAGATTCAAAAGTTTAATTACAAAAAAAGTAGCAAAATTTTAAAAACAAAGTTTCTTACGGTGTTGAAATTTCTATAAAACTATGACATTTAGTTTTTAGAAAATTATT
This sequence comes from Maratus speculifer, assembly GCA_964019185.1. Taxonomy (NCBI): domain Eukaryota; kingdom Metazoa; phylum Arthropoda; class Arachnida; order Araneae; family Salticidae; genus Maratus; species Maratus speculifer. The sequence goes on from OZ025289.1 coordinate 12,449,876, forward strand.
TTAACCAAATCTTTTCCATGTTAATTAGTTTTAAATTAGATTATATATTTTTAATGTAAAATTATATGTTTAATGACGCAGGCGATAATTAAACCGAATTGCGACTTGTTGTCACCAGGGGCCCTGCAATGTCATGCGGATCCTTGGAAAATCACTTAGTGGGACCCCACGTCTGTGATAGCAATATTCGATTAATAAAATTCAACGTTAAAATTACATATATCATTGAATAATTTATTATTTAGCCATTTATCGGACAATAGTAATGTACTTACCACTTAATTTTTATTCGAAATTTATTGATTCGCACCGGAATTTTCTGTTAGATGATTTCTGTTTATATTAATCTTAGGAAAATGGCAATTTTATATTTTGAAATACATTTATTGATAGATTATGGTGTCAGTGAATCTTTTAAAAATTTTAGCAAAATAATTCACTTGCCACACTGTTAAAGTATTAAATATCTGATAATATAATGCAATTTTTTCACGTGTAATGTGTATAACCATTTTTAATTTCTAAAAACTTTTAGAATATTTTAAGATTTATTTTTTGAGAATATTTACACTTTTTGCTTTTATGGGGTTTTTTTCGATTCTCACATCTATTCATTCTCCGACAATCATATTACCTTTGTAGGAAATAAAGTTATTAGTAACACTTTTGTGTCTTTGTTTGGTTTGATTTGACATTGCTTCGAGGCATTTAGCAGCTAAGGATTTCTTCTAGATTGATCCATGACACAGAGACAAAGATAATTCAGAACTATTTTTATTTCACATATCCATTACATATTTATTTCACTACAAAGGGACAACACACCATCCATGACTTAACCGGATTCAAACCAGGACTCCTCGGTCTCCCAAAAGGCCAATGGGGCGACATTTTTGTGTCTTTATTTTATTATAATTTTTTATGTTTATCATTATTTTACAAATTGTAAGATAAATTCATGGGCTGCCGCACTGTTTGCCCGACAGTTGCATCGGCTGTGGCTAGGTGTCACATAGGTTTTCTTTCTTTAAATTTATATTTATAGCATAATACTTACACAAACAGATATGCATACGGTGGGTGTGAACATCTCTGTGATAGTGTGTATATGGATTTGATTTATAGGTTACAAGTTGCATGATTTATTCTTAAGGGGTGATATAACATAAAAGTAGTGTAAAAAGTTATAATTAATAGATATATTGTTTTGAAACCAATAGTTAAAACACTCACCATTTTTTAATCGGACTGTCTGATGCTAGGCTTAACTTTAGTACAAATTTACTAAATAGGTAATATAACTATTGGAATGCCTGTAGGAATTATTACTGTTGGAATTCCTATAGGAATTATTTCTGTTGAAATTCTTGTAGGAATTATTTATATAAGTTTATTATATATTCGTCTAACAGTTATTTTTATGGTAAGTTTCACTTCATTGCAACAATTTTTTTATCTAGAACTTCGAAAGAGGAGTTTTACGTTTAAACTTAATACTATAGAGCATTTCTTTTTTACTTTAGTTGAAAGAAAAAAACATGTTATACAGATGGGATATTTTAAATCTTACTTTCTGCTACTTTATTCGATTGTGTTTACTGTTTAATTCAATTGTTATTCTTTTTTTTTTGTTGTTGTTGTTAGATGGGAACACGATGGTCATTTGTGATGAATTTGCACTTGTAACCTGATTTTAGGAAAAAAAAGTTTGTTTTTTGAGCTTTATTTTTGAAGAGATTATCACATTTCCTGAACGGCTTTTCGTTTCTTCTCGAGTTGAATTGTTTTTACCAAAATTTGGGATTTTTTTTCCAACATTAAAAGAAATGATATTTTAACAAAAGATGCTGTACAATCCTTTTGTATGTATACTTCGTAATGTATATAAAGACCTAACTTAGAAATGTATATTTTGATTTTCATAATTATCGTTTTTAATACTAAAAATATATCGAACACAGTCTTTCTGGGTAATTGAAAGTATGACTAAATCATATTTTAAGACTTTCAGTATAGTTGGAAAATAATTGAATTCGGTTTATATGCCTATCCATGCATGTAAATACAGTTGGCTTGCCTTGTGATTGTTACATATTATTCTGATTTATGCTGCACGTTCGGTAATTTAAATAAAGTGTATATTATGTTTTATTCATTTACAGGGTCATTCACTTGAATACCGTTACACTATGGTCTATAGAGAACGTACCCTTGTAGTTTATATTATTAATGTTTTACTGTTTCAAGTTTATTGAAGTTTATGTTCAACAGAGACATGCAGTACAAGATGATTAATATAGAATAGGGTGGGCATACTATTTGCAGTTGGTTTGAGGACTGATTTTGTTTTCTAGTTATTTATTATTCGTAAACTGTAACAGATATTTTTTTCATTTAACATATTTTTCCAAATTCTCAATATCCAACTCCAAAAAGCAGCGCTTTAGGAAAATATCAAAAATATATGTAAATAAAGTTTTGAAATAGATAATAAAAGATTCTTTCTTGCATATAAATTTTTTAAAATATTTTTTTTATATTGCTAAAAGATATTATTCCCAATAAAATACAGTCAAAATCAAATACTTTCGAGTATGTGCATGATGATCATCAGCATTTAAACTTTGATGATGAACATAGACATGCACGAAAGTTGGTGATTTTAGATGCATTTTTGTGTGAATAAAAAGTACTTTTTCGTAAGTTAAATTAATAGTTTGTATTAAAAAAAATATGTAACTTGTTACAACAAGCTGGATTAAAGAATTTCAAGAAACTTGATTTAATTTCTAAGTTTTATCACCACATTTTATTTTTTATAGTCGCTTTTCGAAAGTTAGTAACCAAAGAAATCGATTTTACTATTTTCAGAATTGTTTGTGATTTTGATGATTTGAGTTGCTTTATTATATACTTCTATTACACGTACGTTAATTTCTTGTTTTATTTATATTATTTATTTATTAATTTATTTATTTATATTATTTATTTATAAACTTTTTATTTCATTATAGAATTTTAACCATAAGCAAATCCTGGACTTTTTATAATGTTTTAAGTGCGATCGGAATCATTCTTCATAACTGAGTTGCACACGATAATGGCAGATGCTTTTTTAATTCTTGCTCGAAAAATAATTAAAAACAATAAAAAATCAGCAAAATGAGACGAATTTTCTCATCCTAATTGCAATTGAATGAGCATTTTTTGTGCTTTTTCAAGGTCTATTAGTTTAGTTTTAATTAGTCGATTTCATTGCACCAGAAATACATAAAAATTCATCTTTTTTAACACTTTCCAACATAGTTGACGAAATACAATTGTCTGTTCGTTTTTCTGTGATCTAGCTCCTATAAATATACTCGAAAGGGGATATAATTTTTATATTTTAATGAAAATCGCTATATAATATTGCTTTAAAATGCTTGTATCGCATTTATGTTTCATTTACAGAAATATTCCAAAAATTGCTTTACATTACATTCGATGGAAGATAACCAGTTACTGGGTTTTCCATTGAAATTGCTTATATCGCAATTCAAAGTATGAAAAGGTGATATTTATTCGATGATATTTAAGTCTCGTTTTCCTTTACTTTATCATTTGTCTGTCCTTGCTCTAGCTTAATGATTTTACGATTCATCCTCAGGGGCCACTAGACAGTAGTAGAACAAGACAAGTTAAAATTAAATGATAACTAATTGAAATGTTATAGTTTAAAAATAATTTTTCTTTATTGGACGGTCTAATGTAAAGCTTAGTTCTTGCAAAAATTACTTCTGTTAGGTTTAACCTAAATACATCTAATTGCTTAATTTTTAATCTTTTGTAATCCGCTAAATTTCGATTTTTTTTTTTACTTTTATCTAAAGCATGTAAGAAGGCCATGTCCCTTTACCATTGACTTTAATAATACAGAACATTTCTTTTTCTTTTCACAATGACATTTCTTTTGAAGAATACAAAAACATGCCATACAGAGGAGATGTTGTAAATCTTATTTTCTGTCACTTTATCCGATTGTTTTTACTGTGAAATTCAATTGTTATTTTCTTCTCTTTTGCTGCGATATGGAAACACGCGGATCATTTGTGAAGGATTTCAACTTGTAATCTGGTTTCAGAAAAGAGGTTTGTTTTTTCGAGCTTTCCTCTTGAAGGGATTATCGCTTTTTCCGAACAACATTTCCTTTTTTGTCTCAAGAGAAATTGTTGCTGCTCATCTTTTTTTTTTCAAACTTTCTTTTTTTTCTAATACTTTTTTTCAACATCACAAATAATTATAAGATCTATACACACAATATAGTAAGCGCAGATATAGTAAAACTAAAAATCACATATCAATGTTAAAATTACTTTAATAATCTAAACATACTTCGGAAAGAACATATTGGACAGAACATACTATTTGCAATCTCTTGTGTGACCATATAAATGATACGCATGTTGTGTTATATATGAAATAACTTGTAGTAAGCCTTAGTGATGTACATTAATTAATTTTTTATGAATTAGTTTAACATGATTAAAATACACAACAAAAAATTTCCACCTAATGGAATTTTTTATGTAAATGAATAATAACTATTCTTTGAACTGCATATTATATAGAATAAATATTTTAGTGCACATTGCAAATGTGTATCAATTTTAGTAGGTTTTCAAGGATGTAGCACTTTAAAATTAATTTGAAACGATTTCTTTTTCATTACCCAAGAAATTCCGGAATACTTATCACCATCTCTGTAAATAAACTAAACAGCTGCAAATTTCATTTGAAATAAGGCTCGTGCTAGATTAAACGTCAATAACATCCGAAATTTTCAAGGTAATTCGAGTATATTTGCATGAACTATAGCGCGGACAAACGGACAGAAAAACCAAAGTCATAAACAATTTTCATTTTTATTGGAAACTGTTAAAAAGTGTTAACAAAAAATTACTTAATTAGCAAACATCTTTTGACCGCTTGAAG